>CM062814.1:737004213-737086629 GCA_031772625.1 Pinus tabuliformis | reverse complement strand
AGAATCAATGAGCCCCTCATGAGAATGAGAAGAAGAATATTTATTGAGTTCATAACTAGACCAAGATGCTTGACAACCACATGCAGAAAGTGCTATTACTAAAGATGAAGTTGAAGTTGAAGAGTACTCCAAATGGATGTTATGCTTCTTCATTGTTTCTTCCAAGGCTTCCATTTTCTTAAAGCATTTGGATTCTAAGTGGATGTCACGATTACAAAAGTTGCGATGTATATCAGTCTTCTTCCCTTTGTTTTTGGTTGCCTTATCATTTTGTTGACTTGATTTTTCATTGTGAGACTGAAATGGCTTAGGACACTTGTTGGTTTAGGACAATTCTTTTTAGGATGCTTCTTCTTAGGATTCTTTGACTTGGTTGTTGTTGGGTTGCTAAGGCTTTCTTAGAAGAGTTTCTAGTATTAAGAAGACCAATATGTAAGAGTTTTTCTTGCTCTCTTATTAAAGAATCACAAAATGCATCAAAAGAGGGGGACTTGTAGTATTTTCCTTGAGAAATAAAGGCTTCTCTAGTAGAACGGAAGGTGGAAAAAATCATAGACTAGGCTGGTCCTAATTTAGTAAGAATGGAATAAATAAGGCTACCATCTTATTTCTTAACCTTAACACCTTCTAAGAGAAGTCTAAGGGTCTTGAATATGGACAAAAAATCTTCAATCAAAGAAAAATTATTGGGGCCCAATGTAAGCAACTCATTTTCGAGTTGATGGGCTCTAATTTCATTTTTAATTCCAAAAATTTTATTCATTTGTTTCATTGCTTCATCAGGGGTGTCGATTTCTGTGATATGGAATCTAACGTCAGGAGAAATAGACATTCCTATCAACCCACATGCTTGATATTTCTTGTTTTCCCATTTGGCTTGCTTATCTTCATATTTAGGTTTAGACTCTTGGCTTGAGGCTATTCTATAAGGACCTTTACTCTAAGTAAATCCACAATCTAGGATAACCATTGGAAGTAGTTGGTGTTGTCAAGAATAACTAGGCATGGAATTTCCATTTTAAAATAAACCGAAGTTTTAGATGCTGAAACTGAGTGTTCTAATGGAAAGATCTCAAAAAATTAGGCCGATTAAAAAAGAACGGCTATGAAAATGACTTCCGGGTGAAGAAGTTATGGATTTTTGAAGAAAAGTTGTTGAAGATGCCAATGAACCACGTGAATGTTGGGAAGTGAATGATAATGTTATATTAAAAAAAATCATCCCCCCTTTCCAAACTTAACCTAATTAGCTCACTTTTAAAAAATATTACTTTATGTGACCCACTTCTATAAATAAGTGAAAGTCACTTTTACAATGGTACTTTATGAACTATCCACTATATTGTAACTTAAATAAAAGATAAAGAGAGTTTAGAATTAAAGTGACTCACTTTTTATAATGGGTGAGAACACTTTTACATAAAGTAACTTTAAAACATAAGTTACATGTGCTTTTCGAAAAAGTAACTCAACAAAGAGAAAGACTTGAACCCAAGACCTCTATTCTCATAAAGTAACTTTGGACCAAGTGAGCTAGTTTAAAAGGTTAGTAATTTTTGGAAAGGAGGAAGGGTTTTTTTTTGTTCATTGAAGCTTTGGAGTGCATGCTTACTTGAAAAACCTCTTTTTTTCCTACAAAACAAAAAAAAAACCACACAACTCAAAACACACAAGCAAAATTAATCCAAGCCTTACGGCTTAAAGTTAGATTTGATCGAAAACTAAATATTTCTCTCAATGTTTATGATTTTTCGAGATCACACTAAGGCATGACAGAAAAGAGCATACGCATGCGAAAAATCCTTTCTTTCTCTTTCTGGTCTTCCCAGATCACACAAGAGTCACGGGGAAAAGAGCATACGTAGAGATGAAAGGTATAGATCTTGTAAATAAAAAGAATTACAAAGGACTATACACTAAAATAAATAGAGAGATAAATAACTATAACTACAAATAAAGACTGTATACCTCTAGATCTTAGAAATTATGTAGCTAGGGCTACCATAAACCTTTTTGCATGAAACAAAAGGGGTTCCTCATTGGAACAGATGCTCCTAACACAATAGAGTCCTCTCGTCCAAAAGTAGTAAAAAAAATTAGATCCAGGAAATGACAGTCCGATGCAGTTGTACCGGATTTGGATTTGGATCAACAATGGATGCGGCCCTCGAATAGCTTTGATACCATGTAGTAATTTACACGGTAAGTTCTTTACATAGAACACCAAAGGACACCACTCACAAATAGATCACAGATTAGTACACCAATATTATTTGCATGATTAAAACCCTCAAAGAGGGAAACAGTCCACGACCTGAGCCAACGCGACCACTTTAAGAAATTTATTAATGTAAAAGAAAGAAGATTTACATAAGCTTCTCTCATGATATATCACCTAACAAATGACCCTCCATGCTCTTTAAATAGAGACCATGGACCAATCAAGTGTTAAGTCATGGCTCAAGTGTCAGTGATACTGAGGAGAGAATGAACCGTCGAATCACTTCATGTCTATAACTTATTGTGGCCATCCAATTGTAAGTTACAAAAAGTACATACTAAAGAAATACACTTTACCTAACTATACACTAGACCAGATTATACTTTATTATTTCCTATGTGTGAGAATATCCTAACATTTATGTTACTATGGTAGTACATGACCTCTTGCTCCATAATTGTATGTTGGATTTGGGAGCTTCACATAATTTGATGCCACTATCAGTGATGGAGCAACTGGGTCTAGAGATAACCAAACCATATAAATATCTTTATTCTTTTGACTCCAAGAGGGTCAATTGATTGGGAATGATCAAGGACTTGGTGGTGAATTTGGCCCAAACCCTAGTGAAAAGCGTGGTGATGGATATTGTAGTTGCAGACATCCCTGTGAGGTTTGGTATGCTTTTGTCTAGGTCTTGGGGATCAAAGATCAAAGGCTCCATAAAGATGGATCTTAATTAAGCTACCATTCCTATCTTTGGTGGAGAGGAAAGGAGGCTATACAGGGAATCCATATTTGTTAAAATAGTCAAAAGAGTTGATTTCCAAAATAACGCTACTATGTATGGGATAGAAAGTGATATCTCCTCCTTCATGTTAAAAGAAGGTGAATTTATCCTAGAAGAAACACAGGTACATCCTGTAGTCAAATCAGACCAATAGCTCAAATATTGTAGCAAAGTATGGAAGTTGTATACCAATAAAGGAATTTACTCATTCATACACAAGGAATGTACCTAAGCTCCATCTTGGCTTAGGAATTTCCAAGTTTCTTCCAAGTAAGAAACTTCTTTCAAGGATCCCTCTAAAAATAGGGACCTACAATAGCCCCTTACGTGGAGATGACAGTACAACCAGTTGCTTGAATAAATCCTTCCTTTAATGTCATCAATTTCTTTTTCGATTTGGAGTCTTCATCTTTTGGGACCTCTTCATAGGACATAGACCATCCATTACTTTCATCCACGAGTCAGTCATGTCATTATTCCTTTTATCAAAAAGTGATCCATCATTCTTCATCTTGGAATTGCTTCACGTTACGATACTTTCATCATGATT
Source organism: Pinus tabuliformis (assembly GCA_031772625.1). Lineage (NCBI taxonomy): Eukaryota > Viridiplantae > Streptophyta > Pinopsida > Pinales > Pinaceae > Pinus > Pinus tabuliformis. Next base: position 737,083,068 of record CM062814.1, on the reverse strand, counting down.
TCTTTCTCAGAAGTTTCTTGCATCCTTTTACATGGTTCTTCATGGAATAAATTTCGTAGTTCTTCCCTTTGGTAGCTCTGCATAAACCCATCCAAATAATAGTTCATAAATAATGAATACTTAAATCATAATTACCTGATGGTATCTCATTATGACACTTTTCTGTAGGCAACAAAATCCCGCATATATGTTGACACATATCCTAAAGATATGTATTGTCAAGGTTCTATATCTTTTTCAAGACTTCCATCAGATCGATATCTTTATGGGAGATATCATAGTCAAATCTTCTTGGTATTTTAGATGTTGATTTCCTTTGTCATTGTTGCATATTTACATGATCTCTTCCTTACTTTCTTCACACATTTCATTCTTGGGAGCTTCAAATTTCCTTAGTTGTAGTCAACCACCTCATATTCCATATGAGGACATATTATATTGATTTCATCTAATAACTATGTGAGCCATACATTCTTGCATTTCTTTTGAGCGAGGATATTTTTTCTTTGGTCATGCTTCTTAAAATAGAGTAGTCATCCATGTTGTCTGCAACCATATGACATGAATTTCATGATATAAAATGTGAGAATACATACCTCATCTTTCTTTTGGATCATCCATACTTCTTGCAGAAACTTCCTTTGAGTGAAGGAACTTCACCCCTGTTGTCACCTTCTGAAAAAAGTGTTCCAGGTGTAAAACATAGTGCAAAGAAGAAGAGAGGTTTGCAGATATCTTCCAAGCCACAGAAGCACACAAAACCCAAATTGGACCCTATCTAAAGGATAGTGCTCCGAAAAATATTTTCAATGTTATGTGGATGTCCTAGAATGGACTTCTGGATCAAAAGTTAGAGATATTTGAAGTTGTGCCTCTCAAAACTAGAAGACAAAGTGAAAACTTGAAAAATTCTAAGTTTGAGTTTGTGTCCATCCACCACGTGTCCAATTGAAAATCATAAATCATAGGATCAAGCATATGGTACATCGGAGATGGGAGGCCCTTGGTAGTGATGAGGCAAATCAGAGGTTTGGGGTGAAATCAACAATTAACGATTGTTAATATCACAAATCGACGATCGAAGGTTCCAAAGCACATCGCAATAGCATTGAGCATGTCACAAGTTGGAAATTCGGAAATATTCAAGTGACCTTTATTAAGAAACTGTGGGAAAAAAATTCTGATAGTATAAACTATCGAGAGTGCCTTGAAACATTTAACAAAAGAATCAGTCACAAAAGTAGAAGAGCGTAGGAATTTTCTCTCTCCTATAGAGGGCTACGTGGCAAAGTACTGCTGGTCCCAACAAATCCATGTCGGATCTGGCGTCACCATGATGTGGTAGTAAGGAAGATACATCACACAAAAATTCAAGGTTTTGAGGGGTCATATGGGGCCAAAACTGGTTGACACGCGTCACCATTCACATGGTGCCACATGGAATTGATGACATAACTGTCAGAGGTTGCTAATCGACATTTTGTAACACTGGTAAAATAAAAACATGTAATTTAGGACTTTCGATTAGGGGGCTCTGATGTGGGGATTGGCCCATGCTCACATACAGTTTGAAGAACCAAAGGTGGGGTTGAGCATAAAGGGGTGATCGCACATCGACGATCGCAACAATGGAGCAACATGTAATCGACAATTTTACAAAGGAACACATCAGGGAAACCTCCGATATCATGGGCCCAAAGGTGATGTGGATAGGTGGCACGAGGAGAGCATCATAAATATGCGTGTTTCATGCCTTTTGATCAATGGTTGGGTGGAAGGTTAATAAATATATTTTATAAGGAAGAATATTTTTAACAAAGGTTTTTTATGTTAAAACCTGGCACAGGCCCTCCCCTATTCTCTTTCCACATGGGTCAAACCATGTCGCATGTCGCATGTCGCAAGTTTTGGGAGGGTGCACCAAAGGCAAGGATTAGAAATCTCTAATCTCCGAGCTCTGATATTATAAAAGGCCTAGGCGCATATGTATTGTGGTCCCATGACTTATGCAGTGGGACCATTTATAATGTAATGTTTCTAAGAATCATCCCTCGTTCCATCCAAGGGTTTAAGCCCCAAAAGGCTTTGGCCCTAAGTCCCGAGGCCTCTACCATGTAGTTTTCACCTAATCCCCTAGGGTTAAGGTGGGTGGGCCAATCGAAGATCGATGTTCAAAATTTTGCATAGATTGTTCAGTTTAAAGTCCCCGAACAGTCTGAGCTCCGATACACTAGTATGATTCTTTCATAGGGAAGGATTGGTTCTGATAGACTGTTAAATAAAGGGAAAGTAACAGATGAGTTGGCAGCTGCAGTCAGAAATGGTCATCATAGGTGATCCCTCTCGGCTTCTGTAAAGGGAAGAAACACTTAAGAAGGGTTCAGTATTTTTTGGAAATACTTTTTTCTTATAGGACCTTTTCCTATTTTCCTAAAGGCTTGTTTTAAGTTTGTTTTATCTTTGTTTTCTTCAAGAGATTAATACAAAGTTCCAGGTGATTCCAACTTATTAGACTTGCAGTATGTCCTTCTCTCTCTGTATTATCATATATGGTTAAAATTCTTCATAGGTTACATGTCAGGTAGCAGCTAGCTTTATTTCCCTTGAGATGCAGACCCATTTAAATCAAAACATTGATGGATAATGCATGTTTCATGGTGGAAATCAATTCTTTAAAAAGTGATCCATGCATCTTAGCATTTAAAAACACTCTCTCTTGCTCATTTTCTCTTTGAGTCTAGATATATATAATTCCTAGAACTTAAGCTTTATATGATGGACTCATCTTCTACTATCTTCTCCCATTACCTATGTTTGCACAATTATATCTCTACTCATTCAAATCTGATTTGGCCACTTGTGACTTGAAGATTATTTCCTGATTACTCCTCTTTACAAACTACTTCATATATTGAAACTCTATGAATGGTTCTGCATCAAACCCATTTTTATTTGTGACAAGCCGAAGTGTTGCAAGTCTTTAATATAAATTTTTCAAGCACTTGTTGATATTTCCTAGGCACTCGTCTATCCCTTCAACCTGAGGCTGTCTCTTGGAAGCTTTCATATCTCCTGAAGCACTTGTGCTACAGGTGCTAGAAAAAGTGACAACAACTCCCTTGATTTGATTCACTTCTATGTCACCATATCACCATCCCTTGAATTCCACAGATTTGGAATTCAACACTTTCTTTCGCTCATGATCATTGAACCTTACAAAGAAGATTCCATCAGAGAATCTAGAGGATATTGCATATCCTATCCTACAAATGTTATCTTATTGACCATTGTATCATGAGCCTTGTCCTAGATGACTTCTTCCTTTTTCCATAAGTGTCACTTGTGCTTTCAATGAGGTTTCCAGGAGTTATATCCTACATTTTTGATTGTCATAGATTTTGTTCTAAACATCCTTCATTTTTCTTATGCCACAGGCTCTTCTAATTCTTTTACCATGATGCCATTCTCTAATATGATGCATCCTATCTTATTTACAATGCTTCCTATCTATAATTTACATAACATAAGAGTACCTTTCAATGAAGGAGATTATCTCAATCATAGTAGATATCTTTTAGTTCCTCCTTTTTAGTCTTCTTTGTCTTAGGCTCTTCAACTTCTTCGGTAATATGGGATTCTTCCTTATTACTCTTGTTATGTTGCCTTTTGAGATTAGGAAAATCTCTTATATAGTGTCCATATTCTTAACATCCATAGAATTTCACTTTAGCCATGTTCTTCTTTTTCTTTTGAGGAACAAATTTTCCAAACTTTCCTTTTCTTCTTGTCATAGCAACATATGCTTGATTCTTCTTATTTCTTCAATCTTAAACAATGACCATATATATTGGAAAGGAGTGGATTCTTTCTTTCCATATATAATTAAAGTGAAGTTTCCCCATTCCTCCAGTAGTGCATTCAGTAATATAGTGGTCATTTCTTTGTCAGACACTATTTCACCCAGATCTTGAAGTTGATCTCTTATTTATGAAATCGTCATAAAATATGAGGCTATTCCTTCTTCCATGGATATATTTAATTTGTATAGTTCTTGCCTTAGAGAGATTACTTCTTCAATAGTACTTATGTAGAACAACTCTACCAATTCGTCATATATTGCTTTTGCAGTGTCTAATTTCGATACATAAGGGATGAGAGAGTCTTTGATGGATTCTATGAGAATCCTTTGGGCCCTCACTTCTCCCTTCCTTAATCTAGTATGTGATTGAGTATATTCTTTTGGAGGTTGAGTTATTGATCCTTTGATGTGGTCCATGACTTCATTCTAAATGAGATTTAAGTCTGTTAGTTTCTTCCATGAAAGGAAATTTGAAGCCCCAACCAGTTTATTGCTTTCCTTGCAAAAAGACATTTTGATAATATCAGATGAAGTCATAAACTTACTTGAGTATTTTTTTCTTACTTCCTCCTTAATCTTTATGTTGATAAAATATTACTTCTTGAAATATTGAGAGAGAGCTTGCTTCACGATCCTTCTAAAATGTTCTAGTCTTCCTTATTCCTTGTGATAGAATTTTACTTCTTGGATTATGATATTCTCTTATTAATGTTATTATTGTGTTCTTTTCATCAATAAAATTACCAAATAGATAATATAAGACAAGATACACAGTATGTGCGCTTGTCAGCCATGACCAAAACCTTTCAATCTTTGAGAGGAAAACCCAAAAACAATATTCTTATAGATCATCAATTGACAAATACCACCATGAAAAAGACCCTTGACTCTAGAGTCCTCCCAAGACCAAGTCACTAGCCTCTTCTTCAATGTTGCCTTTCCTCTACTTGTTCTCAACTTCCTTTCTCGACTTCTTCCCTTCTTGATCTCAGCTTCCTTTGATTCTCGATCTCTTCTTGTAGGCTCGTAACCCTACCAGAGAAACCCTAGATTATCTTGACTTCCTTTGTAGTCTCTTCAAGAGAGAGACCTCTTGCACCTTTACTCGACTTCTTCTAGCGAGGCTCTATATCCAAACAATGATCACCTCAAAGTGACAACAACTCTTTCAGCTTCCTCTAGATACCTTCAGATCTGCTACCTTTGCATGTGGGAGGAAAAACTAACCCAAAAACAATGCTTGACTATCTTCGTTATCCTTCCTCTTTGCTACGCTGATATGAAGGCTTCTTCTGGTGTATATTTCACACTTCTTTCTTGACTTGATTCACCAAATTCGTTGTCTCCAAATGAGGCCAAGTATGGGTATATATATAGTTTTTTCATGACCTTTAGGCCAACCTGATCCATAGGAGGAAATATGACTTCATTTTCTAGATGCATCCCTTCATTGTAGGCCAACATGATGAGGGCTAGTTACAAGGTCTTGGAGGATGACTTTACATAGACAAGTATGACTCTTTACAATGTGTAACATGACTTCATTACATGACAATGACTCTTTCATTCTTTTATGACTAGATGACAAAATTCCTAAAGGCTCTCAATGGGAGCCTTTACTAAAAAATAAAATCTCTTTCCCATGAAACCCATGATGCAAGAATTACAATAATTTTATTTTTATTATTTACATCTCTTACATAAAATCATAATTACATTTCATTATGAAGACCTAACCTAGTTACACTTTTCAACAAGGAGGAAGGGTCCTCCTCTCGGGATCACTATGTTTGTAAAGCTAGTGTGGTTCATTTAATTAATTCACTTGTAGGCTATGGTATTTCAATTCCTATCATTTAAATTTACCACCATTAAAAATTTCATGCTTTATATACTACTATTATTATTTGGTTAAATTGGCTTGCAAAATATTTGAATACAGGTTACTTGTGTGTCTCATAACTATTATTGGATTGATCCTTTCTAATTGTGTGTTGTTACTATTGTTCAATAGTTGCTACAAATTTATAATTCATTTCATATACAAAATATTAGTTATGTGTTACAACTGTTACAACGTATTATGCAATTGATGAGTTGATTGTATTTTAGATTGTTAGCATAAGGATTGATGATTGTGTGTAGTTGTGGTTGAATGATCTTGCGCAAGTGAGGAATTGATTCCAAGGATTTTTCTTTATTTTCGTGCAAAAGTGATCTTAGAATAGATGAATGCTATTTTATTTTGCAAGTTTTATTTCATTTCCAGTGTTTCATGCATAGCGTCAATTTCATACAAGTGTGATTTTATAGTGAGACCTTTGTTGAGTTGATTTCCATTTCTGAAAGTGTGAATGGTTACAATAACTTTGGGTTTAATTGAGTTCCAAGTTCTTGTAGAAGGAAGATAATTAGGAAATAGTTAGTGTTAGTTGTCAATTGTTGTCTGCATATATTATGCACGATAACCTTGAAATAAGTAGACTTACCCTGGTTGATAATTTTTGTGTGAGTGAATTATTTGTTTTATTAAATACAATCAATTTTCCAAATAGTCCCAACTGCGTGAGCTACCCTCGATGGACTTAGATAACTACAATATTATATAGAATATAATTTTAATTACTTTCACTACAAATATATGATTCATAATTCATTATATTATGTAAATTTATATGTTAGTATTTAATATTCCATGATTGTGGATTTTAGCTTTAACATTGTATAATGTATAATAAAAACATTGAGTTAAAATTAAAATGTGTATTTAATGATGAGGTTCATAAATTTATCATTTAAACTCAATTATCATGTGTCTCATGCTCAAATGTTAGGTGCATGTTACTATAAAATCTAACAACCTAGTGCAAAGCATCACTAGGAACTCTTGATCAAGGAAAACAATGAGATAAACTACCACCATCACCTTAGTGGTTGTTCCCCTACTATTACATGGAATAATGTTATCTCCACAAGAGAGGATTCCCCAATAGGTTTTTTGGATTAAGAAACCTAAGGATTCAAGGCTAAATACCCTCTAAGGACTTTGTTAATTAGACACCTAGAATACTATTCAATAAGATATGGCTCAATATTATAGAGGTAGTGAGTTCAAAGAACCTATGGTTAATTTTATAGTACCGAGATAAGTATCAAAGATGCTCAAATAGATTCCAGACACATGTTATCTGAATTAAATGTTTTCTATTATAAATCAAGGTTTATAATAAAGGAAATTTACAACATGCAAAAATTGTGACAACAATGATAAAAACAACCCACAAGTGATGATAAAAAATAAACCTTAAAAGGATAATTAATGATAAATCAAGGGAAAATATTAGAATGACTTTTCAATGGCTGAAAATGTGAGAAACAACTATTAAATCTTGGACGTCGGCCCTAGAATTATGACTGAAAAATGCATAATTTTATTTTCTTTTTCAATTTAAGATATGAAATACCCAACCCTAGGAAAATGATGTATAAGGTATTTTATGTTATTTAATTCATATTTTTCCATAACCTAAAACTAGTTTAATATATATATATATATATATATATATATATATATATATATATATATATATATATATATATATATATATATATATATATATATATATATATATATATATATATATAGTCACACAAGGACTAGTTCCTTTGTTGTCAATGTTGGAATTGATGTGAAATGACCATGTTGTTAATGATACTTGATTATTAATATGATTATGTTGATTATTGATTGCTAGATTGCTTTTGTTGCAATATTTCTTGAAGCGCAAAGGAAGATAAGTGATGAGAAGTGCAAAGGATGATCATTGTTGAATGATTACTCGAAGTTAAGGATAATTTATGTTGATTTCTAGATTTCTATTGTTGGAAAATTGCATGAAGTGAAAAGGATAATCATTGTTGAATGCAAGTTTAACTATGTTTTTGGTTATCTTGATGTATGGCTTATAGTTAAAATGAAAAATGACACATGATATATTGATACATAAGTTGGAAAATGTGTGTGTTTATTAAACAAAATAACTTGTACAATGGTATAATATATTACAAGTCATGAAACTCATGAATATTCATGTTGTTGATGCTAAAGACATTACAAAATAATCCTCAAAGGCATTAACATGTGGATGGTACAAATCTGAAATAGAACTAAAAATTTAGCTAATACAAATTTGAAAGGTTTTAAAGATTTGTATTTTGCAATCATTAGTTCTGGCCTATATTATTTCAACTCTTTATATTAAAAAATTTTGAATTTCAAATTTCGAAATGAAGAGGCATATTGTGAAAAAACTTAGAAGACCAAGATACAAATCCTCATTTCGTATTCCTACATATAATACAAACATTCAATAAGATATGATTATAAAATATGCTTTGTTGAATGAGAATGGAGTCTTTTTTGGGTGAGTTAAGAAACTTATATGAGAGTGTTCATGATCAACAACTTGGTGAGGAAGAAAAGAGAAAAGTAGCAGAAGAAGAACATAATTAAAGAATATAAACAGAGAAGATGAGAAGTAGCCACAAGGACATAAATTAATATCAGGTAATTTGCAAACTTGATTTTGTATTGTGATTGGGAAATTGCAGTCTCCTTTCAAGTTGTAGCTTGATAAACAACTGAGTGTAGCCTATTGAGGTATGAACCTCCTGTGGGTTGTAGTAGATAGAAAATTTTGTGGAAGTTGGAGCTTCCTTGAGGTAGCATCCTCTTGTAGGTTGCAGCCTACAAATGTTTTTATGTAATAAGGGAGTAGGAGCTCATCTTCATATCACTTTCATCCAAAAATTCATGGTTTTCTCCATTTATGGGTTTCCACTTATACATGGTGTCTTCATGTGTTGCTTGTTGAATGTCCAACTTTTGTGAATGCTCTTGAATTCTGATTATGTATATATGAAAATATCCCTCTTTGGTAACTGCAAAAGTAAGGATTAATAATTGAACATATACATAAGCCATTAGTTGCATATGAAGATATTTGAAAAGAAAAAATTAATTTAAGCTAAAAAATTGGAAAGATACAATTACTGATTAAGCCCCACTCTTAGTAATTTCCAAGAATTTATCAATTGGTATTAGAGCAAGTTCCTTCAATATCAAGTTAACAACTAGAAGGATGTCTTGAATCATTAGAATGGCTAGTTGGGAACGATGCTCAACAAATAAATCCACATTGTTTACTGATACAAATTATGCCTTTTGGAAATGGAGAATGAAGACATATTTAATATCTCTTGGAGTTGAATTATGGGATGTTGTGTTGGTAAGGTATGAAGAATGAAAGGAAATGAGTAGTCACAAATATGAAAAACTGGAATTTATAGCTAATGAAAAATCTATGAATGCACTTCTTAGTGGATTGAGTGAAGAAAATTTTCTTAAGGTAATGCATTGTAAAGTAGCCAAAGAAATCTAGGATAAACTAGAAAATATTCATGAAGGAGATACCAAAGTCAATATTTCCAAATTATAAGTATCCAAAATGCAATTTGATACATTAAAAATGAATGAAGACAAATGTATTGTTAAGTTTTTTCTAAGAGTAGATGAAGTTGTTAATGTCGTGATGTGTCTAGGAGAAACAATCAAAGACATAGTAATAGTCCAAAAAATATTGAGGTCATTACCTTCAAAGTTTAACCTTAAGGTTTAAGCTATAGAAGAGACAACCAACTTTGAGACTTTTAATAGGGAACAACTAGTTGGTTCTTTCACAACATAAGAGATGAGAATTTCGAAAGGAAATTTAGCTCCCATAGATGAAACTTTTAAAGCAGACAAGCCTACAAAAGACAAGGACTATTCTTGCTCAGACTTTGATGAAGAAGAGGCAAAATTTGTGAGAAGATTGAAGAAAGGTACAAGTAAATACAAATACAAACTCCCATTCAAACATTTTAACTATGGAAAAGTGGGGAATTATGCCTCAAAATTCCCATATAAGAAAGAAGAAACTAAATTTATGGGGAAAGAAAAGAAAAAGTCTAATAAAATACAAAAAGAGAAACAATTTAAAAAGAAGATATTCTATGCCCAAGAAGATATCAGTGTATCTGAAAGCTCTAATGAATCCTGTGGTGAAGATGGAACTAGTGAATTCATGTTGATGGCCTTACAAGATATGGAGGAAGAATGCAAGGAATATGAACAAGGTGATGTCGATCTTGAGGGGGAGTTGATTAGTGCCCTAAAGGAAATAGATAGACTTAAATAGAAGAATAAGATCCAGAAATGATTTTTTTTTAAATATTTAAAAGAAGAATCAAGTTCAGATGAAATTATCAAGTTGAAGGTTGAAATGGAAGAAGAAAATAAGGTGGAATATATTTTGCTACAAAATATAAAAGAGAAAAGTCAGGAGTGTGAAAGTTGGAGAAGGCACAAACTGATTTGAGCATGAATATTCAACACACAAAAGAATCCAAAAAATTGGATTTGATGTTCAATGCTTAGGGGCCTCCCCGTATGAAAGTTGGGTTAGGATAAGAAGGAGAATCGAGTGAAAGTAAGACAGAGGAAAAAACGGAAATTATTTTTGTAAAATCTATAAAGGGAGACAATGAAAGTACACATCAATTTGAGAAAAATAAGTTGAGAAACAAATCCGCACCTAAGGAGAAACAATAATGAAGTACTTCCAACAAATTACAATAGATAAAAGGTAAGGAAAAAAAAACAACAAGCTCTTAGAGATCGTACTTCTTTAGGAGACAAGAGTATCAAATTCCAACTTGGTTATAACCTTAAGTATCATCCACTATAAAAAAATTTCTATGAGTATTGTTATTTTTGTAAAAATTTTGGACTTAAAGTTTCAAATTGTAGAGCTTCTGTTAGGAAACATGAGTTGGGAAATCCTAAAAGAAGTGAAGCTAGCATTAGGTTTGCAAACATAAAAAAAACATGAATCAAGATAGTAACCCATTTTACCCTCTCTTTGATATCCCCGAGTGTTTCTACTGTCACAATTTTGGGCATAAGTCATATGAATGCTAACTTAAAAACAATAGATCACAATTTTAGAACTATTGTAGAAAAAATGAATGTATGCAGCTGGGAAAGAAGAAAGAAGAGAAGAAAGTTGATAAGTGTGGCCTAATTCTGTGTGCTCAAGATCAAAATAGTAAATGGTATGGGTGTAGTGGCTTCTCTAGACATATGATAAGGGATAAAATCAAGTTTTCATCCCTAGATAAAAATAAAACCAGAGATTCCACATTAGGAAATGATGTAGTAGGAATAATTAGAGGAAAGGGTACAATTAGTCTGAATAATCACAGAGGAAAATATCATGAAGTACTTTTTGTAGATGGTCTGAAACATAATTCGTTGAGTGTAAGTCAGAGGTTGTGATGTTCTCTTCAGAGCTTAGGATTGTGAAATCAGGTCAACAACATCTAAGAAGGCCCTTGGCTAAAGGAATTTGAACATAAAATGATGTGTGTGTGTGTGTGTGTATATATATATATATTGAAGGAAGATAATGAAGAGTGCTACATCATCAAACAAGATGAGTCTTGGCTATGGCATATGAGATTGGGGCATCTCAATTTTAATCACATCATCAAGCTTAATAAGAATAGATAAGTTAGAGATCTACCAAAGATAAAGAAACTTGTTGGATTCTACGTTTGTTTGTAAGAATTGTCGTTTTAATTGTTATCAAGTATTCTTCTTGTTTATTTAGTGCCCTAATGACTCTTTATTCCATGCAACACTTGTGATGTCTTAACTATGTTGTCATGACAGCTACTAGGTCTTGTCAACAATAGCTGCATAACTTTTGAAGACAAGAAAACACCCTCTCGAACACAAGCTAAGTCTTATCTTGATCAAGCACTCGTTACTTGTCTTTTCTTGAGGAACTTTGCAATCCTCTATCATTGGGGACTACACAAATCCTTGAGGATTTGAATTGTGCAATCTTGTGAGACAAGAAACCACTAAGAAAGCATACTACACAATCTCCACTATAAAATAGAACTACACAACCCACTGTGTCACCAAACTATGCAATCCCTTTCCACTAGGAAATTTGCATTCTCTTCTGTCAGTAAACTGTGCAGTCCCTTGGATTAGTCAACTACACACTCCTAGAAAATAGGAAGTTCTCATTCTTACCTGATAGTGTGGCACATGTTTCCATTTCCGATATAAATACAAGTGTCATTCTTTCCTTAATTTTACGCATATGTATCATAAACCCTAACCTAATATCATGAGAGAAAGTCTATACAATAGAGCTCATTCTCACATTTGACATTGGAGCTCTAGTTATTCTCATGAGTTCAAGGAGATTTGGATTTGATTTGTAGTGCTTCTCCAGGTAAGTTTCTCAAGTGTCACTTTTTGCTACTTTTTCTATTGCTTTTGTTTCTTTTGTGTTTAGAAGTGTCATTTTTCCTTATTCTTCTTGTAAAAAGTGGTGTTTCTATTATTATTAGCTTGTACGAGTGTTGTTTCAACCTTTTGAGTTTGTTTACAAGTTTCACCAAGCATTTATTGTCTTTTTTCCTATCAACAGTTACTGCTGCTAGATCTATTTATACATGCGTGCTCTTCCCTTTGCATAATATTTTTCGATCAATATTACTGATTGATATGAATGATTCCAAGAACGATCCAAACCCTTCTATTAATTAATCACAAATTCAGAGTCTACCTCTCTCCTGGAAGAAACTGTATAATTTTCAAGTCTTGTTGGCCTCTCCCATTCCACATTACACAATCACAAGCAGCAAGATCTTTCCCTTGACAATTACAATTGTGTACTGTATAGTCACTGGCCTTCTCAAACTACACACTATGTAATCATAGCCAACAGTGGTCCTACCTGCCATCTGAAACTACACATTCCACAATTCATCAACCCTCTCTCCCAGCTGATAGAGCACATTACGCAATTCTAGTCAATAAGGAAATTCCTCGCAATCCATAACTGTGGAGTCTTCCTCCACAGTTGCACAATGCTCAATTCCAGAGCCTAGTCTGCCTCCTTGTATCCCATCATTGTGCAATCCTTTCCCTTAGTGATTTTTTTTCTACTTGAAATTTGATTGTTGAAATGATCTTTCTTGAGCTAACTTGTCATTGCGTGCATATTTTACAATAATTGTTATAGATCTTGAACACATCACTCTGTCTTCATCAGGTGGCACCATGCATCCCAAGAAATTAGCATTGAAGGAGGTCATAGAGAGCAGTACCAAAGAAGTCATTAAAAATCCCACAATATCAGTTCTTATTTTATCAGATACACAATGTTACATCAAGAAGGAGTCAGCTCTCACCTGGCTTACCATCAAGGATGTATTCACCTCAACAGAGTTCAAAGAAGACCTAGAGGATAGGCAGGCTTATATCAACATCCAACTATTATGGTTCTATAGCTTGGCTTTCATATTTCTAGTCTTATCTTGTGAAAATGTTATTAGATGGATTTTGTAGGTCTTGGATACCAAGAGCATGATAGTGAAAAGTTCTAGTGGGTACCAACTTGCCTCCTATGAACCACATGACATTAACTTGATCTACCATTTTCCCAAGCTTGAGGAGCACCTAGACTCACAATTCTATGCAACTTCAAAATATCTCAACACTAAAGAAGTGATTAAGTCATGGTGGAAGGAACCTAGCAAATTTTTCCAGGAAGCTAACAATACTTACAAAACTAAGTCCCTTAGATTGATATATCAATACTTGATGGTTATGTGATGTTGATTATATGGACAGAGGAGTACTAAATCCTTCCTTGAAGGATGGATCTATATGTTATATTTGATTGTCATAGAGGGAACGATATTCAATTGGTCTCATCTATTGTCTTCGCAGCTGCAAATTGATTTGGACAAGGTGAAAAACACACCACAAGGAAAGCAACAACAATTTTACATGTCCACCTATTTGCTAGATGAATTATGTGGTCGTAATGAATTCCCTGGTATGAAATGGAAATGGACACCAACAAATCCCCCTATCCACATCTATTGCAAACTATTGGTAGAATAGAACTACTGAGGAGTTTATGACGTAATGTTTTAGCACTTCTTCAAGGTCTTATATCATATTATATTTGAAGAAGAGGCCCCTTGCATGTCTAGTGAGGTAATGAAGTTAGTGTTGGAAGTAGCAGATTGGTTTGCCTCGTGTGATGGTACATACCTCAGAGTGTTTGGTTGTTAGAAACCACCTTATCTCTTACCAAGGTATGCCATAGATAAAGTGGTCATGCAAGAGGTTGCCTATCATCTTGTCACATGTCTATATTCAATGTTGTAGAAAAAGAAGAAGGAACCTTGGCATTCCTTTCCTTTGTAGGTGGGATCCTATAAGATCAATAGGTTGAATTTCACGGAAGCTAAAGTTAAAGAAATGGAAATCCTCAAGTTCAGTACAATGGAATTTCATAGATATGATCCCCGAGAAGTTTGCAAGAGACATTGTGCTAAGTTGCAATTTTCCTGGCCGTATGAAACTTATGACAGACCATAGGAAGAGAAGATTAAGAATTGCTACAATTCTTCCGAGTCACATGCATCATGTAAAGAGGTGGTCCCTTCTAATGAAGTTCTTGATCATAGTGTAATAAAGGAAGGAATATAGGAGGAACAACACACTCTAGTGAGCATCAAGTATAAGAGGAAGGTTGCTCATAATCCAGAAGAGAAGAAGAGATAAGTTCAAAGTAGACTCAATCATTCTGAAAGTGACCATGGCAGTAGAAAGGAGGAGAATGAAGTGGGAAGCCGATAAGAGGCAGGAGGAATAAAAAAAAGTGGGAGGAAGAGCAGATGCGAAAGGAAAAATAAGAAAGGAAATAAAATGAAGAGATGTAGGCACAAGAATAACTGAAAAGGAAGGAAGAAGACAAAGAAGATTGAAATAGGTAGAGGAAGAAAGACAAAAACAACTAAAAGAGGAAGAAAACAGGTGAAAAGCAGGATCAATAATTTGTACAAGAAATTGAGTAGCATATATTGACCAAGGACATGGATATTAATCAAATGGAGCAGAACCAAGAGGCCAAAATCATGCCTATTGTAGAACATCCTAGTAGTCATCCTTCACCTTCCCTCATAGGTGGGAATATCCCAAGTGATGAAATGGGAATCTCTCCTCCAGACGATGATATGGTCATGGATATTTCCAACCTAACTTTTGATCAGCTCAAGAACAAGATAATATAGGAAAGGAGAAAATATTTCCCTAACGACCTGTTTCATTCTGCTTTCATCCACACATAGAAGGTGATTGTTACTGATGCAAGTAGGAATCCAAATATAATTGCAGCAACAAACTTGGCCTTTTATGGAGCTAAAAAAGCAAATATAGACTTCTTGATGGTAGAAAACCAAAAAATGGAAAAGGATTTAGATGTTGTAAGACAACACATACAAAATCTCCAAGTTGAGAACCAAAGTTTTCTTCCACGGATTCTCACTTGAAATAGCTTCAAGCAGTAATATATGGTGAAATCCAGGCATTGGGAGACACTATGAGGTAGATTTATGAAGAGATGATCGCCTTGCATAAGGCAGTAGTGCCCTTGCATGATATACAAAAGAGGTAACAAGAAAATGTGAAAGATATGAAAGTAATTCATGTAACCATTAACACTATCCGTGAATGGGGAATCAAGTACAAGGATGCACTGACCGAGTTTGCCAAGAAAACAAGACAGGAAGAAAAATTGGAGAAGGATGAGGTCAAAATGATCATGCAAAGTAATAAGCAACTTGATACTTTTGTGGCCAACCTTGTAATTGGCTATGCATGTTTTCATAATGGTTTGGACTCCTTTGTCAGGAAGGATAGGATCCCTTTGGTTGGTCTATTTGTAGAGGGAAAGGGTAGAAACATCATTAGGAAGGAAATCCAAGAATACTTGGATAGTCTGAAGTAGGTCACTATTAAAGAAGACTTGGATATCACTAGCCAAAATATGTAGAAGTACCTAGACGGACCTGCCAAAGTTAATATGAAACTATTATTATTATAGAATGAGGCCAAAATGGCTCTAAAACCATTTACTCGGGTGCTATGGAGGATAGAGTTAGATATCAACCAAACCTTCGAGCAAAGTTTGAGGACATAGCTGCACAATACAAAGCTCGGCATCAATATGTTACTACATAATTACAAGTTGAAGTTGTTGAGCTATATTTTCCTCAAACTTAAGCTCAACATATTATGTTTGTCTTATGAGGTTTATCTTATTAGGCTCTAGCCATTTTTGTCCTATATGGACCTTTTTCCTATTGTATTGGAAAATAATAAAGTGTAAATGTAAGTGGAAGTCCAAGAGTTAAATGTGGAATGTGAAGAGTCATTAGTTAAAGTAAAGGAAAAATAATTCCAAGAGTCATGAGGGAAGCTCAAAGGTCACAAAGGGTAATGAAAAGTCATCCCATTTGCTATAAATAAACCCGCATAACTCAAACAAAGGGCTTGGAACCCAAGATTGGGAACCTTGGCTTCTCTAGTCTAGCAAAGGAAGAGTATCATTCTTTGGAGAAGCAAGTGGTGGCTTCATGTTCCAATATTGGGGCTAGTGTCATATCATTGTAATTGTATGCTTGGAACAATCACTTAATGATCAAAAGCTCTCAGAGTTGACACACTTTAATGCATATATCGTGAATGTTGTAAGACTACTATTTATATGTTTATGATCCATGTTACTTTGTTTACATTAATTTTAATGAACTATTTCATTTACTTTAGTATGTATCTTGTTGAATGTGTGTTGTTTATGTTATCATGATCATTTTTATCTTGTGAACTATTTTGCAGGTTAGCTAAAGATTATTTTGCATGTGCTCGTGTGTCTCTTTTAAGATAGTACTATTACTTTCTTTCAAGGGGCTCACTCTTTTCCCTTTGATGTGAAAGAACCTTTTATACATTTCAATTGATATCACACAACGTTCACACACTTGCTGTCACCAAAGCTATGTGTATGTCATATTATGTGTTCATTGCATCCAAGGCACATCTTTGAGACCATCGATTTGTCAACCGGTTGTGTTCTGGTTGGGGCTCCTATTCAAAATGGTGTGGGGTATAATTGGGACTTCACATCAGGGATACCCCCTTCCAAATTATCGAAATCCAACACGGTCAATAGAATTTTACTACTAGAAGGAGTGCTAGATGACAAGCTGAGCCCATGAAGTATGGTTTGAATTTTTCATCTTGAAGGGCTTCTTGCATATCATAATGGGATGTTTTTGTAGAGTTTCAAATATAGAATTTCTGACACAAATAATCCATAACTTGTCCAATCTGAAATTTAATGGCAAGGGCGAAACAACCATCCTTAAGCACACCCTCCACTTTCTTGAGTTTTGTGATTCATACGAAATTAATTATGAGGATGCTACTTGTAGGTTGTTCATTCTCACATTTGAAGGTCGTGTTAAACGTTGGTGTCATACATTTCCAATTGCTTCTATCCACTCTTTTCAACAACTTGTCATGGAGATTTACCAATCCTTTGACAAGTATGATATCATAGTGTTTGCAAGAAAATTATTCATCTCAGAAAGAAATTTGATGAATCTGTTGAATATTTTCATGATCGTTTCCTTCACTTTTGCTATGAGTTTTCAGAGGATGACATAGTCTAGAATTTTATGAAAGATAAATTTTAGTATCTTGTTCAGATTTATTTGAATCCACTTGATCTTTAATCTCTTTCAAGTCTCCTTGTTGTCCTTGGTCATGGACCTCTTAAATTTTCAAAGGAAGAACCTTCTTTTTCTTGTGACTCTTCTTATGATCTCAGTTCTCTATCAAATGAAGTAGCTCCATGCACCCATGTTAAGGTTGGAAAACTTGAAGATCATATTGATGATCCAACCACATGTTATCCTTCCCCTCAAAATCAATTTTGAACTCATGTTTCTCTCTTGAATATGATTTTGTAAATGAAATTTCTTCTTATAGATATATCTTTCACTCTCCACCAGTCATTCCCTCTGATCTTATTTTCCCTAATTTACCAGATCAATCTGTTATATCAACCTCTTTCAAATCTCATGAGGGTCAAGTTCAATATGGTGTTAATAGAGACCAAGAGATTCAATATATTATTCATGATGATTATGTGTCGGCTTCTGATTATGAACAAGAACATGTTATTAAAGATGATTTCTTACTTGAATTTTCCCTTTCTTCTTTGTCATTCACTCACTTTCCTGACATGTTTGAATCCTCCACGTGATTTTGTTCTTTTAGTGGTTCAAATCCTAATACTAATGGTGTTTATTGCAGTCAAGAGTGGTGGAATATTTATTTTATATTGAAAGAATATATGGAAGAACTCGCTTTTCATAATCTATCTCTTTCCTCATCTCTTAGATGTGAAGAAGCAAAAGATGCAACTTCATGTTTTCAATCAAGTCCCTTTTCCCATTCATCAATCATGAAGACCCCCTGGACTCAAATGTAAAATATGATCCCAATAGTGGCTTTCTTAATGTGTTCATTGATACATCTAATGATGATTTTATATCCTCAACTGATGATCTTTCCAAGCCACCAATTTTGTAGATTTACCTTATGATAGTTTTCAAACATGTCAAGAAGTCAAGGCACTTCAGCATTCACTGATGGTTTTGTTAGATCTTGCAATCTTGATGAGTGTTCAAAACATGATCAGATTGATATTATCTCATGGGAAAATGTTCATGAATTGACTACACATGTTGAAAATGAATCTATGTTTCGGTTTCAAGATTCTACACCTAGTTATCATGATCCCATTATTGAATGGTTGGAAGAGTCTTACTTGGAAAGCCTAATGGCTAGGAATAATTTTCTATATTTCTTGATGTTTGTAGAGGTTGAAAGTTGGAATGGCTGTTTTGACATGAAAATATGGTGCAGTGTGTTTGACCATCACAAAACATTGGAAAAATGTTTAGTACATGTTTTTTTATCATACTTTTCTTCTAACGTTTCTTTCCTAAAATTTTTGGAGAGCATTGTGGTCTATCTTTCTCTCCTTGTGTTTTATTTGATGAAATTTATTAGTGCTTGTTCCCTTAGTATTATGGGTCAGGAATTACTCTGTTGGTTACATTGGAATTTTCATTTTATGTGAGATTAAACTTTCTTTTGTTAGTTTGGGAGTAGGGTTAATTTAGTTACTTTACTTGCTTTTTTGGTTTGTTGTTACTTTGATTCCATATTTCACTTTTATTTGCGATAACCTTTGTATGAAAGTGTTGTTTTGGTTCTAATAAGCATGGTAAAGTTTGAAACAACATTGTGTAACTATTAACACTTGGTTAACTACCAATTTTCCCTTCTTTGCATCGCCCTTGTATCTTTTAGTCCATGATACCTAGATGAAAAATACATTCTTTCTCAGAGAAAAACTTAGTGGATCTACAGTTCTCAAATATTTAATAGGATCTTCTCCTTTGATTGACCTTTTGTATTTGATTGGTTTTAGCTTGTCAACACAGTCGAGTGGAGAAGTGATAGGAGGAAATTTAAGTGAGTGAACTGTATTTCATAGGTATATACTCATGTCTTTGAAGGAATAACCTCTCTTTCTCTTAATAAGTTGGGATCCCTCTTCCTCCCTAGCGATGTAAACACCGATAAAATGTCAATGAGCATAACGATATAAAAAATAAATAAAGGGTGAAAGAAGAGAAAGGATTTCTGATCAGAGAGGTGAAGCAAGTAACTTCACTGGGGTATTGAACAGATTTGCTGGTAGTGAAAAGATGCTTATGTTCCTTTCCTATAGTGACTCCACCAGGGTACTGAAAGGGCTCGCTGGTAGCAGAGCAACACTAGAGATGAAAAATAAGACTTTGACATTTTTCACTTGCATATCTCTATACTCCTAACCCCCAATCGAAACAACCAAAGTTTGACTTGCTTATGTAATTTTTCGGTCGATAAAGGGAATGAAAGAAACTATATATTTAAATTGAGCTAAGTAAGGAAACTACAATGATCGATAGTATGAAACAATACTTCCTAAAGAGATAAACTCAGGTTATAGAGTTAGACCCATATAGAGAAGCCATAGTTCTACAAGTGTGTTGCCAAGTGTTGCAGCTACTATAACCCCCCTCCAAACTTTTACCTACACTTTGATTTTGGAGTCTACCTTTGTTCATAAGAACTCTCACATTAA
Organism: Pinus tabuliformis; assembly: GCA_031772625.1. NCBI lineage: Eukaryota > Viridiplantae > Streptophyta > Pinopsida > Pinales > Pinaceae > Pinus > Pinus tabuliformis. The sequence continues at coordinate 737,063,025 of CM062814.1, read as the reverse complement.
CTATCATCAAGTATTCTTCTTTTCTATTTAGTGTCACAATGAATCTTTCTTCCATGAAATGCTTGTGATGTATTAATTGTGTTGTCATGATGAAGACTAGGTCTTGTCAACAATAGTTGCAAAACTTCTGGAGACAAGTAAACACCCTCTCGAACACAAGCTAAGTCCTATCTTGATCAACTATTTGTTGTATGTACCATCTTGAGGGACTACACAATCCAATATCACTGGGGATTACACAACTCATTGAGGAACTAAACTGCGCAATATTGCGAGACATAAAACTACTGAGAAAGTAGACTATGTAATATCCACTGTAAAATAGAACTGTGCAACCCACTGTGTCAAAAAACTGCACAATCCCTTGTCACTAGGAATTGCATAGTCTCTTCTACCAATGAACTACATAGTCCCCTAGATTAGCTAATTACACAATCCTATAAAATATATAAAGTATGCATTTTTATCTGATAGTGTGGCACAAGTTTCCATTTCTGATATGAAGACAAGTGTCAGTATCTCCTTGATTTTAGACATGCGCATTAGAAACTTTAACCCTAATCTCATGAGAGAAAATATATATGATAGAGGCTCATAGAGCTCATTCTCACATTTGACATTAGAACGCTAGCCATTCTCATGAGTTTAAGGTGCTTTGGATTCAATTTGTAGTGCTTTTCCATGTAGGTTTCTTAAGTATCGCCTTTTATTGCTCTTTTTGTCACTTTTGTGTTTGGAAGTGTCATTTTTCATGATTCTTCTTGTAGAAAGTGGTTTTTATATTATTATTAGCTTGTACAAGTGTAATTTTAGTCTTTTGAGCTTGTTTACAAGTGTTACCAAACATTTATTTTCTTTTCTCCCACCAACAATTATTGTTGCTGGGTTTATTTATGCATGCATTCTCTTCCCTTTGCATAATATTGTTCAATAGATATTACTAAATGATATGATTGATTCCAAGAATTATCCACACACTTCCATTCCTCAATCACAAATCTGGAGTCTACCTCTCTCACGAAAGAAACTACATAATTTTCAAGTCTTGCTGGCCTCCCCAAGCCTTCCCAAGCTATGCAATATGCAATCACAGCCGGCATTGGCCCTGCCTGACAACTAAAATTGCACATTGCGCAATTCATCAACCCTCTCTCCTAGTTGAGACTGCACATTGCACAATTCTAGTCCACAAGCCAACTCCTTGCAATCCAAAACTGCAGAGTCTTGCTCCACAGTTGCGCAGTGCAAAATTCGAGAGCCCATTCAACCTCCTTGTAGTCTAACATTGTGCAATCTTTTCTACTAGTGATTATTTTGTTGCTTGAAACTTGATTGTTGAACTGATGTTTCTTGAGCTAACATTTCATTGCCATGAGTGCATATTTTGGAATAGGTACTATAGATCCTGAGCACATCACTCTTTCTTCATCAAGTAGCACCATGCCTCCCAAGAAATTAGCATCAAAGGAGGTCACATAGAGTAGCACCAAATAAGTCATTGAAATTCCCTCAATATCAATTCCTATTCTATAAGATACATAGTGTTACATCAAGAAGGAGTCAACTCTCACTTGGCTTACCATCAAGGATGTATTCACCTCAAAAGAGCTCAAAGAAGATATGGAGGATAGGTAGGTTTATATCAACATCTAATGATCAAAGTTCTATAGGATCACTTGCATATTTCCAGTCTTACCTGATGCAAATGTTATTAGATGGATTTTGCAGGGCCTGGATACCAAGAGCATGACAGTGAACTGTGCTAGTGGGAATCAACTTGCCTCCTATCGACCACATGAAATGCAATTGATCTACCATTTTTCCAAGCCTGAGAAACACCTAGACTCACAATTCTATGAAAATTTATATTATATTAACACTAAAGAAGTGATCAAGTCATGGTGGAAGGAACCAACCAAATTTTTCAAGACACATAATAATACTTACAAAACCGAGTCCCTTAGAATGATATATAAATACTTTATGGTTATGTGTTGCTGAGTATATGGAAATAGGAGTAATGAATCCTTCCCAAAAGGATGGATCTATATGTTATATATTATTTTCATAGCGGGGAGGATATTCAATTTGTCTCAGTAGCTGCAAATTAATCTAAATAAGATGAAAACCACACTACAAGGAAAGCAACAATAATTTTACATGTTTACCTACCTGTTAGATGGAATATGTTCTCATAATGAATTCCCTGGTCTGAAATGGAAATGGACACCCAAAAATCCCCCTATCCACATCTATTGTAATTCTTTTGCAAAATGAAACTACTAAGGATTATATGACAGAATTGTTGAGCAATTCTTCAAGGTATTACATCAAATTCTCTTTGAATAAGAGGCCCCTTGCATGTCCCATGAGGAAATGAAGTCATTGGTGGAAGTATCATATTGGTTTGCCTTGTCAGATAGTACATACCTCAGAGTTTTTGGCTATAAGAAGCCACCTCATCTCTTACCAAGGTATGCAACAGATAAAGTGGTCATGCAAGAGGTTGCCTATCATCTTGTGATAGGTCTATCTTCAATGCTGCAAAGAAAGAAGAAGACACATTATCCTTCCTTTCCTTTGTAGGTGGGATCCTATGAGATCAATAGCTTGAAGTGTGCAAAAGATGAAGTTAAAGAACTATAAAGCCTCAAGTTTGGTATAACTGACTTTCACAGATATAATCCCTGAGGAGTTTGCAAGAGACATTGTGCCAAGTTGCACTTTTCCTGTCCATGTGAAACTTATGCTAGGCCAAAGGAAGATAAGATTAAGAATTCCTACAATTATTCCTAGTCACATGTTGGGCACATGCTCCAGGAAAAGATGTAGGTCCTTCCAATGGGATTCCTTAGCATAGTGTTATCTAGGAATAATGCACTCTAGTGAGCATCAAGTCTAAGGGGAAAGTTTCTCATAATCCCGAAGAGGAGTAGAGTCGTAACTTCAAAGCAAACCCAATCATTCTAAAATTGGTCATGGCAGTAGAAAGGAGGATAAAGAAACATGAAGTATATAAGAGGCAGGAGAAAGAATATAAGTGGGAGGAAGAGTGGATGTAAAAGGAAGACTAAGAAAGGAAAGAAATGGAAAAGATTAAGGCATAAGAAGAACTGAAAAGGAAGGAAGAAGAAGAAGCAAGATGAAACAAGTAGAGGAAGAGTGACAGAAATAGCTAGAAGAGGAAGAAAACAAATGAACGCAGGATCAAGTGTTTGTATAAGAAATTGATGAGAAAATATCGACCCAGGACATGGATATTTAGTAGGTGGAGCAGAAAAATGAGGCCAACATCATGCCTATTATAGAATGTCCCAGTAATTAATCGTCACCTACTCTCACAGGTGGGTACATCCCAAGTGATGAATTGGGAATCTCTCCTTCAAATGATGATATGGTCATGGATATTTCCAACTTGACCTTTGATTAGCTAAAGAATAAGATAGTACATGAAAGGAGGAAATATTTCCCTAATGACCTGGTTCATCCTGCTTCCATCCACATTGAGAAGGTGATTGTTACTAACACCAGGAGGAATTTGAAGATAATTGCAACAACAAACTCGGCCTTTTCATGAGATAAAAAAATCAATTACATGCTTCTTAATGGAAAAAAACCAACAAATGGAAAATGATTTAGATGTTGCAAGATAACAAATACAACAACTAAAAGTTTAGAACTAAATATTGTCTTCTGTGGATTCTCAATTGAAAGAGATTCATTAGAGAAATTCTGAGGTAAAAAATGGGCCTCAAAACAAAAATGTACAACAAAAATCAACTTTATACGAACCAATAAATTTCAATATGATGATGTCAACCATGGGGGATTCATCATTTTTGGAGTAAAAAGGTAAAAAGATAAAAAATGAAAAACTACTTTTCAACTCGTATTTTAAACTTATCTCCTTCCTATTGTACTCAAATTCTGAGTGGTGGCACTAGTTGGATGCAAAATTGAATTTTACATCCAAGGAGTACCCATATTGCATACTTTAGATGGACCCTACTACACAAAAAATGTGAAATACATGAAAAACGTGATTGCAATCACATTTTTTCGTGTATTTCACAATTTTCATGTAGTAAGGTTAGTCAAAAGTATACAGCGTGGGTACTCCTTGGATGCAAAATTAAATTCTATATCCAGCGAGTGCTCCTGCTCAAAACTTGAGTAAAATCATAGGGAGATAAGTTGAAAATACGAGTTTTAAAAGTAGCTTCTTCTTTTTTTCCCTCCAAAACGTGATGAGGTAATCTAATCTTATTTTATTATTTCCACTATTGTTTTATAATATTCCTTAGGACCCATTTTATACCTCAAAATTTGTCTAATGCAAGCAACAATATATGGTGAAATCTAGGAATTGACAGACACTATGAGGAAGCTTTATGAAGATATGATCACCTTGCATAACACAGTAGTGCCCTTGCATGATATGTAAAATAGGTTGTGAGAAAATGTGAAAGATATGAAAGTAATTCATCCAGCCATTAGCGCGATCCATGAATGGGATTTCAAGTACAGGGATGCACCAACAGAGTTGGCAAATAAAACAAGACAAGAAGCAAAATTGGAGAAGCTTGAGGTCAGAATGCTCATGCAAAGTAACAATAAACTCGGTACTTTTGTGGCCAACATTATAGTGGCCTATGAAAGGTTGTATAATGGTTTGGGATCCTTGGTTAGGATACACAAGATCCCTTCAGTTGGACCATTTGTAGAGGAAAAGGGTAGAAACATTACTAGGTAGGAAATCTAATAATACTTGGACAATCTGAATCAGGTCACAACTAAATAAGACTTGGAGATCACTAGACAAAATATGCAAAAGCACATAGATGGACCTTCCAAAGTTAATATGAAATTATTCTTGTTACAGAATGAGGTACAAAATGGCTCTAAAACCATTTACCTGAATGTTATGGAGGCCAGACTTAAATATCAACCAAACCTTCCAACAAGGTTTGAGGACATAATTGCACAATACAAATCTTGGCATCAATATGTTACTACAAAATTACAAGCTGAAGTTTTTGAGCTAGTGTCCTCAAACTCAAGCCTAATGTATTATGTTTGTTCTATCAGGCTTCTCTTATTAGGATCTAGCCATTTTTTCCTATATGGAGTTTTGTCTTATTGTATTGGAAAATAATAAAGTGTAAATGTAATTGGAAGTCCAAGAGTTAAATGTGGAATGTGAAGAGTCATTAGTTAAAGTAAAGAAAAAAGAAGTCCAAGAGTCATGAGGGAAGCTCAAAGGTCACAAATGGAGATGAAAATTCATCCCATTTGTTATAAATAAACCCTCATAACTCAAACAAATAACTTGGAACCCAAAATTGGGAGCCTTGGCTTCTCTAGTCTAGCATTGGAAGAGTATCATGATTTGGAGAAGCCAATTGTGGCTTCATGTTCTACTACTGGGGCAAGTGTCATATCAATGTAATTATATTTTTGGAACTTTCACTTAATGATCAGATGCTCTCAGTGCCAACACATTTTCATGCGTATATAGTGAATGTTGTAAGACTACTCTTTATATGTTTGTGGTGTATGATACTTCATTCATGCTAATGTTAATGAAATATTTCGTTTACTTTAGTATGTATCTTGTTGAACATGTGTTGTTTATGCTGTCATGATTTTTGTTATCTTCTGAACTATTTTTTAGGTTAGCTAACTATTCTTTTACATGTGCTCGTGTGTCTCTTTTAAGATAGTACTATTACTTGCTTTCAAGGGACTCACTCTTTTCCCTTTGATGTCAAAGAATCTTTTATACATTGCATTTTATATCACACAAAGTTCACAAACTTGTTGTCATGAAAGCTATGTGTATATCATCTTGTGTGTTCATTGTAGCTAAGGAACATTTTTTAGACCATCAATTTGGGAACAGGTTGTATTCCTATTCGGGCTCCTATTCCAAATTATGTGGGGTCTAATTCAAATTTCACACCGGGGAGACCCTCTTCCTAGTTGCAGCATCTAGAGTTGTAAGAAAAATCCTCAAAACCCTACTTACAACTCATTTCAAAGGGGAAAATAGACTCAAACTTCATTCAAGGTCAAGGATTAATTGTCAAGTAGTAAGCCTTTGGAATTAGTACATATGGATTTGTGTAGTCCTTCTAGAAAAAAGCACTAGGAGTAGAAAACATTTCATGTGGGTAATTGATGACTACTCTAGATTGACATGGGTAGCATTCCTCAGAAATAGTCATAAGCGTTTGAGAAGTTCAAAATATTCAAGGAATTAGAAAAACATCAAACAAGGTTCAATATAAAGTGTATAAGGTCAGGTAGAGTAGGTGAGTATACTATTGCAGGAACACCACAACAAAATGGAGTTGCAAAGAGGCATAAAAAAATCTATTCAACAAATGGCTAGATCCGTGATGCAAGAGAGAAACATTCATCGAACCTATTAGGAAGAAGTAGTACACAAAACAATTTGTATTCTCAATAAGGCACATCTCAGACCAAATTGTGACAAGACACCATATGAATTGTGGCACGGTAAGCCAACTTCAATCAAACATTTTAAAATGTTTGGAAGTAAATGCTATATGAAAAACAATGATGAAAAGTTAGGAAAGTTTGATGCTCGATTAGATGAAGGAATATTTTTGGGATACTCATCAAAAGTAAGGGATACGGGTGTTATTATAAACAACCACAAAAGATAGTGTATTGTATAAATGCTAAGGTTTGATGAATAGTTTCCGGATAAGGACAAGAACACATGTTTTATCAATCCTCCAGATCATCACCACCAACATTAACAATGCTTTAATGTTTTATTATAATGGTGCCAATGTTAGTAATTTTTTTTTGATACATTGAATTTAGGGTTTTATTCCCTAATTTATCAAAGGTGTGGCTACCCTGATTGCTTCCAAGTGGTTGAATTGTAGACTATATTCAAACATTGGATAAATTTCCAGACAAGAAAATTTTGTTCCTCACACGATATTGGCTTAGTTGAAAACATTGAAAATTAAGGGTGTATAGAACAAATTAAAGGAATTTCATGTGAACAATTTAGGTGTTCATGTGCATAGGGTTGCGGAAGACTCTATAAAACCTAAAATAGGGAAGAAAATTTTAATTTGAACAAAAATATGTTTGGTCAATAGAAATTCCACCTAGAGAAGAATTTGGGCGTTGATAGACATCTCAATTGTAAAATTATTTTCAGTCTTTAGTGTTAAAGCCCCTTTTCATTGATTTCAAAGGGGGAGGTAAGCTGAGGTATGGAGGAGATATATATCTATATATATATATATATATATATATATATATATATATATATATATATATATATATATATATATATATATATATATAGGACAAACAATAGAAGAAACATAATGTCTCCATCAATGCCAAAGGGGGTAATCTTGGAAATGTTGGAAATGATGTCTAATGATCATGTCGTTCAGGATGCTTGATGTCATTACTTTGATTACGTTGATTGTTGATTTCTAGACTACTATTGTTACACGATTCCTTGAAGTGAAAAGGCTGATAAGTTATGTGAAGTGCAAAGGTTGATTAGTGTTGAATGATTGCTCGAAGTCAAGGTTGATGTATGTTGATTTCTAGATTTCTATTATTGGAATATTGCATGAAGTGCAAAGGATGATCACTATTGAATGCAAGTGGTTACCTATTGTTACACAAAAATATCGTCACCATGATTATTTTCAGTCAGTATGAGTCTATCATCAATTGTACTGTCTTCCTAAGCAAGTCTCAGACCTCAGCTCTTCAAGTCAAGCTTTGAAAATGAGAGAAAGACATTAAAAATCAATGAAACTCTGGTTCCGCACTTTCTCTCACTATTACCTGCGGTCCCGCACCTTTTGTTTACAAAAACTGCGGACCTGCCCGCTCTGTCCCTAAAGGTGTGGGTGCGGACCCCTGTGAAAGTCAAAAGGCGCAAGTTTTATCTTTAAAAACTCACTTTGGGTTAATTCTAGAGGATTCTAGAAGGAATTTTGACGTGGATTGTTCGCTCTGAGGTGGTTCATGCATCCCAAAAGAGAAGGAGCTAATCCCTTGATGAGAGGAGCTATCCCTTTGAAGGAGGGCTTTATCCCTTTGAAGGAGGACCTAGTAACCTCCCTCCATTGCACTATAAATTCAGGCATTGGGCTAGTTGCTAGGGAGGTTAGAAGCTGAACATTTTTAAGGGTAAATGCTGGTGAAATTAATACTTCCTAGTTGAGCTTAAGAGGAGAGATCACATACCTTTTTGGCTTCATTGGGAAGAGAGTGAAACTTCTCAAAGTAGAGGAGACTTCTTGCTGGACCCTGGGAGGAGCTTGTACAGCATCAAGGTATAGGTTGTAAAGTTCTTCTTCTTTTGAATTAATACAATCAAACTTATTTTCCTCAACAAGTATGTCATGTTATTTGTTTCATGGACTCCTTGACTTTCATGTTAAATATGTTTTATGATATTGGCTTTTCAGGTGCTATTTAAATTGTTTGCCTTGTTTGTGTTTGCAGATTCGCGACAAAGGAGCTCATTTGGATCGAAGGAGCGAGGGCATCCACAAACTTGCGTTGAACCTAAGGTAGGCCCTAAAAACACTTGTTTGCAATTGTTTATAAAAGAATATTTAGAGAGAGATAGTGTCTGGTTGGTTTGCTTGTCATTAGGTCTTCTTTAGATTCTAGGAAGGTCTATCTTGTCCACAAGATCGACTTATTTCGTGTGACAAAATGGTGACTCCACTGGGGACTTGATTGTTTTCCTTGTTTTTACTTTGACCTGAGAAACTGTGTTTTTGTTTCTGTTTTTGGCTTGTTGTGTGTAAAATTGGGTAGAGTTTCTAGATCCAGGGTTATTTTTCGTTTTTCATATCTTTGGGAGAGGACCGCACCCTAGCCTTTTGACACAGTGCGTACCTATCCGCACCTTTGCTTTTAGCACAGAGTGGGACCGCACCTGTGTTAACTATGGGCCTGCGGACCCTGTCAAAATTTTGAAAAACCTAAGATTTCCTCTGTTAGTCAGCTTAGTTTTTGCTTAGAAATTGTTATCAACTGCCCAGACCGCATATAACCTATCAGAAGCTTTCCTTAGGTTGATTTCATTAGTGTTAGGGTTTTAGGTGAAATTCCTAGGAGTTTTGCTTGTTGGGTTTGTTTTTCATTTTGGTTGTGTAGTGGCTCTGAGCTTAGAAGCTGTAGGGACTTTAGATCACCTTAGTGTCTACCAGCCTTCTTATGAGTCTGACCATATATGAAATCTCCCCTTGTTGAGGAATCTGCTTTGAGTTTTCTCTTTACAAAACTTCGAAAAGCTTGTGTTTAAAAGTTTGGATTTTCATTTTCAAAAAGAAAACAAAATTGGTTGTTCTTGACTGATTTGTGATTCTGCATAAATTGGTCCTTAGCTTACATCTAGCTAAGTAAAACATCCTTAAAAAAGACATCTAGTAGGCTTTGACTTCAAATAGGTTTTTATAATTTATAGATCTCAAAGTTAGTAATTTCCATAGTTTTGAGTGTTTTATAAAAAAAATAACACAATCTCTTTTGAAAAAAGTTTGTTTTTTGTAGTGGTTGAGTGCTTTGAAACGAAAAAGGGAAATTTTTGTGAAATAACTAGTTGTCTCGTTTTGAGTGCATTGGAAAGGACAAAAGCTCTTCTTTTAATTTGTTTCTTAAGAAGGATTTGTGTTTACAAAGTATTTGCATTCTCAAACTCTTTCTTAGTTTAGAAGTTCATCAAAGAAAAAAAGATTGTTTAAATCATCTTAGGTGCATTTTTTAGTGATTTTGAGTCGAATCTTCATACCACGAGTTTCATCTCTGCACCTTTTGACTTAAACAAAAACCAATAAAAAATAACACTTAAAGTAAAATTCATCTAGTAACATTTTTATTTCTAGGGCTCTGATACACCAACTTAGCTTGGCTAGTGTCTTGGAGTAGGAGAGTAATTAACTCTCCAAGACAGTAAAAACAAACAAGTAGTTGTATCTTGTGGTAGGGAAGAAATCCAATTGTTGCATTTATGCTCTGGGAAAGATCCTCTTAAAGGAGAAGCACGAGATCGTGTCCGAACTAGTGCGGGAATCAATCCTTCCTCATTGGGAACGATGCCAGATATTCACATATTAAAAACGGTAAACCTCGGATTAACCATTGTCGAGGAGCCTAGGGTCACTTGTTGGTAAACCTTGGATTATGTCAAGGAGCCTTCAAGGGGATTGAGCTTTCTACTCTGCCCTTGTGTGCGTATCGGATCGTAGACTATTCCCCCAGGTATATTTGTTTCGGTTGGTAACCTTAGTGGCCATATTCTTTAGGATTCTTCCTGAGGTGACAGTGGTGGGAAGATCCCACTATACCTAGAGCAGACGTCGGCTAGACTCACTTGGATTTTCTGGGGGGTTCTCTTCACTCGAGACGGTTAAGTGGAGGAACTTGTGCCAGTCTATTCATTAAACAGGTTGCCGGGGTAACTGTTCCAACCGCCATTTCTGTATTGAACTCGACGACGTTGGATTTCATCACCAACTAGTGTTTTCAGTACGGAAAGTTATTGTTTGTGTGTGTTTGATCTCCTAGATTCTTTAGGCATGTGATTCAAATTTTTTTGGTTCTTTAGAGACTTTAGGTGGTTTTCATTGAGATTTTACTTTGTTTGCATGTGAAGTAGTTAAAAGTTTTTAACCGTGGCTAAATTACTGAGGAAGTCCCGTAGACTTCAGGGCCAACCTCCTGAGTTTTTAACCGTGGCTGAATTACCGAGGAAGTCCCGTAGACTTCAGGGCCAACCTCCTGAGTTTTTAACCATGGCTGAATTACTGAGGAAGTCCCGTAGACTTCGGGGCCAACCTCCTGAGGAAGTACCGAGCCAGCTTGAAGGCTTGAAAGTCCTCGTAACTCCTAGAGACAGTAGAGTTGGGTCACCTGAAGAAGGAGAATCTTCTTTGATAGTACATCCTGATTTTCAAGCGTTAGTAGCAGATTATAATCCACAACCACTGTCTGTTTCCGAAGTGACTCGTAGCTTTTCATCTACTAGTGATATAGGTGAGGAACCTGAAATATCTGAGCCTGAAAGTGAATTTGCTACTACTCCGACATCGAGGTTTGTTTCTCCAGCTTCTAGTGGTCCTGGTTCACCTAGGGTAGAAAGAGTAATCACCCAAGATCTTCCTTCTGGACTTATTGCTATTGAAGGACTTGCTACTCCGGAAGAAGAAGTAGGCATCCCTATCCCTGAAAATCAACCTGTTATTGAGCTAAGGGAGTGTGAATCAATTTTTTTACAGTCCACCTAGGAGCAGTGCTTGGTATCTTTCTTTGACTAATTTCTTAGAAAACCCAGGTTTAAGTTTTTCACCACCTCGCGCTCCTTATCACCCAACACCTAGAGGTTATTATCCTCCGTTAAATATGTCAAGGCAGTCTTTCGTGTTTACTCAATCGCTTGAATCCTTTTTGTACCGCGGTCCTTCTGTTCCCTCTCGGTATCAGTCACTTTCTGGTACTTTTCGGGAGCGTCTCCTCAACCCATTGAGCAAGGGTTATTAACTGGAAGCAATGGTACTAAGCCGTTGAGAGTAGAAGACATTCTCATGATGTCAGGTTCTATTCCCAATCGTCAACCTCAAGGTGGCCAGTTACCGCCTGGGGGGCAGCCTCAATTATTGCCTGGGAGGCAACCTCAAGGTACCCAATTTGCATCTGGGGGGCAACCTCAAGGACAATACATACCTACGGGACAATACGTTCCTCAAAGTCAACCCCAGACTCAATATGTACCCCAAGGTCAACCCCAATATCAATTTATACCTCAAGGTCAACCCTAGTATCAGTACGTGCCTCAAGGGTATCAACCCCAAGGTCAGTACTCGAACCAAGGTTTCCAACCACCCTCTTGTCAAACGTATGTGCAAGGAACGGGAAATGTACCTTTAAATTATCAATCCTACCCTCAACCCGGTTATGGTCCTCAATATTCTCAACCTGTTATGGGTCAGTACCCCGGAATGAATATAGTGTGGGATCCATCGCAAACTCAACATGTGTTGCAGCCAAATGTACAGTTGTCATCTCAAACTGGACAACCCTTAGTTTCTAGTACACCCGAGCAACCAGTCCAGTCTAACATTCAAACTTTTGTACCTTCGGTAGTTTCTCAGTCTGGGCCTAGTACACCTCGTACTCCGCCTCAAACCACTGCTACAACTGCCGCAACATCTTTTCAATCTACCCCACCTACTTCTGGAGTATCGACAACTCCGGTTTCTACTGTTCTTGTATCTACTCCTCAGACATCTTTACCACCGTCTGGATCTATGATTCAAACTTTGGTTCAGATGCCTATAGGACAACCTGGTTCAAGTACGGTTGTCACAAGTCAACCATAATTTACTTATCAATCGTACCAGGAACAATACCAATTTGGTCCTGCTGTGCAGTAGCCAGTCTATCAGTATCAACCATACCCTGGGTACACTTATCAACAACCTCAACAACCCTAGTACGGTCCGGTTAATCCTGGTTTTCCAGGAGGATACAATATACCAAATGCAATTCCTATTCCTAGTTATCCCAGATATCCTCCTCCGGGGGCTGGTCTCATGACCCAGAGTTTTAGGGATCCTAATCGTCAGTTACCATTTATCGCAACTTTGGACTTGCCTGACTTGTCATGCCTAACAAACGATCCCATTAATTATCTTCCGTTTTGGCCGCCAATGTCGAATAAGTTGCCCAGTGACATTCCTAAGTTTGAAGGTAAATCAGGAGAGGACCCGTCAAACCATGTGATGACTTACCACCTCTGGTGTGTGTCTAACTCCATTTCAGATGATTTAATCCGTCTTAGACTTTTCCAGCACACTCTAATTGGTCTCGCGTCCAAGTGGTACATTGAGTTACCACGAGGCACTGTTTATAATTTTAGTCAGTTAGCTACCTCGCTTTTAACTCATTTTCAGTTGCCAGTCTAATATGACAATGGCACGGAATTGTTAACTTCGTTAAAGCAATCGACATCCACTTACATTTCAGATCATATTCATGAGTGGAGATGTCGACGGCATTTAGTGGAGGTTTTTATTTCGGATCAGATTTTGGCTGAGTGGTTTGTAAAATCTTTGTTGCCAAAGATCACTGAAGATGTAGCTAAAGTCGGAGTTGTTATTGAGGAGCAGGTAATTTCTCAAGCACAGTACCTTGACTTGGTCTATACTCAGTCAGGTACATTACACGAGAAAATCCCTGATCTTCCCAAGCAAAATCAAATCGCTGCAGCTCCTTCGGGATCTCATGCCGCCGATGGTATGATTGGCATGATTAACACTAAAAGTAAGAAGAAGTCTTCCAAGAATTCTTCTCCTATCATAACCTTGCTTGATTCCCCAACAGGAGATTCTTCTGTAGAGATTTCTACCGATGTTCACGTTGTAGAGTCATCTACAGCCAAATCAAAATCCAGTGGAAAAAAGAAAGGAAAGAAGAAGAATAAAACGGACAAAAGTTCAAAGGAGAAACCTGAAAAGTCGGAATCCAATGATGAAAAGCGCAAACCTCGTTATCCTTGTCTCATTTGTGACGATGAACATTTTACAAGAGACTGCCCTCATCGTGCAGAGGTTGCGAAAATTGTCAAAGGTTCCCAAACTCCTGCTGTTTTGAAGGATCCTTTTCCAGCTCAAGACAGTAAGATGATAGGTTCATCCTCGAGTGCCAATGAAGAACCCATACTGATGATGTCCCATGTTCGGATTGCGACTCAATCGCAAGATTATGGTAGTAAAAGTCCTGTTGATGGTAAAGAAGCAAAATCTTCTCATTCTAATCCATCAACCTCAGCTCCCGGTTCCGATCCACTACAGATCGAGAAACCTAATCCAGACTTGGTAATCAAACCGCCCGCCAAGGGTATACTTCAAAAGTCAGCTTTCAATCCACATGCGAGAGTGGCTCAGAACTATAACATTGTTGAGGATTTAGCTGTTTCACCCTCAGTAATGTCAGCTTTGGAAGTGCTGCAATCATGTCCAGCACAACGCAAATTACTTTTGTCGGCTATAGGAGCTGTTGATGTTCAAGGCTCAAACCTAATAATTTTTTATCTAGAAAATAGTACACAGCGTTTGCCTCATCAAATGGCTTTCCAGATTCTAGTGATAGTAAAAAACAGGCCTATTCATCGGACTGTGATTGATGAGGGAGCCTCAACGTGTATTATGTCGATACAGTGTTGGAGATCGCTTGGTTCTCCTTCGCTAAATCAATCCCCGACAATTCTAAAGGCCTTTGATGGCCGTGGGTTTCATCCTTTTGGCATTCTACAGGATTTGCCTATAGGGGTTGAAGGAAAAACCATTAATCTAGATGTGGAGGTGGTTGATGCCCCTCTAGATTACAACCTTCTCTTGGGTCGAAGTTGGTCTTACGCTATGACAGCGGTCGTCTCATCGGTCTTTCGGGTTATAAAGTTTCCTCATAATGGAAAGATCGTAACAATAGACCAGCTGTCTTACTTTTCATCCGACCCAGCCTCTTCTGAGAGTATTCAGCATGTCGGTAAAACGGCTATCCTGTATAAGGATGTTGGAGTAGGATTAGTTAAAGATGCCGGTTTATTGGGAACTTTTCCTTTTCCTTCGATCAACGCATCGTCTTCATTTGAAACCATTCATATGATTACATCAGACACCATTGTTTATGATGATCCTTGGATCATTCCTTCTGAATCTGAGATAGACTCATTTGGTGATGTCATGCCTTTGAGTCCATATGAAATTGCGTATGAGGCCGTGCAATCGTTTACCGACCCATCTTCAACCGAAATTGACTTCATGAATGTGGTCCGTGAGGAATCACTTTTCACATCAACCTCAGATTTAATCATGTTTTCTGAACTTTTTCACTCTGATGAGCAAATTCGTGAAATCCTATGTGTAGATGATTTACCATGGGAAGATCTCCATCACAGATCTTCGTTTTTACTTGAGAATGATCGTTTTGAAAATGATTTCTCATCAATTTTTACGACTAAATATGTTAAGGAACCTCAGAATGCAATGAAACATCCTGATTCAGAGTTAAATTTGGGAAACATCTCTCGAACTATTCCTATTGACATTTCGGTTAAGCCTGGGATTGTTGAGAACATTCATATAGGTGCCTCGTGTACAGATGACGAAATTCAGATATATAAGGCCCTATTTCAAGAATTCCGCGACGTGTTTGCCTGGTCCTATGAGGAAATGCCAGGAATTGATCCCACGATTGTTGTTCATGAGATCAAGACTTACCCGGAAGCTAAACCAGTCCGGCAACATTTACGTCAGATACACCCAAGAAAAGCTGCTGCAATTAAAGCAGAAGTTGAAAAATTAGTCAAAGCAGGTTTCATTTATCCGATCCCGTTAACGGATTGGGTATCGAATATTGTTCCAGTTAACAAAAAGTAGGGAACAATAAGAATATGCATCGACTATAGGGACATTAATCGAGCCTATCCAAAGGAAAATTACCCAACTCCCTATATCGATCAAATCATTGATGATTGTGCGGGCAGCGAAATATTCTCCTTCATGGATGGTTTTTCCGGATACAATCAAATCAATATTCTACCTGCCGATCAACCAAAAACAGCTTTCATTTGTCCATGGGGGACATTTACTTATTGAAAATTACCTTTTGGGCTCAAGAATGCTGGAGCAACTTTTCAAAGGGCGATGTCTTATGCGTTTCATGACATCAAGCACATTGTGCAACCCTATCTCGATGACTTGCCTGCTCTTTCATTACATCGAGCTGATCACCTCGTCCATTTACGAGCAATCTTTATGAGGTGTAGGCATTATCGGATTAGGTTGAACCCACACAAATGTGTGTTCTGTATAGAAACGGGTCGATTGCTGGGATTTGTAGTTTCGAAAGCCAGCATTTGCGTTGATCCCTCGAAGGTCGAAGTTATCGTCAAATTGCCTCCTCCTTCGAGTCTTCACCAACTCCAAAGTTTGCAAGGGTAAGCAAACTTTTTACGACGATTCATTCCTAACTACGCCGAGGTTACAAAGGGTTTTACCCGGTTGTTGAAACAGAATACTCCATTCTATTGGGACGAGATAGCTCATAAATTTTTTGATGCACTCAAACACGCGTTGACCCATGCACCGTTATTGCATCCTCCCAACTACAACCAGGATTACTTCTTGTATCTCGCTGCCTCTCATTCCACCATTGGAATGGTCTTAGTTCAGGAAGATGAATTCAGAACTGAACATGTGATATATTACCTTAGTCGAACTTTAAATCCAACTGAGCTAAAATACTCACATGTGGAGAAACTGGCATTGGCAGCTGTTCAAGATATCCAACGTTTTCGTCACTACATTTTACTACGTAAAACTACAGTAATTTCGGATTGCAACCCTATGATCTACATTTTGACCAAGCAATTGCTAGGGGGCAAGTACTCTAAATGGATTGTTATCCTGCAGGAGTTCGACTTGGAATTTGAGAAATCCAAGTCTAAGAAATCTTTAGTCTTTGCGAAGTTAATGTGTGATTTCCCGCGTACTGATACAAAAACTGTGGCGGAGGAGCCCATTGCGGATGAATCCTTGTTTCTAATCAGCACTTTAGATCCATGGTATGGGGATATCATCATTTATCTCCAGACCCAATCCTTTCGGCCAGAAATTTCAAGGTCAGAACGTCGAAAAATTCAATTCCAGTCCCAACAATTCAGGATTATTGGAGATACTCTTTATCGCCATGGGGCGGACTCTATTTTTTGACGTTGCTTAACTCACGAGGAAGCTGAAAGGGTTCTAAATGACTGTCACTCTGGAGCGTGTGGCGGTCATGTGTCTGGGTATGCCATAGCCCAAAAGATATTGCGCGCTGGCTACTTCTGGCCATCTTTATTTAAAGATTGTATTACGGCGGTCCGAAAATGCCACAACTGCCAAATTTTTGATCGAAAGATGCACGCTCCACCTGCTCCTCTCCACCCTATAATTGTCTTTGGTCCTTTAGCCAAATGGGGTATCGATTTTATTACATGTAACCCTCACTCGGCCGGGGGCATGCGTATATCATCCTTGCGGTAGATTATTTTACCAAGTGGCCGAGGCGATGCCTACATTTGAGGCAGATGGCAAGACAACTGCAATTTTCGTGTTCAATCATATAATTGCTAGGTTTGGTGTCCCATAAGCGATAATCACTGATCATGGGCGTCATTTTCGAAATGTTATGATGACCGAACTTACAGGCCAGCTTGGTTTATGTCACGATAGTTCAACCCCTTATTATCCATAAGTTAATGGTCTGGTTGAATGCATCAACAAAGTTTTAGTTATCATGATCCGACGAATCATTGGGATTCATCGGTCGAATTGGCATAACATGCTATTTTCAGTGCTTTGGGCGTACTGAACTTCAGTAAAAACATCAACAGGGTTCACTCCTTTCCAACTAGTCTATGGTTTGGAAGCTGTGTTACCCATTGAATGTGAAATCCCGTCACTGCAAATGACCATCGAGTTACTTCCAGCCACTTCCGAAGAGGAAAAGCGTTTGTTATACTTGGCTCAATTAGATGAGAATCGACGTGATGCTGCATTGGCGATCGAGACTCACACAAAACGCATGAAAGCTCAGTATGATCGAAATGTGACCCCTCAAAATTTTTCGGAAGGAGATCTAGTCTTAGTTTACGATCAAGCTAATGGTAAATTAGGCGATGGGAAATTCATTCCTATGTGGTGAAAGCTAGCAAAAGGGGCCTATGAATTGGTAGAATTTGACGGGGACTCTTTGGGTAAACCCAGAAATGGTCTTTACTTAAAGAGGTATTATGCTTAAAGAATGGGTATGGAGATTTTTAGTTAGAATAGTTTTTCTTTCTAGCTGGTGTGTTTAGTTTAAACAATGTGCTTAGCTTAGAGAGTGTTTTTTCGTCATTATTCCTACTTATCTTGGTTTTACTCTTGATATTGCAAATGTCGATGCCTCTCCAAACATACATTGGTTTCGCTGATGGTGCTTGTCGTAATACACAGAACATTTCTTCCGCAGCTTGGGTTATCTATTCGCCCTCTGACGAGTTAGTATCTATGCATGGGGTAACCCTCGGTGAAACAACGAACAACATTTACGAGTATAGTGCAGTGATTGAGTTATTATCTGAATCTATTTCATTTGGGATTCGAAGTTTGATAGTGAGGTTAGATTCTGAAATCATTGTATTACAGCTTAATAGAGTGTATGCCATTAGAAATCCAGTGTTATTAAGATTATTTTTGAGAGTGCATCTCTTGGAACGTGAATTTGATTATATTGAATATCAGCATATTCCAAGATCTTTAAATACATTAGTAGATGCAATTGCTTCTCGAATGTTAAATAGACATTTGCAATAATCATATATGTAAATTTAAAACCATCCAATAACATGATTTACAAGATAAGCTGGTAATAGTGATATATATATAGGAGTGTGTCAAAAATACATCGTCCTCGATCATAAGTTGAAAAACACCTTATGATCGGCAAAAATGATAAGTACAAAAAAAAAATGTCATATGTGCCCACAATAGGCGATCATCCTATCACTGGTGATGATCTCGATAAGAAACCACTGCACGGGCCACCTTGCAAAGGAACCTCCTAAAATGTCCCGGGACCCCAATCACATAGCGCTGAAGTCGACGAGGAATGTCATCCATAGTGGTCTCCGGAATATCTCCTGTCAAGTGCTCCAGATGACCCTCCAAATCGGCCAAAACCTCTGCTTATTCGTCCTGTGGGGCTGGCGCGACTGCAACTCGTTGTTTCCTCTCGTAAGGTCGGAGAGCGGCTGGTCACTGTGGACCCACATATGCATTTGAAACTTTTTCTATCAGTTTTGAGACGATGGAAAAATAATAAAAAAATTAAAATAGGAAAATGTTGAAAATGATGTTACCTGAGTCATCCCACTACTCTCCTGGTGGAAGAACCATGTCTGGGTCACCACGAAAATCTACCCCAGTGTAAGGGAAGTCCTGAATAGAAAAGACCTGGTTTTCCAACCATTGGAAATACTCAGGTTTGAATCGAGCAACCTCTGTCCTCTCGTCCGGGTGACAGGCCATAACTGCGACCCATCGCATCAGTTTGGGCTCTCGAGGAAGCCCAACTCCAACTGTAAGGTGTTGCGGGATCAACATGGGAACCCTCTCTAGGCCAAAACTCAGAACCAAAGCCCCATAACCAAAGGTCTTTAGTTGTCCATTTTTGGCCCTGGTCAGTTGGCCTTTTAGATTGGCCAACACAGCATCGCACCAGTTGAAGATGGTGCCTCAAAAGCAATCAACTGCCATACACATCTGGGATCCAGTGGCAATATGTAATGCGGAAGCCTCGCAAAGTTTGGTGACAGTAAATGCAATCACCATGAGTTCAGGACGGGATATGGTCTTTATGTCTATCCCTTTGTCTCTAGCCTGGCTATTGCAGTACTCTAGCCGGAGGCTATCGACAGACTGGCCACCTGGCCTAGCCCCAAACAGAGTAAAGTCTTCACCTATCTTAGGCAAACCAGTCAAGAAATATATGTCCACCGGCTCAATTTCGAGCTGGTGGCCACCAATGAAGAAGCACTGGTCCTGTATGCTCCATCTGTCAACTAGCCACTGTAAGAAATCCACCTGAGCCCTCATGCCAGGAATGGCCCAGAATTTGTACTAGCCGCATGCCCTCGAAGCATCAAGTGAAGGCTGATGATTCCATGCGGCAGCATCCACGTCCTCATGCTCTCATTCACGCCAATCTAGCATGATGTACTCTCTGCATCAAGTATAAAGATAAATTAAAATGCTAGAAATTATTTTGTTTGGTCCAATTTTGAGAATTTTTGGGTTAAAAACCCTTGTGACGGGGACCGCACCCTCCGGGTTAGACACAGTGCATGGGACTGCACCTTGTCTACATGGAAGGTGCGGACCCCTGACTTTTTCCTAGTGGAGAAAAAGTCGGGGTCCGCAGGCCAGCAGTGGTAAACCTGCGGGCCCCCGCACGCGGGTTTTAAGCCTAAAAACCCTCCCAAAAAATAAAATGAATGACTAAAACAAAAATTGAAACGGTCAAAAATGAAGAGTAATATGATGTTGATTACCTGGAGAAGACGACATTCGATTCCAACAGTTGGATTTTCCGCAATCTTCACAGGAAGTTTTCTGAACAAAAGCACTATTTTCTCACCCAAAACTCAAACGGTAAAAATGAATTGACGAAGGCCCTTTTTATAAGTTTTTTGAGTAAATAAATTGCAAATTTGTTTATGTTTCACTTTGGAAAGGTATTTTTGCGACATTTTTATCCATTTCAAATAGGTATGAGTAATGTTTGTGTTTTTGTGCAGGATAACAGATTATTCAGGCGAAAACTATCATTTTCAACGAAAAAACATTTAGAGTCACCTTTAAGCTCTTTTCTGACTCCTGAAACATGAAAAGATTGCCAAGTTTTTCTTTTAAACTCGTTAAAATGGAATTAAGAGACGGTCCACTTACAGCTCTTTTTCGACCGTAAAAACATGAAAAGATTACCGGATTTTTGTCATTTCAAATTCGATATTGGTTATAAAACGACGTGTCATTTATCGCTTTTTTACTTTTTCGGGTCAAGGGCACTAATAACGGAAAGTACTCCTTGGTCGTAAAAGATCAAGCGGTTCTCTCAAGTATTATTTTATACTTTTTCAGGCTTGGGAGACACAAATTTACAAAAAAGGTCAACCCTGGAGTCTTCTTAAGTTTTTTCAGACTCTCTAAAATTGAAAAATGCCGAGTTTCTCCTATACTGGACTCGTTAAAATTTCACAGTAAAGGACCTGTTCAATTACAAATAGGAACGAACCATTCCTTCTTAGGGTTCGAATTTAAACTAAGTTGGACTCATCCGAAGGATGAGCTTATAATCAAGCAAATGTTATCCTCCTCAAGCTTGTCAAAAATAAAAAGGTACTTGCCAGAAATGGTGGGGGAAAAGAGAGAAAAATGAGTCTGTTTGTCATACTTTGTAACCACTCTTGAACACGACACTTTTATTCACCTGGGTTGGGAAATCCTTTGCCTAAAATTTGATCAAACCACATTGGAAGTCTTCAGCTGGTTTCTGGGTATTAACTTTGGGTCAATTGTCACCAAGCCATCTGTCGTTTCGTTATGTGTTCAAGAGGTCACTGCCAATAAGCCATTCATCTGCAAAATATCTGTCATCCATCTTGACCATCCCTGAGTCAGTCCTTGCAACTAAATTTCTTCAGCTTGATCTATGATTTCGTGTTGTGGGCTTGCCTACGACGGATCGCTTTCTATCGAATTCAGCTCATTATCTAGAAATATGATCTAGAAATCGTCAATACCTTGAGATCTGCATGCCTCAATGGCAGGTTTCTCGCCTTTGACGACAGGTTGCATCATTGAATTTCGATCAAAGGATTCCGTGACATGTTCGACATCAACACATTTATTCACATTTCATGGATTGTACTGAGTACTTTGAGAGCCATTGACATCACTGGTGGTTTCTCTCACACTTGTTAACATTTTACATCATTGACTGGTAATCAAGTGGTTTCTACCATGTTCGACATCAACACATTCATTCGCATGGATAAAATCATACTGTTTCGGGAAGTAGAAATGAAGACCTTGGATCTAGTTTCCACAATCCAGGCTGCGAGGAATTTTGTATTCATTATATAATGGACTATTCATAAACAGATGGCTGCGTCCATACTGTGTCCACATGAGTCTATACTTCTGATGTTTTACAAGATCATTCCTGTATCAGAGCAGTAATTAGTTTTCTAGTCAGTTTTGATCTGAGTATGGGAATGCCTACCTCAGCGATGATATGATCCCATATATATATCTTGCATTGAATGTTTTTACAGGTTCCAACCGGGCTCTCCACAAGATGATCCTCGAAATGATAAAGTACTTCACTCTTCCTAAATGATAAATGAAATCCTCATCTACTACAGACTTCGCACTTTAGGGGGCAATCTGTTACACAAAAATATCGTCACCATGATTATTTGCAGTCAGTATGGGTCTATCATCACTTGTACTGTCCTCCTAAGCAAGTCTCAAACCTCAGCTCTTCAAGTCAAGCTTTGAAAATGAGAGAAAGACATTAAAAATCAATGAAACTCTGGTTCCGCACTTTCTCTCACTATTACCTGCGGTCCCACACCTTTTGTTTACAAAAACTGTGGACCTGCTCGCTCTGTCCCTAAAGGTGTGGGTGCGGACCCCTGTGAAAGTCAAAAGGTGCAAGTTTTATCTTAAAAAACTCACTTTGGGTTAATTCTAAAGGATTATAGAAGGAATTTTGGCATGGATTGTTCGCTCTGAGGTGGTTCATGCATCCCAAAAGAGAAGGAGCTAATCCCTTGATGAGAGGAGCTATCCCTTTGAAGGAGGGCTTTATCCCTTTGAAGGAGGACCTAGTAACCTCCCTCCATTGCACTATAAATTCAGGCATCGGGCTGGTTGCTAGGGAGGTTAGAAGCTGAAAATTTTTAAGGGTAAATGCTGGTGAAATTAATACTTCCTAGTTGAGCTTAAGAGGAGAGATCACATACCTTTTTGGCTTCATTGGGAAGAGAGTGAAACTTGTCAAAGTAGAGGAGACTTATTGCTGAACCCTGGGAGGAGCTTGTACAGTGTCAAGGCACAGGTTGTAAAGTTCTTCTTCTTTTGAATTAATAAATCAAACTCATTTTTCTCAACAAGTATCTCATGTTATTTGTTTCATGGACTCCTTGACTTTCATGTTAAATATGTTTTATGATATTGGATTTTCAGGTGCTATTTAATTTGTTTGCCTTGTTTGTGTTTGCAGATTCGCGACAAAGGAGCTCATTTGGATTGAAGGAGCGAGGGCATCCACAAACTTGCGTTGAACCTAAGGTAGGCCCTAAAAACACTTGTTTGCCATTGTTTATAAAAGCATATTTAGAGAAAGACAGTGTCTGGTTGGTTTGCTTGTCATTAGGTCTTCTTTAGATTCTAGGAAGGTCTATCTTGTCCGCAAGATCGACTTATTCCATGTGACACCTATGTTGTTGGTTATCTTTATGTATGGATTACAATTAAAATGAAAAATTACACATGATATCTGGATACAAAATGTATGCTTTTATTAAACATAATCACTTGTACAACAATATAATATATTACAAGTCACGAAACTCATGAACCTTCATGTTGTTGATGCTAAAGACATAATAGAAGAATCCTCAAAGGCATTAACATGTGGCTAGTACAAATATAAAATAGAACGAAAAATGTAGCTAATACAAATATGAAAGGGTTTTAAGATTTGTGTTTTGCAATCATTGTTGCTAGCCTATATTATTTCAGCTCTTCTTTATATTACAAAATTTTGAATTTCATATTTGGAAATGAAAAGGAATCTTGTGAACAACCTTAGAAGGACAAGAGACAACTCCTCATTTGTATACGTGCATATAATACAAAAATCAATAAGCTATGCTTATAAAATATGCATTGTTGAATTAGAATGAAGTTTTTTTTTGGGTGAGTTAAGAAACTTGTATGAGAGTGTTCATGAGCAGTAGCTTGGTGAGGAAGAAAAGAGAAAAGTAGCATAAGAGGAACATAAATGAAGAAGAGAAGCAAAGAATATGACCAACAAATATGAGGACATAAATTAATATCAAGTAACAACAAAATTTGATTTTGTATTGTGATGGGGATATTGTAATCTCCTTTCAAGTTGTAGCTTGATAAAGAACATGTTGTAGCCTATTGAGGTAGGAGCCTCCTGTTGGTTGTAGTTTGTAGAGAATCTAGTGGGATTTAAAGTTTCCTTGAGGTAGCAACCTCCTGAAGCTTGGAGCCTACAAAAAAATTGATGTAATAGGGGAGTAGGAGCTTTCCTTCACATCACTTTTAGCCGAAAATTCTTGGTTTTCTCCCTTTATGGGTTTCCTCTTATATTCGGTGTCTTCATCTGTTGTTTGTTGAATGTACCACTTCTGTGAATTCTCTTGAATTATGAGTATGTATATATTAAAACTGCCTATATTTGCTAACTAAAAAAGAAACAACTAATAACTGAACATATGCGTAAGTCATTAGCTACATAAGAAGATATTTGAATAAGGAAATTAAGTTGAGCTAAAAAATTGTAAAGATGAAATTACTGATTGAACCCCCCTTGGTAATTTTGAATCATTTATTAACTTTATCTATCTTAGGAATATAGAATTAAAATAAGGGTAAGGTCAAAGATGGAAGACCTTGGATGGAGTGACTAAGAGAGATAAATTCTCTTAATCAAACCCTTGTGATTTCCAATCAATTGGAAATTTAAGGTTAAGGAATGTTATTCTATGTTTCCCTGATTGATAATAGATAAAAAAATATTGCAAATGAGATTTTAGAACCATAAAATATTCAACATATCATAAAAAAATAATGTAAATATTAATTATACAACATTACAATTGGAATAATACACTCACAATAAAAATAACAAAATTCACCAGAGAATTACTTCATTAATCTAAGAGAAACTCCTCCAAGTAATTTTATCCTCCCCGACATAATTTTTTATCCTTTAGTGTTCCATTACATTCAAACGACAAAATAAACTAGTGCAAACTGTCTCACAAAAGAAATAATGAGTTTGTGACAATGATCCTCTCCAAATCAACTCCCCTTTATTTATATGTGGTAACCAAGTCAATTTTGGAGTAAAAATGAGTAAAATCCCTAAAAATGGTACTTTAAGTGTTTTCAAGTTAGGTAGGTCACAATAAAAATTAAATTATATATATATATATATATATATATATATATATATATATATATATATATATCAATGAATAAGAATGAAAAACTACTCCTTCTATCCCACATGTGTGAGAAAAAGATCCTTCAAGGGTGATGTCATCCTCTAGTGGCAAACATATCCATCAAAAAAGTGCTAAGGGTGGGTCATGTTGTTTATTTTATTAGTGCAATAGAGATTAACACAATATTTCTGAAATTATGATAATTACTTTTGGTGTGGATCTCCTTTTAAATTATTCCAACATATCATTCAATAATTATACTTCAAAAATTCAACCATAAAGAACAATACAACAATAGAGATCACAGCATTAAAGAAGACAAGATTTACCCTAGGAAAACCCACCAAGGGGAAAAGAAAACAACCGTTTCAATGCATAAATTCTTATTGTTCAATGAGAGACACATGTAGACCTATGGTCAAACTTGGTCTTGCCCTAAAATTCAAGCCTCCTAATCTGATCCAGTGATTTTCTCTACTTGTCCTGACCCAAAATTTTGGTCCTCCTGCAATTGGCAGTCACCCCAAAAATTTCGGCCCCTGCAATTTCCCAGAATTTCAGCCTCCTACAATAGAATGCCCAAAAAAATTCTGAACTAGAGAGAGAAGAGTCTATCCACATGTGTGAGTTGAAAGAGAGATAAGAGAGAGACATTTTTTACTATTTATCCCTCTTATCTGATTGCTTGCCCAAAACTTGTCTTGTGTGTGAGAATGTGAATACCCAAGTGGAGGATGTTCTACTTCCTTTATATAGTAGTTTGTCATGGCCAAATGGGTGTGTATTTAGCAAGGGTCAACTTGACTTGGATGGAGGCTGACTTGAGAACATTTTGGAGCCAAAAATTACATTTAAAAAATCAAAATTTTCTTATTTAAAAAGTCACATTGGGACTTTGACTCAAAATAAATTTTATTTTGACTCTAACATTTAAAATATGCTTTACAATGCTAAATACAAATACATCAAGTGGCCAAATATACATTATGAATACCAACCATAGTTACAAATTCAATACTCCCTCTTAACTAGGGAGGTATTCATAATCAATATCATAGATGTTCTCAAGTTCAAAAATTTCTCTAGGTTAAAGGAGATACATTGTCACCAACATCATCATCATCAATCATCAACATATGCTAGTGGCCATATCTGGGATGGTACCAAAACCATGGAAATGACATTTCTGATGAATCACTACTCTATAGCTATCAATCCTCAAATTTCATTGCCTCTCCCTAGGCCAAAATGTTGATATCTTCAACTAGTAAGCACTCACTCACCCTTCCTGGTGCGTGATCAGGTCTCCTCCAAAAAGAACTCACTCAACCTGCTTGTTGAGAAATCTCGGCCTCTCGGGCCCATTCTCCATGCCAAGAGAATGTCCATCTGGCCTAGGTTGTCTTTCAAGTACACAAACTTGTCCCCGGGCAATGATGTATTCAAAACACTAGCTTCATGTACATCAATGAAGATGTACTCCAGCCTTATCTCTCTTCTATGTACCATGTCATAGATATAGTAGCACTTTATCTCAATACGCTTTGAATTTTCATGGAACACAAGATTCTCTGAAAGCTTCACATAACTTTGATTATTGCAATGTATCACATAACTTTGATTATTGTAGTGTATCACCATTGGTTCCAACTCTTGGTCAAATAATGTTGCAAACAACTTTCGAAGCCACATTGATTTTGTACATGATTTATTTTTTACAATATATTTTATTCCTATTGTCTTGAATTTGACTAATTTATGGTTCTTTCTCATCCAAGATATAATAGCGGAGCCTAAGCTCAAGCATACTCCTGAAGTGTTATTTTTTTCATCTGCATTTCCAACCTTATCAATGTTTCGTAAATCTATACATCCTCATTTGCAACATATATTAGACCAAAGTTCACAATACCACACATATATATCAAAATGTGCTTTGCTCCAATCCAATTTTCATGTCTTGATTCTACCTGAAACTATTCTACCTAAAACTAAGTCAAAGTGTTCATAACAAATAATAAGTCCAACTTTGTGTTAACCAAATACATCAATGAACCAATCAACTACCAGTACATAGATGGATCTACCAATGTGGATTCAAAGCCTCTTAAATTCTTCAAGTAAGTCACCATCAACGTTGCCATGGATTTTCAGTCCATCATGCCAAACATCTGAAGGATATCAATCACATACTTTCCTTGACCAATGCAGAACTCACCAGGATGTTTCCATACTTCCAATCCCAAGTAAGAATGCATCACCCCAAGGTCCTTGATATCGAACTCGAAATAAAACTTCTTCTTGCATTGAATGATAAGAGGCTCAACACCTGTTAAACAAAAATCATCAACATATAATAGTAATATCATAGGTTCATTATTCAAAACCTTAAACTAAAGTTTGGATTGACATCACTCTTAGTAAATCCCAATCTCATCTCAATACATGCATACCAAGATCTAAGAGCTTGCTTGAGTCCATACAAAGCCTTCTTAAACCTACAAACATGATATTCCTTTCCATGTACCTCAAATCCTTAAGGTTTCTTTATGTACACCTCTTTCTTAATCAGACCATTGAGGAAAATATCATTCACATCCATCTGAGGTAATTTCCATCCCAACGAAGTAAAAAGAAAAATGATGGATGTAATGGAGGTGTACCTAATAACTGGAGTAAAGGTCTCATCGTAGTCTTCTCCCTCTTTTTGGGATAACCCTCTAGCCACAAACCATGCCTTGTATTTTTCAATACTACCATTTGCATTATTATTGATCTTGTATATCGATTTGGAAGTCACCGTTTCCTTCTCTTTAGGACTTGGCACAATCTTGGAGACATCATTCTTCATAATAGTTTGGTAATCTTCATTCATCACTTCCTTCCACACTTGTTGGCTAGTTGTTTCTTCATAAGTGGAAGGTTCTACATTAATAAGATTTGTCCAAGGAATTCATGGAGAATTCCATAGAATTCCAATATTACACTTTTTCATCAAAGGTCACATCCGGACTAACCTCAATTTTTCATTGCTCTGAATGTATATTCGATAGGCCTATCATGATTAACTATAACCAACAAATATTTCTTTCTTTCCTGAAGGCTAAGCTTGTTCCTCTTATCCTTAGAAGGATGGATGTAGATAGGATAATCAAATATTCTCATATGTCCAACTTTTATCTTGCTTCAAGAGAATTATTATTCAGGAGTCATACCTTCCAAAAATTTATGAGGACTTTTATTTTGAATGTACACAGATGTTTGTGATTCCTCACCCCATAAGAACAATGACAAGCCCAAATCGTGCATCATGGCCTTGAAAAATTCTTCAATGGACTTTTTATTTTGTTATGCTACATCATTTTGTTGTGGATTATAATGGACAATGAACTCCCTCTTAATCCAAAATTTCTTACAGAAATAAACAAGATCCTTCGAGATGTATTCTCCTCCATTGTTAAATCTCAAGATATTGAACTTTCTACCCGCTAAGGTTTCCACTCCAACTTTGAATTCTTGGATCTTGTCAAAGACTTCATCCTTAATATTCAAGAGATATATGCACATCTTATGGGAGAATTCATCAATAAATATCACATAGTATGATTAACCTCTAAGTGATTTCACAAGAATCAGACCACATACATCGTAATGGATCAAATCCAAAGTTTCCTTAGATATGTTATCATTGTTTGGAAATGGTTTCTTAATTTTATTTCCAAGATAACAACCTTTACATACACCATTATTATTTATCTATAATTCACAAAAGCTTGAAACTATTTTACTTAATTTAAGCAATGCTCTATAATAAATATGTCCATACCTTCTATGCCATAGCTCACTTGGATTGATCTCTATCTCCTTTATCTTCCAAACAAGAAACAGAGACAATATTATTTTTCAAACTTGGTACATAAAGAAGATTGCTAAGATCCACATTATTACTAGATTCTAGCTCTATCAATGTTTTTTCCAACTCCTTTGACTGCATAACTAGCGTTGTCTCCAAGCTAAACCCTTTGGGACAACCTCTTTTCCATCATGCTAGAGATATTTCCACATTCTCTGGTCATGTGCCTTAATTCTCACTATCTACCAGCCACATTTCATCATCATCTGTAATGGAACCTATTAGAGCATAAAAATAAAATAAATCCTTTTCACCTTTGGGCTTATTTAGGTTCTCATCTTCATACTCTTTTGCGGAAGCATGTTTTCTTTCCATTTCTCTTCTTATTATTAGACATATTTGAACAATCTCTCTTTAAGTGTCCAAATTATTAACAACCATAACATTGAATCTTTGATAAATATCTCTTCTTTTGAGAGGAGGAAGAAGATATCTTTCCTGACTTATTGTGTTGAGGGCCAAACTTCTTCTTTCCCTTGTTCTTGAAATGAGTTGCAAAATCTTGAGCTTCCTCTTCCCAGTGATCTCTTGTCATCAACCTTGATTCTTCTTGATCACAAGATGTCCATAGTTTTTGCTTCCTTCTAGCTACTTATACCTATTACAAAAGCATCTCATGGTCTAAGAAGACCATTGATTTTTTTGGTCACAAGTTATTGATCAATAACGGTTTCTCAAATTGATTGAATTTGATCTCTTATTTCAAAAATGTTCATGAAGTAAGAAGCCACAGTGTCTTCATTATTCACTCTTGTATTTCAAAGCTCATTCTTCAAACTCGTGGATTGAACAACATTCTTGATAGTGCAGAGGTTTATTAAGGAATCATATATCTTCTTGGAAGTATCATTCTTTGCAATGTAGAGGCTATAAGACTCATGGAAGTGATGCCATCCTCCTTAAACTTTTCTTTCCCTACTGCATCAGTTGGTTCAACAACCTTTCTTGTCACAATGTCCAAAATAAATTTCTTGGTAAGAATAAGATCTATTCTAAGTTTCCAAGCTTTGAAGTTTTATACTCCCTTTAACTTTTTTTTAGGTTTCATAGAATAAGCCATAGATTCTAATCTACAAGAAGGACTTAATTAAAATTCTGTCTAGGGTTTTAGCAAGGGTGATCTCAATGTTCCTTCATTCAACAAAGTTATGATACCATGTTTATTTTCTTAATGCAATAGAGATTAACACAATATTTATGAAATTTTGATAATTACTTTTGATGTAGAACTTATATATCATTAAAAAATTATACTTCAAAATTTGAACCATAAAGAACAATAGAATAACAGAGATCACAATGCACAAAAAACGACAAGGTTTACCTTGGGAAAACCCACCAAGGGGAAAAACCCAACAACCTTGTGTTGCACATTATGGAGATCAAAATATTGCTCCATCTGTAGTATCCATGTTATCAAATCCTTGCCATCAAAATTCCTCATATCAATATTTGGAATATGGTGGGTATTCAATCAAAAGATAGAGTCTCTGAAATCATTATTAACATTCATTTTATTCTCATCATGAGTTTCATCTAATACCTTTTCACTATTAGGAAGAATTTCTTGCAGCAACTTTATCAAACCATCGTTCAAACATTCCATCTTAGCTTCCATGTTCATTTTTAATCCATCATTCAAACCTTCCATGTCTTGTTTTAATCCATCCTTCAAACCTTCCATGTCATTCCTTAAACTATCCATCTTAGCTTCAATTTCATTTTTGGTTACTCTTTGCGAGAGCAAAATTTTTTGCACTTGGTCTCATACTTTTGATATATCATGTTGCATTTCTTCCTCTTCTTCATGCACAATAGTAGATATTTCTGGTTGCTTACTAGGTGTTTCCATTTTCTTGCTTCAATTCATTCAAACAATGATATGTATGCTTCACTATGCCCCTTAAATCACTTCAAAATAACTTTTCAAACAAAACATGAAAATTTTAAAAAAATACTCACCTTTTTCTTGCTTTATAGGAGCTCGATATTGAATCTGTTGTAGCTCTATAATTTTGGATCTCCAAGGTCTGAAATATTGTCTTGTGGTATCCCTCTGAGTCTTATTTCGAACCCAACAATTCAGACTGAGATTAGAGTCTTCAATAAATAATTATGCCCAATCTCCCATGATGGCCTGATTATAGACTGGTTTAGTAGAGCGAACTTGTGTGAAATTCCACATGTCACTGTTTCAACATTTCAATTTGAAAATGCTACAAGAAAAACCAAATTCTGTGTAATTTCAGTCACTTTTTACTAAATTCAAATTTGATTCTTAGAAAGAAATTTATGATGATTTTCCCTAGGTCACCTATTTGAGACTAAATTATGGAGCCTACAAAAAACCTAAATTCCTCAGACCATATCCCTGAAAATATAGTGAACCAAGATATGAAACTTGTACAACACCTTCACCATGGTTTCAAATCCATGTTTTCACGATTTTAGCTTCAACAACCTCATACACAAAAATCTATAGTGAAAATTCCAGGATGGCCTATTTGAAGAAGTGAAACCCTAAAATCCAAAGCTCGGATACCAAGTTTTAGGCAACCAACTCACAAAATAGAAGAAAAGATAGATCAAAGACATCAAAATTATCCTCTTTGAGGGGGAAACCTCCTTTATATTACACGAATGAATAATTCCTGAATGATACAAATGACATTACCTCCTTGGCATATATAACAGTCTAAGGGGTCACAATATAATCAAAGCCTACATAACAATAATAACAATATTGGGCTTCTATGGGACACAAAAATAACAATATGGGGGCTACATGGGCACAACAATAACAATAGGGGCTACACTAAAAATAAAAATAAGGGGTATAAACTAACAATTACAATAAGGGGCATACACTAGTCTCATAGGGACATAGCGTCCAATCCCAATAACAAGTGACAATCAACCCAAAGAATGTATATGGGTAATAATGGAAAAATGGAAGGGGGAAAGTATGGATTATCTTGGGCACAATATCAATCAATGCTTCTTATTAGTGGCCCTCCTAAAGGAAGTACCTCATGGGAGATCACATTGGAAAAGGGAAAAAGGATAACCACTAAAGTGAATCATGGAAACAAGGGTAAAATCAATAACATTCAATCATCTGACTTGGTGTGTGATACATATTAGTGTGCCAAAAAACATGAAATGAAACAAATGATTATAGAAATGGTTTTTGTAAATTTCGATAGATGACCCAACTTCCTTCAAGAAGCATACCAGATGGAAGGAAGCACTGAGTGGAGCATAGGTGGAGAGATATGATCTAAAGCTATATGTGGGCCATCATAGGGTTTTTGGTTGGTTGGATTTCCACTTGGGAGAAAATTTTCCTCCTATGGGTTACCCACTTTAATTGGGTAACATGTTGAATTTGTAACTATTTTTCATATTCTTAATGCATATTTTGTCACTTGATGTATTTTTATTTATCATTGTAAAGCATATTATAAATTCTAGAGTCAAAAGAAAAATTGTTTTGAGTCAAAGTGCCATTGCAACTTGTTGAGGGCCCCGAAATCAGGTCAACAACAAGGGGGATACCCACCCGGTCCGGAACCTGGTTGGCGGCTCCTTGCCCGTTTGATGTAGCGGGTCCGACTGGGGGTAACGGGACCAGCTTCTCGATGCATGGGATGTGTGTGTGTGTAGAGTTTGATTATGTTGATTCTGGAAGCATTCTAAAACTAATTTAAATCTAACTTGCAAACTGATTCTAAGCCATATTAATCTAATGAAAACAACATATGTAATCTACACTAACCCGGGATATATCTTTTCCATTATGTGATTTAGAAAGATTTCATATAATAACTGGTAATAAAGATCATTCAGCTATCACAAGAATATAAACCATTTAAGATGAACCATTCTGCATAAGAAGTTAAACAAAACAGTTGTGAACAGCATATCGCATAAATAAATCATTCATATGTCAAGCATAAATAAATGAGTCCACCGTACAAAAGTGCCAAATGATAACCCATATGCTCATACATTAACATATAAACAATATCAGCTGCATATTACTCTAAGAATATAAGCAGAAATTCGTCAAGAGATAAATTAAAGTACCATTTATGACTGATTTTTACTCACAGACTTCAAGCAATAACGATTTATCTCTACTTGTTCTAATATCTACTAAGAGTACAGTAGTGCAACATCAGTAGCAGACATTAAAAATGCAAACATAAATAAATCTCGATCCTTCCATTCATCAAAACCTCCTCTGAGGGTGTAGAAGTGCATGTTTCGAGGACAAGTTTTTGACAAATTTCTGGACCCTTCTCCAATGCAATGAGAAGGGTTAAAATACTACTTCCTAATTCTAATAATAGTATTATTACAAAATTGAGGATACGGTTCTCAAATGACCGCCATTTTTCTAATTTAATTAAAAAGGAAAAAACAACATTCTAAATGAAATTACTTGTGAACTTGGTCTTTGAAGTTGCAGCTGTCAAGCATAGGCCTGAAAAGAGTAGGCTGGCTAATTTCTGCGCTTAGCTGGGCTGCGAAAATGGCATCCATAAGAGCTGGCGCTACCTTCTCGGCTGCGTTCATGATGCATCTTACTGTCATGCATTGGCTGTGCGGTTTAACTAAGTATGTCCAGTAACTTTCCCAATTTAGTCTAGCCAATGCCTGGATTGTTTTCCCGTTTGCCTGCGCTTTCTGCCTCCATTCTGTCTCCAGTTGCAACTTGCTCGGTAGGTATCCCGGGGTGGTCTCTGAAATCAAATTGGCTCTGTGTAAATTTTCATTTACACAGTCGATAAGGATGCTCGCTTGTGTCGCCGCTGTCTCTGCTGCTTGCTCCGCCTGTGTGATTTGTTCGTCCCATTTATTAAAGAGCAGCTCCTTGTGATTTTCATTAATCTTGGGTGCCCCTGCTCTTTTCCCTTCCTCATCATCTTGCCAAGTCAAATATTCTGTTACTCTTTTGTTGTTCTGATCATAGTCGTTCCGCAATTCCACCACCTGGCTGGTGATCCTGTCGCTTAGTTCACAAAAGTGTCTCCACTGTGATATTCTACGTACCATATCTTCCTGTTGCTGTGATAGTTGCTCGTTCAAGCCGATGGACTCTGAAATAAACTCTGCCAGCTTAGGTTCATCTTTATGCATTTCTTGCACCATCTGCAGTTGCTTTTCTTTTTCTTCAAGACTTCTTTGATAGCTTACCTGCATCTGGCGAAAGTCTTCCTGTAGCTTTTCGAGCTGTCTGGAAGCTTCAGTGTTTGCGCTGGCTTGTTGCAACTGTTGTTGTAGCAGTTGTATTTGATTTTCATGTTCTTTTAGGAGTTGCTGAACTTCAGAGGCCTTGTCAATAGTTGCAGAAGCATATGCTCCTGCAATCTGAGACAGCTTCGTGAGATTCTCGGTTGGATTATTATTTGGGTCTTTCCACAAGACGTCTAGATGTTCAGCATCTTGAGACAGTGAATTCTCAAGCTTTCTCTTCTTTCTTCGTCTCCTTACAACTGCTTTGTGCTGGGGACTATAGAATACATCCAGTGGAGGAATTTCTTCTATGTTGAGTAGAAGTTCTGAGGATGGAGCGATAGGAAGGTGTTCTGCTTCTGCAGCGCTACCGACTATGGTCGAGACGACCTCTTGCACCACCTGTGTATTGCCCACAGGTGTCTTCGGGACTTGCCCTTCAAGATTAATTAATTCATTGAAGGTTTCCCACTCTTTATCCAACTCTGTTGTGACAAGAGGTGTTTCGACGACAGGAGGGGGAACGTTTCTTGGTGGTGAGGCGATAACTTGCTGCTGAGCCATCGTACTTGACTGAGCTGTGTCTTTGGTTGTTTCTTCGTTCTTTTCTTTGTCGTGCACAGACTCTTCAGGATGTTCAGATATTTCTCTTGCGGCGCTGGACTTAGATCTGGAAGTGCTGGAGTTTTCACTGAGGCTGATGCTCGGAGTCAGTTCTCTAGTAGCTACTCGCAACCCTTCTAGTGGAATACTAGCCAGCCTTCTCTCTCTATATAACGTGAATTTCCGGAGGTCGTCTGGAGACAACCTCGACTGAGATTCTTGCAAAATCTCTTTGAGCGAGCTCTTACTCTGAAAGAGATCATCAAACAGATCTTTCTTCCCAGAGAACACTCTTATCTTGACGTTGGTTGTAAATTCCTAGGCCACATTATTTGGGTCGAATGGTCTTGATGAGAACTTAAATAATTGAAGACACGTCACATTCTCCACCTCGCCAAAAGCGTGTCCCACATCGAACAAAGAGAAGGCCCCACAAGTGACGGGAAATTGAGGCCAAATGGCCTTCTTTTTGTCCTCTAGGTCCTTGGTTAAGCCGCCTTCAGAACATGTTTGATAAGCGATTTCCCGGGCCAACAGTTTATCAGGGACATACAAGGGTAGGACATGTGGAGGTACAGTGCTTCCAAAAACTCGAATGTAGGTAAACCATTCTTCCCCAAACCATCTCGCGATGGGGATGATGTCAATTTGGGCCTCGGGAGAGCACCTTGGGGGGTCCTTATCATATATCATTCTATGTATGGGCAATATAAGCCCATGGCAAATCTGGTAAAAATGAGGGGCAAACTGGGAATCCCATAAGACTTTATGATAAACATGGATGGGAAATGGGTCTTGGGTAGTCCATTTCCAACCCATGGTAGGAAAATTTGATACAAGATGGTGAGCTCCAGTATTGTAGCAATAATGCTACAACTCCTGGGGCTTCGTGTCTCTTAATTTTATCAACCCGGTAGTTCGTACAAACTTGGAAGCGACGGTGCTGTATGCACAAGTACTAGCTCTTGTCGCAGCTGTCACTTGGTCAGCTGGCACAAGTCCGCTAGGGCTCAAGCCAACTTCTATAGGCTCTCAGAAGAAGCTTGCTAAATGATGGACGAAAGCTAGCTCAAAGAAAACTAATCTATTTGGCAAAAATGAACTGAAAGCAAATCAAAGCATGGAAACCCTAGGAAACCCTAATTTGACTAGTTTGACCTCTATGATGCAATAGGAGAGTGCAGATGTCTAAGAATGATGCCATTACCTCTAGTTATGTGAAATACATGAACTCAAACTACTTTCATGAAAAAGGACATTGCTTTTATGTTTTTGCTTGAATGGTTGGAGTGATTGCGATTTTGTTCTTATTAGGGTTTGGTTGTGCAGAGGTGGTGCAGAAGGAAGGAAAGCTTGGGAAAGGTTGGGGAGGATAGGAGAGGTCCCCAGGGATCCCTAGCATCCATCCATAGAGGTTCCTCACGTTCAGATGCTCAGCAACCGAGTGTGTGGGCTCCTACAGGATGTCTGCAGGGGATCCTACAGGAAACTCAGGGATTTCTACAGGATGTGCTGTAAGTGGAAGTTTTGGGTGATGGTGAAGGGATGGAATGGTTTGGGTGGATAGGTAAGGTGGAGATGAAACTTGTGATGACTCAGGGGCAGAGAAATAGGACAGAGAATGAGTGCACGAAGTGGTTGGTGGATAGAAGGATGGGATCAACAAAAGGACAAAAGGATGAAGCTACATGGTAATGAATGAGTTGGAAGGTGAACGAGCTGAACAGAGGTCGAGTAGATGGCTTTAGGAGAGTTTAAGAAGAGGGAAAAAGAAGTAGAAGGATATGGAGCAGTGTAAATGAAACAAATTGCTTATGAATGTCACCAAAAACGAGAACTCATTAGCCTATGCTACTTGTGATGTAAAATCAATGAACAACAATGTAAACTTAGAAAAGAAGCCGTGCATGGAGTGAAAATGTAGAAGTATGGTTCAATATCAAAAGTGCATGGATGGATCTTCAATGAAAGTGACTATGTTGCAGCTTGCATGGAAGTAGAAGACTGCGTTCTTTTTGGTGGCTGATATGGACTGCACCCCAATCCCTAAATAGAGATGGCAGTGAAGACACTAACAACCCTTTTCTTGGAGCTACAGTGATTACAAACCTCCTGTTCTGATCTAAACAACTGAAAGTGAATTAACCACAAACTAATCCTACTTCAATCACATAAAACAAATCAAATCAGTAGGCTGGAAATTCTAAATGCATGACAAAACAGAGGAAATAAAGTGCTGCAAGGAAAAAGAAATAACATTACAAGGAGCAAGAGGTCTATTGCTCTCTTAAAAACTCAGAATTGGATCAAAAGCTGCCTGTCTTTATTGAATAATCATGAATCTAATGACATGCCAAAACTGGCTTACAAGGAGCAAAAACCGAGCTACAACATGACTAACCAAATTGACTAACTAGCTAACCCCAAATTGACTAACTAGCTACACAAAATGACCACCCACTAGCTAACCCAAAATGAGGCCCCAAGCCTTCTTATTTATACAATTTGAGGGCCCAACAGTCCTCCTAAAAGCTAGGGACTTGGCTGCCCAAGACTTGTAGTTAACAACTGTCCAACTTGACTTGCTTGGCTGCCCTTGAGCTGATTGATTCGGTGGCCCTTGAACTCCGAGCTAATGGTGGAGAATTCGAGGTAAGGGCCCATAAATGAGGGGGACACCTTCCTACAAATCCTCTAGCTTGTTCTCCCACGAATTTGGCTGCCAAGTGCTCATTAAGACCTTTAATTT
Source organism: Pinus tabuliformis (assembly GCA_031772625.1). Taxonomy (NCBI): domain Eukaryota; kingdom Viridiplantae; phylum Streptophyta; class Pinopsida; order Pinales; family Pinaceae; genus Pinus; species Pinus tabuliformis. Next base: position 737,025,636 of record CM062814.1, on the reverse strand, counting down.
TGTCTCCAAGTTGACCAAAAAGGCTACACAAAGCACCCATTAGACTTGTTGGCATAATGACTAACCAAATTCACTCTATTAACATAAAAATAATCAAAAACATGCAATAAACAAATGAGAATGGTGGACTAAGCCAAATTAGGAGGTTGAATGAGCCCAAATAATTGTACATTTTTGGGGCTCATCATCACCCCCCTACTGAAAGTGTTGCTCATCCTCTGAGCAACCAAATTTCTCCCCTTGTCTTTGATGGCCCTGGTGACTTCCTTGGCTAGCATCTCGACCGATTTCTCCTTTGGCTTCCCGCTTTCCAAACTTTCCTGTAGAAACTGTTCGTTGGCTTCCTGTAGAAACAGTCTCTGTCTTCCTGTAGAAACAGTCTGCTAGCTTCCTGTAGAACCACTTTCATTGATTTTACTTGCTTGGCTGGGGGTGCCTCCTCCTTGAACTGCGCTGCCTGAAAGCTGACGAATCCAACATGAATGGCAAGTCTAATGTATTATAAAAGCACACAAGTACAATGAGCTGCCCGAGAATAGATAGTGCATGCCAAATCTGGATGGGAAAGAGTGTTTCCGGCCTTTAACTGAATCGAATGGCATTCTTAATCTTGGATTTGAACTCTACTAAGAATAGATAACAGAAGCGGAACAGAACATAAGATAGATCAAGTTCTCCTTGCCTCAACAGCCACTGGTACACAACAAATGGCATGGAATGCTCGAACAATGCTTCGATGTATTGAAGGTGGTGTCCAATTTATTAAAGATAACAACTGGTATATGATCTCATCAGATCCCAATAATGCAGCTGTTGTGTCATTTGTTCTTTGGGGCAATGTTGTAGACATAGCAAGGTTTGCATAGGTATTAGCAGCTTTTTCTCTCAAAGCAAATATAGTTGACAGTGGTGTGCATAGAAGGTCCAAGATGGGTTAGACCACCCCATCTTGGATCATTTGTAACTCATTCTCAGGTAAACTTGAAAGATTTTGAAGTGCCCCAATGGCTGCTAATTTTGACTTCAAATTAACATTTGAAATCATTTCAAGAAGTGGAAATACAACTCCCTCTGTGAGCAATGCAGCGTTGTTTTCATCTGTTAAACCTATCTCTCACAACTTACTTACTATAACAATCTTCATTGTGTCAGACCCTGCTCTCAGGTTCTGTATCAAGGGCTTGAAATAGTTCGCCTGTGCCATTTGCACCACATTATGCTCACTGTATGGGAGATTCTCCAGAAATTCGTTTGCATCCTTAGCAGCTTTAGGATTGTCACTATTTGACATTGTTACAAGGAGGAGGATACAACCTTGTACCTTGCCAATCTGTTCACACACAGCCATATCCTTTGAAAGCTCTAAAAGCAATTCTATGGCTTTCATACCCTCTGCAATATCACGTGCAAGTGAACGAACAATAAAATAGCATGATCCACCTCAGCTATTTTCACCTTTCTTCAAGCTCCAAACTTGATGAAGAGAAACTCAGGCTTCGCTGCTCTGCTGCACTTTCCTGTAGAAGACCCCACCCGTTTCCTGTAGAACGTGATTCTGCCTTTGAGGGAGCCCAATGCACGAGTGAAATTTGAACCAGGTAGGAAACTCAGTGGAGGACGATAGGTTAAGTCGACTGTGGAGGCAGAGGATGTATACTCCGAGTTAAACATGATGCAAGTGCAAGTTGGCAACCATCTGTGAGTTTCAGCTGAGCGTTGATTAATGTTTGCGTGATTTGTGGTGAAGGAGTGCAGTGGCCAAGCGTGCGTGGCTTTTTAGAACTGCAGTAATGTCATGAACTGCTGTTGTTATCTATTTGTTCTCTGCTTGTATTCAATTCCATTAGTTGCACTTAGAGTTTAGAATATCCCCAACTGACTGTGTTTCGTTTTTGAACTTCACGTGAATGGCTGATCCATGCATGCGTGATTTTTGCCTTGATGAGTGCAATTGAACGTGGCTCCCTTCTTGGCTGAATCCACTCATCTCATTCATTCATGCATTGCTTTAGATTAGATCTATGCAAATAGATGAACAAGGTTAAGTCACGTACCTGAAATCAAACGGCTGCTTGTGAAGCTTTCTGCTGCTGCATGCTTTGATTCCTTGATTGCATGAGGGCGTGGCTGATGATTTTGATTGCTTTCCCTTGTGCAGGTGTCCTCTGGCTGGATCTGAGCTGCATGCAGTCGTTTCCACGTTCAACTCTGCCCGTTCAAGCTGCTGCTGCTGCATGGTCACAAAACCAGAACTTCTTTTTGCCATTTCTCCCAAACGGTAGATCGGATTGATCTGAAACTCGGTGAGCATGTTCCTACCATCATTATGCATCTCCCATAGCAAATTCGTGATCAATGGATGCACGGATTTTGAGAAAAATGGAAAATGGCTGAAGATTTCAGAGCTCGATTTCTCGGAAACCGTGCATCGGAATCGGCTGAAACTGCTTGGGTAGGCTACTATCACCCATGTGCATCTCCCCATGAAACAGGTTTTAAAACGGATGCACGGATATGGAGAAAATGCAAAAATGGCTGATGGTGATGGAGGCTGATTTCTTGGAAACCGTGCATCGGAATTGCATGAAACTGCTCAGGCATGTTGTCATCAACCTTGTACAATTCCCCATAAAAGGGTTTGTCAAATGGATGCATGGTTTTGAAATTATGACAAAAACAAATTCTGCTCTATGTGTTTTTGCTTCAAGGCACTTTGCATGTTGGTTGCATGGGATGACAAAATGAATTTTGGCGGTGATGCAGGTATGGAGATGATGGAGGAGGAGTTGGAAGATTGCATGAGGGCTTCTGAACCCTTGAGGAAGCTACCATGCTTGCCAAACCTCTTTTTTGAAATGCATGCCTAGTTTCCCACAATTTCTATAGGAAGTTCCTGTAGAAGCACAATGAGAAGCACAAGGAGGTGGAAAAAGTGATGGATGAAGGCAAGGGATGGACACACAAGTGCTTGTAGGCCTAATCAACAGATTCCCACCATTAGATTCACTTTTGAAATTGGATTTGGCTCGTCCAAAGGCTCTACAGGATGTTTCCTGTAGAAATACAGAGCTTCCTGTAGAAGGCACAAGAAAAAGTCCTTTGACCTTGATTTGAGTGCTCCTCCTGTCATGAAACGTCCTTCTTTAACCTGCAATGTCATTCCTGCAACATGAAATGGAGATTAGCTTTATTTTTCTTTTTCTTTTTCTCTTTTTTTTTTTGAAAAACAACTAGGGCACCTCATGGAGGTTTTCACCCTAATTGCCTGCCTTGGGCGCCTCCAAGGGAGGTTTTCACCCAAAGATCTTATTCTCTTTTCTCTTTTTTCCAACCCATTGACCGCCTCATGGAGGTTTTCAATCAATGAGCCAATCTAAGGCGCCTCCGAGGAGGTTTTCACCTTAGATTTTTATTTTTTTCCTTCTTATTTTCATTTTTTCTTTTTCTTTTTCTTTTTTTCTCTTTTTTTTTTCTTTTTTCTTTTTTCTACCCTACCCTACTTGAAAAACAAAATCGTTCTCAAGTATAAGAATACTTCCAATGGAGCCATGTGCACATCGAGATTAGAGACAAAATGATGTGAAGGCTCACAATGCATGCTTTGACCACTATCCAACTTTCAGAGACAAAATGATCTGACTTTGAAAGGATCAAACAAGGCTGAGGAAGAAAGTACTGCTGCAACTTAGTGACCTTCTGAAACCATATCTCAATATAGCTTTGATATCCTTGGTTCTTTTGCTGATCTGGATCATTCTTCATGTCACCTTCTAACGTGACTTTCTCATCTTCCTCTTTTTGCTGATCTTTCTCTTGAATACATGGAAGATCTGATGGTAACCATGAAGAAACTCTCTCGATCTTTGATTCCGATCTATTCTCTTCATCAAGTGCATCCCATGGTTCTTTGATCTCCTCTTTGGAATCTTCTTTTGCTTTTGGTCCTTCAATGCTTTCAAGATGATCTCTTTTGTGCAATGCTTTTCCTGAGCTGTGGTGAAGATCATTGGGCTCACGAGGAATCATTTGCACATGTTGTGCCTCAGATTTGCAATGGGGTTGAGCTGCTCCATTGTATGGCTTTGGAAATGGTACGAGTATTTGAGTGGAGGTGTGAAATTGAGATGGAGATGGATGGCATTGTGGTTGGGTAGGCATTTGGGGTTGCCTTGGTGGAGGAGGAGGTGATGGTTGTGGATGAGCAGGTGGTGGAGGAAAATGAGCGGGATGAGAGTTGTACTGGGGCCTCCACTCTCGATAAGGTGCATTCCACTGAGGCTGTGGCTGAGCATAAGAGTGAAACGAATGAGCAGCTGGTTGGGCATAATATGGATCTGTGAAGGAACAAGGAGGAGGTGTGAACCAGGAAAGATGAGCAGGGGGACCCCAAGAAGGCATGAAGGTGGCTTGATAAGGGTCATAATAGGTCTCGGGTGTCCCTTGCAGTTCCTGCTGGTAAGATATAGGTTCATGCGGCCAACTTTGGTTCATGTAATAGAGTGATTCAGTGGCTCCCTTGGCTCTTTGATATGCGGCTTTGATTCTGGGCAAGGAAGGGCACTGATCTGTAGGATGGTATTCTTCACAGATGAAACACACTTCTAGAGAGTGCATTGGACATTCGTTCCTAGGATGCTTTCTAGTGCACCTAGGACAAAAGATGGCCAAAGACCTCTTGGCTTCTTCTTGCTTCTTTTGGATCCGCAAGGTATCCAGTTGCATGGCAAGGAACTGCCTCATATCACTCTTGAAACCTTCTATCTGATCTTCAAATTCATTTTTGGACAAGGGACTGCTCCCAACATTTCTGCTTGTAGCCATTTGCTTCAGAGGAATGTTTCTTTCTTCTTCTCCCCTAGAGGTTCTTCAGATATGTCTTGATGTCCACCCAGGGGTTCTTTCATCACAGCCATCGAAGAAGAACATTGGCTGTGTGAAGCAGTGGGGGTGTTGTGCAATCATTTTTCTAACTTATCTCTACTCCTACAAAGCAGGAAATGAAATTATTTTGGTTGATTTTTCTTTTTTCTCTACTTCTACTTGCAAAACTGAAATAGATTGAACTGCAACTAACTATCTTGCTGAAATGAAAATGCGGAATTGAAATGAAAGCAGGAAAGGACTAATCTATGTTTCTCAAACGAAATTGCAGGAATGAAATGCTAGGCTACACTTGCGAAATTGAAATGCTAATCTATGCTTGCAGAAATGAAATTGCGGAATTGAAATGCTAATCTAGGAAAGCAGGAAATGCTAATCTATGAAAGCAGGAAAGGCTAATCTATGAAAGGAGGAAATGCTAATCTATGAAAGCAAGAAAGGCTAATCTATGAAAGCAGGAAATACTAATCTATGAAAGCAGGAAATGTCTATGCTACTTTTGCAGAATGGAAATGAAGTAAACTACTTAGCAGAAAGTTGTAGTAGAAAATAGAAGAATAGCAACAATCACCAATACTCTGCCGCTTCCCCGGCAACGGCGCCGAAAAGATGGTGAGCTCTAGTATTGTAGCAATAATGCTACAACTCCTGGGGCTTCCTGTCTCTTAATTTTATCAACCCGGTCGTTCGTACAAACTTGGAAGCGACGGTGCTGTATGCGCAAGTACTAGCTCTTGTCGCAGCTGCCACTTGGTCAGCTGGCACAAGTCCGCTAAGGCTCAAGCCAACTTCTATAGGCTCTCAGAAGAAGCTTGCTAAATGATGGACGAAAGCTAGCTCAAAGAAAACTAATCTATTTGGCAAAAATGAACTGAAAGCAAATCAAAGCATGGAAACCCTAGGAAACCCTAATTTGACTAGTTTGACCTCTATGATGCAATAGGAGAGTGCAGATTTCTAAGAATGATGCCATTACCTCTAGTTATGTGAAATACATGAACTCAAACTACTTTCATGAAAAAGGACATTGTTTTTATGTTTTTGCTTGAATGGTTGGAGTGATTGCGATTTTGTTCTTATTAGGGTTTGGTTGTGCAGAGGTGGTGCAGAAGGAAGGAAAGCTTGGGAAAGGTTGGGGAGGATAGGAGAGGTCCCCAGGGATCCCTAGCATCCATCCATAGACGTTCCTCACGTTCAGATGCTCAACAACCGAGTGTGTGGGCTCCTACAGGATGTCTACAGGGGATCCTACAGGAAACTCAGGGATTTCTACAGGATGTGCTGTAAGTGGAAGTTTTGGGTGATGGTGAAGGGATGGAATGGTTTGGGTGGATAGGTAAGGTGGAGATGAAACTTGTGATGACTCAGGGGCAAAGAAATAGGACAGAGAATGAGTGCACGAAGTGGTTGGTGGATAGAAGGATGGGATCAACAAAAGGACAAAAGGATGAAGCTACGTGGTAATGAATGAGTTGGAAGGTGAACGAGCTGAACAAAGGTCGAGTAGATGGCTTTAGGAGAGTTTAAGAAGAGGGAAAAAGAAGTAGAAGGATATGGAGCAGTGTAAATGAAACAAATTGCTTATGAATGTCACCAAAAATGAGAACTCATTAACCTATGCTACTTGTGATGTAAAATCAATGAACAGCAATGTAAACTCAGAAAAGAAGCCGTGCATGGAGTGAAAATGTAGAAGTATGGTTCAATATCAAAAGTGCATGGATGGATCTTCAATGAAAGTGACTATGTTGCAGCTTGCATGGAATTAGAAGACTGCGTTCTTTTTGGTGGCTGATATGGACTACACCCCAATCCCTAAATAGAGATGGCATTGAAGACACTAACAACCCTTTTCTTGGAGCTACAGTGATTACAAACCTCCTATTCTGATCTAAACAACTGAAAGTGAATTAACCACAAACTAATCCTACTTCAATCACATAAAACAAATCAAATCAGCAGGCTAGAAATTCTAAATGCATGACAAAACAGAGGAAATAAAGTGCTGCAAGGAAAAAGCAATAACATTACAAGGAGGAAGAGGTCTATTGCTCTCTTAAAAACTCAGAATTGGATCAAAAGCTGCCTGTCTTTATTGAATAATCATGAATCTAATGACATGCCAAAACTGGCTTACAAGGAGCAAAAACCGAGCTGCAACATGACTAACCAAATTGACTAACTAGCTAACCCCAAATTGACTAACTAGCTACACAAAATGACCACCCACTAGCTAACCCAAAATGAGGCCCCAAGCCTTCTTATTTATACAATTTGAGGGCCCAACAGTCCTCCTAAAAGTTAGGGACTTGGCTGCCCAAGACTTGTAGTTAACAGCAGTCCAACTTGACTTGCTTGGCTGCCCTTGAGCTGATTGATTCGGTGGCCCTTGAACTCCGAGCTGATGGTGGAGAATTCGAGGTAAGGGCCCATAAATGAGGGGGACACCTTCCTACAAATCCTCTAGCTTGTTCTCCCACGAATTTGGCTGCCAAGTGCTCATTAAGACCTTTAATTTTGTCTCCAAGTTGACCAAAAAGGCTACACAAAGCACCCATTAGACTTGTTGGCATAATGACTAACCAAATTCACTCTATTAACATAAAAATAATCAAAAACATGCAATAAACAAATGAGAATGGTGGACTAAGCCAAATTAGGAGGTTGAATGAGCCCAAATAATTGTACATTTTTGGGGCTCATCACAAGACAGACAGAGTCCATTATATAGGCAGACAAATAAAAAGGAGGATATACCCTTTGGGAGAAGGATCTCCTAGAACGGTAATTGACAACCGCCGTGTATAGAGTATCAGAAAGGATTTTGGCCCAATCTACTATCTCGGAGCTAGTCGTGGCATCAACTAACGGTAGCCATTCAGATGAAAACTTATTGATATCGGGCATACCAAATAATCTACAGAGCATGGCTGCAGCAAAACAATATGGAGAGGTAAGGGAACTAGTGCTGTACATACCGTTTTTATCCTTTTTCAACGGCTCATCTCTTCTTGACCATTCTTTAGTGGTGTCTGATAGATCCGGATTTTCTACTGCGAACTTCTTAACAAACTGTGCATTATAGGTCGCTTGCGGTTCAGGAAGATGATACATGAGCTTCAGGTCTTGGGCAGCAAACGATCCCACGAGCCCATGTCCCTGGACCTTGAATTGCCTATTTGCCAAATCTGCATCATCTAGAATCCACTTGATCATGTCTGTATATGGTAGGATCTTCGGCCTTGCCGCTATTCTATGGAGGAAAGAACACGCTAGGTCTTCCAGGGATGCCTCTGAAGGACGTGATGCACCCGCGACAGCAGCAGTTACCTTCATTATTCTAGGGTTCTCTTCTTCTAACAGCCTATACATGCCTTCCCATGTTGAGATACCTGCATCTCTATTGCAGGCTGTATCTGTGTACAGGGGCGCCATCTCCTTGGTTTTTTTTCTCTTGTTTCGGAGCTTTGAGCTTTGTTCTTCTTTCCCATTTCTCTTTGCGCTTCTGTCTGATTTGCCTTCGCACTTTGCTCCTGCAGGTTACGAGTGAAATGGAAAGACTGATCAGAAAGGTGATGGGAGAGTTTTAAATGCAATAGATAATCAGATATGCCACCTTACGTGAAGTAAATCCGCATCAAGGCACGCGTCTTTATTCCACTTAATAACTGACAACTAATTTATTACTATCATTAAAAGCGCATAATTTCAAGTCAGGTTATAGTAAGTGGCTTTTCTTTGGGTGACGCGCCCGAAGGATTCGTACTAAGGTGCTTTATGATTTGCCAACGTACCCTTGCATGTCGCGCAATCGCAAATCGCAGCGATCGCAATATCGCAGATCGCAATAATTCAATGTTTTCCAAACTTCGCCTGCCTCATTTCTGCGATATGCGATCGCGATATCGCATATCGGCGGATTTGTAAGCTTTTCTTTATGGATGCTAGTATGTTGCGATGCGATGTTGTTATTAATACTGGGGCGGCGTGCATATTGGTCTTTAGAAGGGAAATGAAGGTGTTTCTTATCCTTATGTGGTGCGACCTTAAAGATTTGCTTTCATGAACACAGGCTTAGGCTTAAGACATTCAAGAAACCTTTTCTAAGCGTATGGTTGTAACTTCAAAAAGAAATCCTTGCTTTTCCTAAAAAATTAACTAAGGGTCCCCATTCATTCAGTATCGTGGCTGATACTAGATTGAACGAGGGGGGTTGTTGCTGGCCACAACAATTGGCGATTCACTTGGGAGAACCAGTTATCTCTGCTCTTTTTCTATTGACGTTTTCAAACTTCTAAAAAAAAAATTTCTCAGGAAATTTGAACTTTATTATAAAAAGATAAAAAAAAATGATACTTCAAAGCATCAATGATGTTTTGTTTCAGCTCCATTCTAGCTCAATTACTTGCATCCCCAGATTGTATTCGAATTTAAATCAGTCATTACTTGGTCTTGTAAAACATAAAAATAAAGTGTTCTCTATGTATCAGTCCTTCTTAAATATGCTCCTTTGTCGCAGGTAGAGCCACTGCTGCCAGCAGGCGTCCATAGCCTCGACAGGGTTACCTATTATCCAGGAATGATCCTTTATCCTGCCTCAGGTTATTTACAACTTTTTCAGAAAGAATCCCTTTCTTGATGCTTTTTCCTTTTTTATTCTCTAAAGAACAATGTCTTGGTTTGGTGGCCAAATTATGACACAGTCATTCACCTGATTTACACTTTTGCTGAGCAAGCTGGCTCGTGATGAGACCCCTTATCTTTTGATTGCAACAATCTTGAGTCATTGCCCTGTTTTGGTAGACAGTTTTGGCAAAGTCAGCAAGTTATAATATCTGCGATCATGATAAGTCGGCTCATGATGAGACCTCTTATTCTTTGAGATATAGCATCTTTTTAGGTCATTCCTCTGAATGTTGTGTTTTCCTTCAGCAGGGAGGAAGTCAAATTTTCTTTCCTTAAGAAAGTTCTGGACGACAATGATAGGGCTGCTTTTGGTAATGGCTGCTTTCACAGAGAATCTTTATTTTAATATTGATACCTTTCATTGTGCTGACCTAAAACAAATCCTTCACTGAGATAGCTTTCTTTTAATTTTTTTTTTTTTTTTTTTTTTTGGAGTTGAAACTATCATCATTTCTGGGTCAAAGTTCTATCGATAATAAAGATCAAATTCTCAAAAGATTTGTTGTTCATAGGAGCCGAAGTCCAAAATCTTTAACAGAGACAAGGTGTCTTTAGTAAACGTCAAATGCCGTTTAGCCAGAACAAACATTACTTGAGAGAGGCAAACATTCCCTAGGGTCATGTAGAGAATATAAATAACTTTGCCTATCAATTATTGAAAGCAAAACTAACAACCTAGCTAAATTACTCCTACTCCTATTCTAACTATATACAGGAAATAACTAAGTAAAATGATATTTCCAATGGAACCAACGATTCATTATTATTCCTAGCCGTATGAATCTTCCAAGCATCAGTAAAAAGAACCGAATTTCCCTTGGATCGAAATTGTTGGCTAGGGAATAAGAACCTACAACCTCAATTGGAATTCTGTCTGATTTTCTTTTCTCATGAGAAGTTTTTTCCAACTGAGTACCTATTGCATCATAAAAATTAGGATGAATTTCTGATGTGAATTGGTGATCTTTCAATAGGAGGGATAACGAGTCAAATTGTGAAAAGGGTTTTTCAGTTTCGATGGCTTGTAACCCGTTGCTTGTTGACGTTGAGCTTTTAGCGATAATGAAAGTTCTCATATATAAATCGCTAAAATATAATTTATCAAAAATTTGAAAATTTAAAAAGAAATCCGATTTTGTACAAAATGAATGCAAGTGAGAAAGAAATGATTGGGTATTTATACAAATAGTATTATCGCACAACTGGGAGTTACTTTCAACTTTTTGCTTTTCACAAGAACTGGCCAGGTTTTGTGAATCAGGAACTAAGTCATGATTGCGAACAGGGATGGAGCTTTCCTCTTGATATGAATCATAGATCGGAGTATTGTCTTGGATAGTAGAATTATTCAAATGAGCTTTTGCTTTGAGATGAGGGTCAGATGGAATAATTCCTGATCTAAGATGTTCCTTATTAACTGACCCTAGATTACTTACTTGTGATAACTCAACATCATCACAATTGTCAAAGCAACTATCATGAAAGACTTTACAGTTTTCCCTAGGTTCCTCTTTTTCATTATATGTTTTCAGACAAGGGAGGTCAGGCAGCTCTCGTTTGATATTGATCAAAGGCTGTGCTAAAGTGGTCTCTTTATTTTGAAAACCCAATGATGATTTGTTTGAATAACCCTCTGTGTCTGTTGAGATATGCTTGATATTATGAGGGGAAAAATCGTCATCACTAAAAACATTGGGGTAAAGAGAAAAATGCGAATCTGGAATAATGCATTTAAAAACATCAAATAAATTTTGTTCATCAGATTCACTATAAGCATCGGGCTTTAGATCATACCTTTTTGTGCCGATATTTTTTGAAAGAGAAACAGTTGGTGGATCTAACCTTGGCATCAGCATTTGTTGATTTGAAATGATATTGTCTGACTCTATGTCAAAGTCATCTTCTGGTTCCAAGGTAGTTTCCCTTTCAGTATTTTCGTCTTTGTTTTCTGGTACTAGAGCATGCAAGACTCCTAGGCTAATCTCTGTTTGGTCAGATACAGGAGGTAGGAAATACTCGTCACAATCTGAAGATTCTTCATCTGTGAGCTCATTCTCGAGGTCATATTGTAGACATTTAAGATGAAATCGCATATTGAAATCCCTTACGGGTTCGTCTTGTTTCCGCAGATAGTCGATTTCATCATAGACTTGGTCGTATTCATAGCAATCAAATTCCAAGATGAAAGTCCTAACGAATTGGTCCAAGCTGTGGATTGATGCAACTGGGAGGTTTCTGCACCATTTTCTAGCTTCCGCTGTGAATGTAAGAGTAAAAATCCTGCACAAAACGCCTTCATCAATTTTCTGAATATCAGAACTCGAAACTCTTTGAATGAATTGCAGGGCATGGTGGAATGCAGAAGAATTATTCTTACCATTGAATTTTACCTGAGACAATAGCCTTACCACATCTGGTGGAGTGTTGGAAGAGGCAGGAACATGGATGCAACTCCAAATAGGAATTCTATGAGCAGCCATCCTATTTCAAGATTTCTAATTTAAAAACATTCCAACAGACAATATGCTCAGCCCTCCTTCTAGCGCCAAATATGTTGAGGGCCCCGAAATCGGGTCAACAATAAGGGGGATACCCACCCGGTCCGGAACCTGGTTGGCGGCTCCTTGCCCGTTTGATGTAGCGGGTCCGACTGGGGGTAACGGGACCACTTTCCCGATGCATGGGATGTGTGTGTGTGTAGAGTTTGATTATGTTGATTCTGGAAGCATTCTAAAACTAATTTAAATCTAACTTGCAAACTGATTCTAAGCCATAGTAATCTAATGAAAACAACATATGTAATCTACACTAACCCGGGATATATCTTTTCCATTATGCGATTTAGAAAGATTTCATATAATAACTGGTAATAAAGATCATTCAGCTATCACAAGAATATAAACCATTTAAGATGAATCATTCTGCATAAGAAGTTAAACAAAACAGTTGTGAACAGCATATCGCATAAATAAATCATTCATATGTCAAGCATAAATAAATGAGTCCACCGTACAATAGTGCCAAATGATAACCCATATGCTCATACATTAACATATAAACAATATCAGCTGCATATTACTCTAAGAATATAAGCAGAAATTCGTCAAGAGATAAAAGTACCATTTATGATTGATTTTTACTCACAGACTTCAAGCAATAACGATTTATCTCTACTTGTTCTAATATCTACTAAGAGTACAGTAGTGCAACATCAGTAGCAGACATTAAAAATGCAAACATATATAAATCTTGATCCTTCCATTCATCAAAACCTCCTCTGAGGGTGCAGAAGTGCATGTTCCGAGGACAAGTTTTTGACAAATATCTGGACCCTTCTCCAATGCAATGAGAAGGGTTAAAATACTACTTCATAATTCTAATAATAGTATTATTACAAAATTGAGGATACGGTTCTCAAATGACCGCCCTTTTTCTAATTTAGTTAAAAAGGAAAAAACAACATTCTAAATGAAATTACTTGTGAACTTGGTCTTTGAAGTTGCAGCTGTCAAGCATAGGCTTGAAAAGAGTAGGCTGGTTGATTTCTGCGCTTAGCTGGGCTGCGAAAACGGCATCCATAAGAGCTGGCGCCACCTTCTCGGCTGCGTTCATGATGCATCTTACTGTCATGCATTGGCTGTGCGGTTTAACTAAGTATGTCCAGTAACTTTCCCAATTTAGTCTAGCCAATGCCTGGATTGTTTTCCCGTTTGCCTGCGCTTTCTGACTCCATTCTGTCTCCAGTTGCAACTTGCTCGGTAGGTATCCCGGGGTGGTCTCTGAAATCAAATTGGCTCTGTGTAAATTTTCATTTACACAGTCGATAAGGATGCTCACTTGTGTCGCCGCTGTCTCTGCTGCTTGCTTCGCCTGTGTGATTTGTTCGTCCCATTTATTAAAGAGCAGCTCCTTGTGATTTTCATTAATCTTGGGTGCCCCTGCTCTTTTCCCTTCTTCATCATCTTGCCAAGTCAAATATTCTGTTACTCTTTTGTTGATCTGATCATAGTCGTTCCACAATTCCACCACCTGGCTGGTGATCCTGTCGCTTAGTTCACAAAAGTGTCTCCACTGTGATATTCTACGTACCATATCTTCCTGTTGCTGTGATAGTTTCTCGTTCAAGCCGATGGACTCTGAAATAAACTCTGCCAGCTTAGGTTCATCTTTATGCATTTCTTGCACCATCTGCAGTTGCTTTTCTTTTTCTTCAAGACTTCTTTGATAGCTTACCTGCATCTGGCGAAAGTCTTCCTGTAGCTTTTTGAGCTGTCTGGAAGCTTCAGTGTTTGCGCTGGCTTGTTGCAACTGTTGTTGTAGCAGTTGTATTTGATTTTCATGTTCTTTTAGGAGTTGCTGAACTTCAGAGGCCTTGTCAATAGTTACAGAAGCATATGCTCTTGCAATCTGAGACAACTTCGTGAGATTCTCGGTTGGATTATTATTTGGGTCTTTCCACAAGACGTCTAGATGTTCAGCATCTTGAGACAGTGCATTCTCAAGCTTTCTCTTCTTTCTTTGTCTCCTTACAACTGCTTTGTGCTGGGGACTGTAGAATACGTCCAGTGGAGGAATTTCTTCTACGTTGAGTAGAAGTTCTGAGGATGGAGCGATAGGAAGGTGTTCTGCTTCTGCGGCGCTACTGACTATGGTCGAGACGACCTCTTGCACCACCTATGTATTTCCCACAGGTGTCTTCGGGACTTGCCCTTCAAGATTAATTAATTCATTGAAGGTTTCCCACTCTTTATCCAACTCTGTTGTGACAAGAGGTGTTTCGATGACAGGAGGGGGAACGTTTCTTGGTGGTGAGGCGATAACTTGCTGCTGAGCCATCGTACTTGACTGAGTTGTGTCTTTGGTTGTTTCTTCGTTCTTTTCTTTGTCGTGCACAGACTCTTCAGGATGTTCAGATATTTCTCTTGCGGCGCTGGACTTAGATCTGGAAGTGCTGGAGTTTTCACTGAAGCTGATGCTCGGAGTCGGTTCTCTAGTAGCTACTCGCAGCCCTTCTAGTGGAATACTAGCCAGCCTTCTCTCTCTATATAACGTGAATTTTTGGAGGTCGTCTGGAGACAACCTTGACTGAGCTTCTTGCAAAATCTCTTTGAGCAAGCTCTTACTCTGAAAGAGATCATCAAACAGATCTTTCTTCCCAGAGAACACTCTTATCTTGACGTTGGTTGTAAATTCCTGGGCCACATTATTTGGGTCGAATGGTCTTGATGAGAACTTAAATAATTGAAGACACGTCACATTCTCCACCTCGCCAAAAGCGTGTCCCACATCGAACAAAGAGAAGGCCCCACAAGTGACGAGAAATTGAGGCCAAATGGCCTTCTTTTTGTCCTTTAGGTCCTTGGTTAAGCCGCCTTCAGAACAAGTTTGATAAGCGATTTCCCGGGCCAACAGTTTATCAGGGACATACAAGGGTAGGACATGTGGAGGTATAGTGCTTCCAAAAACTCGAATGTAGGTAAACCATTCTTCCCCAAACCATATCGCGATGGGGATGATGTCAATTTGGGCCTCGGGAGAGCACCTTGGGGGGTCCTTATCATATATCATTCTATGTATGGGCAATATAAGCCCATGGCAAATCTGGTAAAAATGAGGGGCAAACTAGGAATCCCATAAGACTTTATGATAAACATGGATGGGCAATGGGTCTTGGGTAGTCCATTTCCAACCCATGGTAGGAAAATTTGATACAAGACAGACAGAGTCCATTATATAGGCAGACAAATAAAAAGGAGGATAGACCCTTTGGGAGAAGGATCTCCTAGAATGGTAATTGACAACCGCCGTGTATAGAGTATCAGAAAGGGTTTTGGCCCAATCTACTATCTCGGAGCTAGTCGCGGCATCAACTAACGGTAGCCAGTCAGATGAAAACTTATTGATATTGGGCATACCAAATAATCTACAGAGCATGGCTGCAGCAAAACAATATGGAGAGGTAAGGGAACTAGTGCTGTACATACCGTTTTTATCCTTTTTCAACGGCTCATCTCTTCTTGACCATTCTTTAGTGGTGTCTGATAGATCCGGATTTTCTACTGCGAACTTCTTAACAAACTGTGCATTATAGGTCGCTTGCGGTTCAGGAAGATGATACATGGGCTTCAGGTCTTGGGCAGCAAACGATCCCATGAGCCCATGTCCCTGGACCTTGAATTGCCTATTTGCCAAATCCGCATCATCTTGAATCCACTTGATCATGTCTGTATATGGTAGGATCTTCGGCCTTGCCGCTATTCTATGGTGGAAAGAACACGCTAGGTCTTCCAGGGATGCCTCCGAAGGACGTGATGCACCCGCGACAGCAGCAGTTACCTTCATTATTCTAGGGTTCTCTTCTTCTAATAGCCTATACATGCCTTCCCATGTTGAGATACCTGCATCTCTGTTGCAGGCTGTATCTGTGTACAGGGGCTCCATCTCCTTGGTTTTTTTTCTCTTGTTTCGGAGCTTTGAGATTTGTTCTTCTTTCCCATTTCGCTTTGCGCTTCTGTCTGATTTGCCTTCGTACTTTGCTCCTGCAGGTTACGAGTGAAATGGAAAGACTGGTCAGAAAGGTGATGGGAGAGTTTTAAATGCAAGAGATAATCAGATATGCCACCTTACGTGAAGCAAATCCGCATCAAGGCACGCGTCTTTATTCCACTTAATAACTGACAACTAATTTATTACTATCATTAAAAGCGCATAATTTCAAGTCAGGTTATAGTAAGTGGCTTTTCTTTGGGTGACGCGCCCGAAGGATTTGTACTAAGGTGCTTTATGATTTGCCAAGTACCCTTGCATGTCGCGCAATCGCAAATCACAGCGATCGCAATATCGCAGATCGCAATAATTCAATGTTTGCCAAACTTCGCCTGCCTCATTTCTGCGATATGCGATCGCGATATCACATATCGGCAGATTTGTAAGCTTTTCTTTATGGATGCTAGTATGTTGCGATGCGATGTTGTTATTAATACTGGGGCGATGCACATATTGGTCTTTAGAACGGAAATGAAGGTGTTTCTTATCCTTATGTGGTGCGACCTTAAAGATTTGCTTTCATGAACACAGGCTTAGGCTTAAGACATTCAAGAAACCTTTTCTAAGCGTATGGTTGTAACTTCAAAAAGAAATCCTTGCTTTTCCTAAAAAATTAACTAAGGGTCCCCATTCATTCAGTATCGTGGCTGATACTAGATTGAACGAGGGGGGTTGTTGCTGGCCACAACACAACTTTTTAAACAAGAAAAATTGAATTTTTGAAATGCAATTTTTGGCTCCAAAAGTTTTCAAGTGGACCTCCATCCAGGTCAATTCAGACCTAGCTAAAGGCACACCCATTTAGCCAAGACAAATTACTATATAAAGGTAGTTTGGCCTCCTCCACTTAGCCATTTTCCTTCCCACACACAAGGCAAGTTATGGGCAAGAAAGCAAAGGACAAGAAGGATGAATAAAACAAATAAAAATATGATGTGACTCTCTCTTCTCTCTCTTACAAATCACATGTGTGGATAGACTATTATCTCTCTCATTTGTAGTTCTTCTAGGCATTTTGTTGTAGGAGGCTGATTTTTTGGGGTGACTAGCAATTACAAGAGGGCCGAAATTCTAGGTCATGATAGGAAAAATGAATTGTTTGATCATACTGGGAGGTTTGACTTAGAAAGGAAGACCAGGTTTGACCATATGTCTAGGTGTGTCTGTCTTTGAACAAGAAGAAATTTTCTATTGAAACACAAAAGGTATGCATTGCATATTTATATTTAGAACCCGATCAGTTTGTATGGTATTGATGGCTTTGTTCTCATAAACCACTTGTCACTTGGTCAATTTTTACGGAGGAAACAATAGCACATTATGAGGATACAAAGATAAACACCTTCTTTATCCAATTGATAAATATAAAACAAAAGGGTTCAATGGCAGAGCACATTGAGGACTTCCAAAAATAGAACATCAGGGTAAATGATATTATAGAGGAGCATAGGTTTGATGCCTTCATATGGAATTTAAAGGATAACATCTAACATGAGGTTCACCTTTGGGAACCTGATTCATTGGAGAAGGCATTCAAGGTGGCAAGAAAAATTGAAAGCAAAATTATGGCAATAAGGAAGTCTACCACTCACAACTATAAAGATGGAAGTGTTTTTGCTCCTAGCTTTCCACAACCGACAAGTTTGGCACCACAACAATTGGAAGAAAAATGAGAAAAAGGGATTTGTTATAGTTGTGATAGAAAATACACCAAAGGTCATAAGTGTGATGAGAAGAAGTTGTTTTACATAGATTGTGAAGGGGGGGAAGAAAATGCATAAGGAATGTCAAAAGAAGAGGATATACACCAGGAACAACCCCAAAGAAATAAGAAATGAACCAAAACATATCTTGAAATGCATTGAAAAGAATTACCACTCCTCAAAATCTCAATATAGAAGGAGATATCAAGAAGACAAAGATAATAGTGTTGATTTATTTGGGTAGTACCCATAATTTTATTCATTGTAAGATAGCCAAGGAACTAAATTGCTTCGTATATCCAGCACCAGAGTCTCAAGTGATGGTTGCAAATGGAGGAGCTATAAGTTTCTTTGGAAAGCACCATAATATAAAGCTAACCATGGGGTATTATGTATTGAGTAGTCCAATGCCTTCCACTCCAATGGGTGGTGTTGATGTTGTACTAGAAGTCCAATGGTTATAATATTTGGGGAAGATAGCTTTTAATTTTCTAGAACTTTTATTGTTTTTTATTTGGGAAGGAAAGGAATTTAAACTAAGGGGTATCACAAGGAAGCCAGGAAATATAATCAACTCTAATGACATTACAAAGCTTCTAAATAAACAACAAAGAGGTGTAATTGCACAATTATGCTCATTGTAGGTTCAAACATCAAAATCATATATTTCTCCATGTCTCCAAACACTCTTGGCCAATCACTCGAAGGTATGTGAGACTCCCAAAGGCCTCCTACCTATTCGTTATCATGATCATGCTATTCATTTGATTCCAGGAAGTTTTCCTCCAAATATATGGCCTTAAAAATATCCCTATACCCAAAGGAGTGAAATTGAACTTATGGTTACAGAAATGCTAGAGGTTAGTATAATTCAACATAGTCAAATTTCTTTCTCTTCTCCAGTAATATTGGTGCACAAGAAGGATGGATCATGGCATATGCGTCTGGATTATAGGGAGCTCAACAAGGTCACTATTAAAGATAAATTCCCCATTCCTGTCATTGGTGAATTTTTGGATGAATTACATGGAACAATTTACTTCACCAAGTTGGATCTTCCTTTAGGATATCATCAAATTAGAATCAAGACTGAAGACATACTAAGAAAAACATTCAAAACTCATGAAAGTCATTATGAATTTTTGGTCATGCCTTTTGGCCTTACTAATGCACCTTCCACATTTCAAGGTTTGATGAATTCCATTTTCAAACCCTTCCTTAGAAAAATTTTGTTAGTATTTTTTGATGATATACTAATCTACAACAAGCCTTGGAAGGATCATGTTCAACATGTTGATAGGGTGCTCAAAATATTGGAGGATAAGCAATTATATGAAAAAGTATCCAAATGTTTCTTTGGAGTACATGAGGCGGAATATTTGGTTCATATTTTGTCTCATGAGGGTGTTAAGGTAGACCCTAACAAAATTAAATCCATTAAGGAATGGAAAATATCCACAATCCTAAAGCAGATTGGAGGATTTCTCGGGTTGACAGGGTATTATCACAAGTCATAGAAAGAAGGAAAAATCATATTGGAGCTAGAAGTAGTCACGAAAACAGGAACTTGAAAGCCATGGAATCGATCAATTTCATAGTATCTCATTAAGTGGAAGAACTTACCCATTGAAGATTCCACATGGGAGGATGAGAATTTTATACAGAAGCATCCATAACTACTTAAGTGTTGAGGAAAACACTTTTTTGAAGGAGAGGGGCATGTTAGGTCCCTATAATACTAGTCTATCTATCCCCCTTATTTTTATTGTTAGTGTAGGCCCCTATTTCCATTGTTGTGTCCCATAGAAGCCCACTATTGTTATTAATGTTATGTAGGCTTTGATTATATTGTGACCCCTTAGACTCCTATATATACCGAGGAGGTCTTGTCATTTGTATCATACAAGAATTGTTCATTTATGTAATGTAAAGGAGGTTTGCCCCTCGAAGAGGATAATTTTTAAGTCGTTGATCTATCTTTTCTTCTATTTTACGAGTTGGTTGCATAAGATTGGAACCCTATATCCTCATCATTGAGTCAGGCCCTGAAAAGTTTCTGTAAGAGGTTTATGCAACTGAAAGAAAGATAAAAGCATATGAATCCATAAATAAAGAAAATGAAAAATTTCAAACATGGTTGGGACATTGTAAGCATAAGGAAAAAAATCATAGTAAGAGATATATCCCCTCATTAGCCATCACCCAATTCTTCAACATTTCATGCTCTATATAAATTAAGGAACTCATCATTCATGAATGTCTCAACCCTGATGAATGATCAACTTCTATATATTTAAGGGGTATTGGAAAAGCATAAAGTAAGTTGGGACTCTTATGATATGTATGAAATAAAGTTAAATCATTAAAGTAAAAGGTGCACCAGAGGGGTGGAAGAACGATGAGAAAGGGGGTAACTGATGCCTCCACAATTTTCGCCCTCTTCTCACTATAGCACTTAGAAGATGTTAGACCTTCTCTAGTTGGTACCATGGTAATGGCCATCTTCCTTTAAGTCTTTCCCTTTCCATCACAACCTTTATCATATGCACCTATGGATTGATGGGTATACCTATGAAATCACCTTCCCCTTGGATTTTAGAAGAATGTAATAGAGTTAAAGGTATAATCATCCTTAACATAAGTGTGGTAACTTTCTCACAAATATTGAGCTGGAAATACATTAGAAGTCAAGGTACATGTGGAATATTTTTGTGCCCATAACATTGAATCTAGTCCACTATGATACTTGAATATTTCCTTGTCTGTAATGACATTGATATCACTTGATATTGAGGGTATTTTTTAGGTGGTTCATTACACATACAACAAAGATCCATTGAGGGATGGCTTGACACCTCTCCAACACCATTAAGAGAACATATTGCCCAATTTAGAGCGCATATATAACCTTGCAACCCCAATGTTTCCCTCCTAAGATAAATATTGGTCTTGGAGGAGCCTCCACATGGTTGTATGACCCTTGATACACTTCTAGATGTTGAAACATTGACGGGGAAGATAAGGCATTGGCTTGTTTAATGATGTTCCCATATGGACCTAGGATGCCCCCAAGATGGTCTTAGGCTTGTTTGA
The DNA here is from genome assembly GCA_031772625.1 of Pinus tabuliformis. NCBI lineage: Eukaryota > Viridiplantae > Streptophyta > Pinopsida > Pinales > Pinaceae > Pinus > Pinus tabuliformis. The sequence goes on along the minus strand of CM062814.1, from coordinate 737,004,727 downwards.
TGGAATTTGTCTTGTTCAAGATCCTAGAAGATGATATAAATTATTGAGATGATTTGGGAGGTATAACACACCATTCCTAGATGTCATTGATTTATGTTGAGGTAGCCACACAATACCTACATGACCTAGAAGGGTTACTTGAGACTCCTTAATGATGACATCATGGTGGGAATGTTTCTTAGAGAGTTGCCCATGCACTTTGATGATGTACCTTGGAGTGAGGAGCACCCATGTACCCACTTTATCACTTGATGGGGATTATCCATTCTAGGAGGATGAGGTCATGTTGGAGAGAAATTATTCCCACACATTTGGGAAATTTTAATGAATTTATTAAGTTTTAAAGCTATCTTAAGGTTGGCTTGTGACTTTTAGGCCTCGTTGAATGCTCCAAGAAATTTTTTTAGGGATTTTATTGTAAAATTGTGAAAAGTGATTTGGTTTACCTCATATAAACATAGGGAGGTCACTTTAATTTTGTATAATCACATTTTACTCACTGTTATGTCTCTAT
>CM062814.1:736739213-737001713 GCA_031772625.1 Pinus tabuliformis | reverse complement strand
AAGGACAAAAATACCAACAACAATCCCTCTCGACCAAGTCCAGACACCAACACACCAACTCATCACAATAACCCTAGTTAAAGTGACTAAATTTGGACAACAATCCACTCGAGTAGGTAGAAGGTGAAAAAAATTCAACGATCAACTTAATTTCCTCCACCATTAGACAAAGAAAACACCACCGAAGACAATAGACCTACCACAACTTAGCAAACAGAGACCCAATTTCAAACCCCTCTCACAAAACCTAACTCGATAAGAAAATAACACTGCCCACAACAAACTCCGCCTTCCTAGCTAGTGAAGGCCACAAATGGGACAACCATGTCGCACAAACCGAGACACACAAAAACCCATGTCAAAACAAGAGAAAAACATGAATTTTAGGTGAAATTAACAAGCCACAACTAAGATATACCAATTTCTGGAACCAAATAACAACAAATACCTAAAATAACTACTAACTAGACTCGAAAAAAGACCAAAATAGATGAAATAGACTTACAAATGAAGCGCTCCAGCCCAAAATGAGGAAGAGCAAGCTCCATCATCCAGTTAGACCCACATACACAAGCCACCGCCACCTCCATGGATTAGAGGGTGGTGAGCCCCAAAAATCCTTCCCACCTCAAGTGAAATGCTAGAAACTTCCACACCAAGGATACACTCCTTCCCTTTCTCAGAGAATATACTCCATGAGGTCAAGCTTTTACCCTCAACTCTCAGTCTCTCTCCTTAAGTGAAATCACTAACTCTCCATGCCATAACAAAAGACCCAAGCTAAGAGTTTATTTTTATGCTTGTGCATGTGAATCTCATGCTTCATACCATAGATATTAAATGGAGGATTGAAAGGTCGCGGGTGATGGGAACGTCATCCCAGTCCCTATCTTTCCTAACATAGTACAATAAATATATGGTTAAATAAATAATATTTAATGTTTATAATAAAAAACCATATATATATATATATATATATATATATATATATATATATATATATATATATATATATATATATATATATATATATATATATATATATATATATATATATATAAAAGTATATCCCCAATCAGGTGAGTGCTGGGACAAGGGCATCGGTGGGATTTGTGCCATGGGTATGCAATTAATTGAAAGGACCCAAGGGTGGTGGCGTGACCAACCTCACACACACCACCCTACACGAGAGTTTTCAACAATGTTTAATAGGCATGTGGGAAATCATTTGAAGAAGCATGCATTGATATCCGATTGATTCATTGTAGGTGGCTTTGTACTATATTCAATACTCAATGCTCCTTTAACTAAATTTTGGAGGCAAGGAAACATTACCATGGTGGTTGTGAGGGGGATAGATAATGCCCGGGCTCAATTTTTTGTGGGAGAAGTTTCTCCTCATAGTTTCCTTCTCTGTAGGTATGTTCAGATTGTCAAACTCTTCTACACCATTCTCCTTGTGCATTGTATATATTTAAAAGGGTTGTTGATCGTCGGTTATGTCATGTCTTCTTGGTTTAGAATAAAATTTATTCTGGAAATTTGGGGAGAAGGGGTTGGCTTGTATGCTAAAATGTTTGGGGGTCAGTGGCTCTTCACCATGATACTCACCAATATTCTTAGTAACTTTCCATTCCTCAGGTTCATGCATGTTGGGGATATGTATCTATCTTGGTTGCTAGTCAATTACATGCTCGTAACCATCAGTACCTCTACATTTTACATGCACCCTCTGGACAGGTCGACTCATGATGAGTATGTGGGGGAGATATAGGGCATACATTATATTTCCTCTCTCCGGGACAAAAAGGTTATTTGGAGTACTTGGTTCAGGCTCTTTGAATAGAATCATGATGATTGTGTGGGAAATATCTTTTGTTTTGGTGTATTGGTTATCTCTAAAATGCATGTGTTTCTCTAGATTCTGTAGGTTCATACCTTAATTTGGTTCTCTGGTTACTCCCATTATAGAAATTGTGAGGTATAAAATGGGCCTCAAAACAAAATTGTACAACCAAAATCAACTTTATAGAAATCAATAGGATTCAAGATCATAATTTTAACCATGGGGGATGATTCGCCATTTTTGGAGTAAAAAAGTAACAAGATTAAAAAATGAAAAAAAAATTTAAAAACTACTTTTTCAACTTGTATTTTCTACTTATCTCCCTTTGCTTTTACTCAAATTTCGAGCAGGAGCACTTGTTGGATGTAGAATTTAATTCCTTATCCAAGGAGTACCCATGTTGCATAATTTCAATGTACCCTATTACATGAAAAATGAGAAATACATGAAAAACATGATTGCAATCACATTTTTCATGAATTTCTCATTTTTTGTTAGGTCCCTATAATACCAGTGATTCCCCCATTACTATTGTTGTTGTATCCCTTATTGTTATTGTTGTGTCCCTATTGTCCCCGTATTGTTATTATTGTGCCCCATAGAATCCCACTATTGTTATGTTTGTGCATTTATATTATTACTGTTAGGTCGGCTTTGGTTATATTGTGAACCCTTAGACTCCTATATATAGAAAGGAGGTTTTGTCATTTGAATAATCTAAGAATTGTTCATTTATGTAAAGTAAAGGAGGTTTCCCCCTTGAAGAGGCTTATTTCTAAGGTGTTGATCTATCTTTTCTATCTCTTTGTGAGCTGGTTTCATAACATTTGATATCAAAGCCTTGGATTCTAGGGTTTTGATACTCCAAATAGGTCATTATGGAATTTTTGCTATAACTTTTTCGCTACTAAGTTTCAGAAGTTAAAAGAAAAAACCCATTTGAGACAGAATAAGTCTAAACATCCGTCCCTAATTTCAGATCTTGTATCGCTATATTTTCGGAGATATAACCTGAGGAAGTTATGGTTTTTGCAGAACCTCAAATTACACTCCAAACAGGTGACCTTGGGAAAATCGTCATAAATTTCGCTCTAAGCATCAGATTGAATTTTCCTAAGAAGTTATAGAAAGAGAACAGGCTATGGTTTTTTGGGTATCGTGTTTAGAACCTAAGATTGAAAGAGTGACCCGTAGCATGTCGTACAAGTTCGCTCTACTAAACAAGTCTATACTCAGGTCATCATGGGAGATTTGGCATAACTCTTCATTGGAGAATCCAATCTTGATCAGACTTACGGGGTTAGAAATATTACTTAGAGGGTTACCACAAGAATAAATTTCAGACCTTAGAGATCCAAAATTAAAGAGATACATGAGATTCAATATCGAGCTCCTACAAAGTGAAAATAAGTGTGTAGATTTCTTTTAATTTTTTGCATAAGCTTGGCTTGAAAAATTAGTTTTAAGGAATTCAAAGGGCATAGTGAAGCATTATTATCGGTAATTGATGCCCCGAAGAAAGAAAATGGAAGCACCTAGTAAGCAACCTGAAAGCTCTAGCATCACTCATGAAGAAGAGGAAGAAATGCAACATGATATATCAAAATTACAAGACCAAGTGCAACAAATTTCACTCGCACAAAAAGTAACAGAAGATAAGATGGATGGTTTAAAGAAAGACGTAGAATCTACGATGTATGGCATGGAAGCTAAGATGGATGGTTTAAAGAAAGGTGTAGAATCTAAGATGAATGACGTGCAAGCTAAGATGGATGACGTGGAAGCTAAGATGGATGGAGTGGAAGCTAAGATGGATGATTTAAAGAAAGGCATGGGAGATTTGAAGACAAATTTGACAAAGTTTCTACAAGAAATTCTTACTAATGGCGAAAGGGTAGTAAAGGAAACTCATTATGAGAACAAAATAAATGTTAATCATGATTTCATAGACCCTAACGTTGGATCAGAGAACCACCATGTTCCAAATATCTATATGAGGAAGTTTGATGGCAAGGATCCTGGAACATGGATACTACAGATGGAGCAATTTTGCGATCTCCATAATGTGGAAAACACACAAAAGGTATGCATTGAAACTTTATTTTTGGAACCAAATCAGTTTGTATGGTATCGATGGCTTTGTTCTCATAAACAAATTGTCACTTGGGCTATTTCTACGGATGAAATGATAGCACATTATGAGGATACAAAAAGCAACATGTTTTTAGCTAATTGATAAATCTCAAACAAAAGGGTTCAATTATGGAGCACATCAAGGACTTCCAAAAATTAAATTTAAGGGTAAACGATATTCCAGAGGAGCATAAGATTGATGTGTTCATAGGGACTTTAAAAGATAACATCCAACATGAGGTTCACCTTTGGGAACTATATTCATTGGAGAAGGCATTTAGGTTGGCAAGAAAAATGGAAAGAAAAATTATGGCAACAAGGAAGCTGACCACTCACAATCATAAAGATGGAAGTGTTGTTTCCCCTAGCAATCCACAACCTACAAGGTTGAAACCACAACAATTGGAAGAAAAAAGAGCAAAAGGGCTTTGTTACAGTTGTGAGAGAAAATACACTAAAGGTCATAAGTGTGCTGAGAAGAAATTATTCTACATAGATTGTGAAGAGGAGGAAGAAAAGGAACAAGAAACGTCAAAATAAGAAGATATACACCATGAACAAACCCTAGAAAAAGAAGAAATGAATCCAACCATATCTTGTAATGCATTGGCTGGAATTACCACTCCTGTAATTATCAAAATATAAGGGCATATCAAGAAGAAAAAGGTAATAATATTGATTGATTGATGAGGTACCCATAATTTCATTTATTGTAAGATAGCCAAGGAATTGAATTGCTTCCTATATACATCACCAAAGTGTCAAGTGATGGTTGCAAGTGGAGGAACCATAAATTGCTCAGGAAAGTTCCATAATATCAAGTTATCCATGGGAGAATATGTATTGAATAGCCCAATGATTTCCATTCCAATGGGTGGTGCTGATGTTGTACTAGGATTCTAATGGCTACAATCCTTGGGTACAATAGCTTTTAATTTTCAAGGACCAATCATGAAATTCTCTTCGGAAGGAAAGGAAGTTGAATTAAGGGGTATCGTAGGGAAACCAGCAAAGATAATCAGATCTAACAGAATGACAAAGCTTCTAAAGAAATAACAACGAAGCATAATTGCACAATTATGTTCACTAGAGGTTCCCACATCGAAACCATCCATTTCTCTAGATCTCCAAAAAGTCTTGGACAATCATTCCAAGGTATTTGAGACTCCCAAAGGCCTCCCACCTATTCAAGATCATGATCATGCTATTAATTTGATTCCAGGAATTGTTCCTCCAAACATCAGGCCTTACAGATATCCCTATGTCCAAAAGAGTGAAATTGAGTGTATGGTTGCAGAAATGCTAGAGGCTGGTATAATTAAACCAAGTCAAATTTCTTTCTTTGCTCCAATAGTATTGGTTCACAAGAAGGATGGATCATGGTGCATGTTTCCAGATTATAGGGAGCTCAACAAGCTCACTATTAAAGATAAATTTCCCATTCCTGTCAATGATTAATTATTGGATGAATTGCATGGATCAATTTACTTTGCCAAGTTGGATCTTCGTTAAGGATATCATCAAATTAGAATGAAGACTGAAGACATTCCAAAAACAACATTTAGAACTCATGAGGGCCATTATGAATTTTTGGTCATGCCTTTTGGCCTTACTAATGCACCTTCTACATTTCAAGGTTTGATGAATTCCATTTCCAAACCCTTCCTTAGAAAATTTGTGTTAGTATTTTCTGATGATAAACCAATCTACAACAAGTCTTGGAAGGATCATGTCCAACATGTTGACATGGTGCTCAAACTATTAGAGGAGAAACAATTATATGAAAAAATCTCCAAATGTTTCTTTGGAGTACAAGATGTGGAATATCTAGGTCATATTGTATCTCATGAAGGTGTTAAGGTAGACCCTAGAAAAATTAAAACCATTAAGGGATGGATAATCCCCACATCCATAAAGAATCTATGAGGATTTCTCAGGTTGACAAGGTATTATCATAAGTTTGTTCAGAATTATGAGAGAATAGTAGCACCTCTAACAACATTATTGAAGAAATATGCATTTTCATGGACTCCAAAAGAAACGAAGGCCTTTGAACATCTTAAAGAGGAAATGTGCCAAGCACCAGTCTTAGCTACACCAAACTTCACAAAAACCTTTATTGTGGAATGTGATGCATCAGGAAATGGAATTGGTGATGTTTTAATGCAAGAAGAAAGACCCATTGATTTTGGAAGTCATCCAATCAAAGGAAAGTATTTACACAAAGCTATTTATGAGAAGGAAATGTTGGAAATACTACATGCACTCAAGAAATGGTGACCCTACCTAATGGGAAGGCACTTAAAGGTAAAATCAGATCATGATAGTCTTAAATACTTTTTAGAAAAAAGATTATCTTCAGAAGAGCAACAAAAATGTGTCACAAAGATGTTGGGTTATGACTTTGAAATCATCTACAAAAAAGGGAAGAAAAACGTTGTGGTAGATGCACTCTCAAGAAAGGATGAGGATGTGGAAGCATTTATTCGCACCATTTCTATTATCCAACCAGATTGGATAAACGAAGCAAGGGATGAATGGAAGAATGATGAGGAAGTGTGGGCACTCATTCGAAAGATACAAAAAGATCCCAGTACATCTGATACATTTAGCTGGAAAAATGATTCATTATGGTACAAGGATCGGTTATACCTATGTAAGAATTCCCAACTCAAACAAAAGATTCCTAGGGAAGGATTCAGAGTTAAGAAGGATTTTTTTTGGGATGGCCTTAAATAAGATATTCGAAAGTTTGTGGTGGAATGTTTGGTTTTCCAACAAAATAAAGTTGAAACAATTAAGACCCTAGGACTATTACAACCTTTATCCATTCCAAGCCAACATTGGGAGGAGGTTTCAATGGGTTTTATCATAGGTTTACCCAAGTCTGAAGGAAAGAGTGTTATCATGGTGGTAGTTGACAAACTTACCAAGTATGCAAACTTTTGTGCATTATCTCATCCATTTCGCGAGTACAGTTTCTATTGCATTTATGGAAACAATTGAAAAGCTACATGGAAACCCAAAGATTATTGTAAGCGACAGAGATCCCATTTTCACTAGAAATTTTTGCACAAAATTATTTTCTTGTCTTGGTACTCAGTTAGCTCATAGCTCATCTTATCATCCTCAATCTGATGGGAAAACTAAGATAGTAAACAAATGTTTGGAAGGATATCTTCATTGCTTTGTATCTGATAAACAGACACAATGGGTCAAATGGTTTCCTCTAGCTGAATGGTGGTATAACACTTCCTTCCATAATGCAACAAAAATGACCCCATTTATGGCACTTTGTAGATATCATCCACCATCCATCAAATCATATTTAAGAGAAAATTCTAAGATTCAAGTAGTGGAAGATCACATCAAGCATCAGCAACAAGTTCTCCAACTCTTAAAGGATAACATCACCTTGGCACTGAATAGAATGAAACATCAGGCAGATCAACATCACAGTGAAAGAAGTTTTGATGTAGGTGATTGAGTATTCCTATGGCTACAACCATATAAACAAATTTCCCTCAAGCAAGCTAATAAGGATAATAAATTATCACCAAAGTATTATGGTCCGTACAAGGTGTTGCAAAAGATAGGTACTATGGCATACAAATTGGAGCTTCCTGAAGCTTCTCGAGTGCACCCAATTTTTCATGTTTCATGCTTAAAGAAGGTTATATGTGACAAGCTTCTAGTTCAAACAATATTTCTAGAACTTGATTAGGAAGGAAAAATCATATTGGAACCTGAAGTAGTCAAAGACACAAGAACTCGATAGCTACGAAATCAATCAATTTCAAAGTATCTCATCAAGTGGAAGAACTTACCCGTGGAAGATTCCACATGGGAGGATGAGAATTTTATACAGAAGCATCCATAACTACTCAAGTGTTGAGGACAACACTTTTTTGAAGGAGAGGAGCATGTTAGGTCCCTATAATACTAGTGATTCCCCCATCACTATTGTCTTTGTATCCCTTATTGTTATTGTTGTGTCCCTATTGTCCCCATATTGTTATTATTGTGGCCCATAGAATCCCACTATTGTTATGTTCGTGCCTTTATATTATTATTGTTAGGTCGGCTTTGGTTATATTGTGACCCCTTAGACTCCTATATAGAAAGGAGGTTTTGTCATTTGAATCATCTAAGAATTGTTCATTTGTGTAATGTAAAGGAGGTTGCCCCCTCGAAGAGGCTTATTTCTAAGGCGTTGATCTATCTTTTCTATCTTTTTGTGAGCTGGTTTCATAACATTTTTCGTGTAGTAGGGTCCATCGAAAGTATTCAACATGGGAAATCCTTGGACAAGGAATTAAATGCTGCATACAATGAGTACTCCCACTTGAAATTTGAGTAAAATCGTTAGGGAGATAAGTTGAAAATACGAGTTGAAAAATTATTTTTTCTTTTTTCCCTCTAAAATGTGATGGTGTAATCTCATCTTATTTTATTATTTCCATTATTATTTTATAATATTTGTTACGATGCCCATTTTAGACCTTAAAATTTCTCTAATGCTCTAGGTTGGCCCCCAGAATTTCATTCTGTAGTCGGGAAGGAGAAATTTGAAGGAGGGGCATTTGTTTCCTTGACGATTGTGAGGCTCCCTCCCAGCTACATTCAACTATAGGAGATGACTCGACCTATCTTGCAATGTGGGAGAGCCCCAACTATTCATTGGGGTCGAGGTCATGGACGTGGGAGGGAACAATCATGACCCACTAGAAGTCAGGGTCCTCAAAGAAGTAATGAATTGGTCTGGAATGTGGGTAGAACCTATAACACTAGCATCCATCCCCGGGCCTGCCAGATCATCAATGGGTGGGAAACTGAGATTGAGCAGCAGGTAGATAACAATTATAATAAGATTAGTGAGTGGAAGGATCTTATTCTAGACCCTGGACATACCCATATTTGTCACAGTTAGTTTCAACAAAACTTATATATTTTATGGATGACGAAGACTCTCTTAGCTAAAGCTTTGACAACCACTTTTATAGGAATCTTGGGGCCGACAAAATTATTATAGTAAATTCACAAAGAATTCCATCTTATCCAATGCTAGATCCAACAGTAGAATGCTCACCTTACACACATAGAGCGACACATTCCTTTCTTGCCACAGACTGAACTAAGATGCTCAAGTTCCAAAGAACCAATGCTAGTTGATTATTCTTATGATTAGAATGTTTTTTAGTATCGTTTAGATACTCTATTATTTTTGTTATGTTTAGATGAATAGTAAAGAGTTTTTGTATATATTGTATAGGTGTATGGCTAATAGGAGTTACAAACACACTCAAGTATATTTAGCCTTAATAAAAACTCTCAGACAATTCAAATTTTGGATGACTTATAATGCAGTCAAATTGTCAACATACTTGGTTTCCTGCTAGGAAGGTTAAGACTATGTGGATATGGTTGTTGATATTGTAATCCCTGCCTCTTTTTGAAAAAGTAATAGAAAACAACTGCGAAGATTACAAAAAAAACCATATATATATAATTTATTTAAAATTTAAATAGAAATAATCTACTATATAAATAATATTTGCATAGCCCCAAGGGTTATCTCAGTTGGTCAAAATCCATCATTCGGGAGGTCACAGGGTCCATTCTTGCCAAAGCCCTTAGGGTTAGGCCTAGCTAGTGGGCCGCGGGGCTAGATTCCCTTCGAGGTTGATCAGCCCATGTTTTTCCGTGGATGTAGCGACCACCCGTTGATTAGGGTGTTCGTGAACCACAACCCAAAAAAAATATATATATATTTACATAAAAATATTATGATAATATAAATGTAACTATAAATATTTAAAAATAATTTAAAATTATAATTTCATAAATTATGAGAATTAGTGAGAATATTATCATTTTATGTGCGCTGTGAGTTCAATAAGTTAATGACATTATAACAAGTCATATGAAAATTTGCTTTTCAAAAATTTCATCTTTCTTAATAAAATTTGATTTTTTCATTGAATAAATCTATTAGCACACGTATATAAATTAAATAGAAATAAGAATCAATCCTAATTCTTTTCATTTCTAAATTATTAGATATTTAAAAATAATTATTTAAGGTTAGGTTTTTAATATTAATTATTTAGTATTTTCACATTAATTGTTTTACAATCAACTTATAGCTATCATAAAACTCTTCTTAATTTTTTTTCCTTTTTTCTTTTTTTCCCTGGAAAAAAGATGCATAATTTTTATTCATCAAAGAGGAAGAAAAATTACATTTTGTATATGAGTAAAGTGCAATTTAGGAAGCATTGTGAGCCAGCGACCATGGAAGAAATCATTACATACAAATTGAAAACCTAGGGGTTGAAAAAATAGGCCAGATATTTGTTAAAGAAAAAAAATGGGCATGTAAGTCTGCCAAAGAAAAACTCGAAGGGAACATATGATGAACTAGAGAAATGGGTGTGCAGGCTCACCAATGAAACACCTTGGAGGGTAACTTTATTGAGCCCACAAATAGGCCAAAAAACATTACAATCAAACCTAAAAGATGTGAAACAACAAATGGGCCAAAGAAGCCCAAACAAAAAATTGGTTGCACCCCTTGAACCAACTCCATCGAACGAAGACAAAAACAAGAAGAACCCCAACGAAAAAAGACAGGGCATAAATCCCATGGAGAAATTGTGGTGACCCACTGCAAGAGCCAGGGAAAACACAACAACAATGCAGTGCAGTAGACAGTGAAAAGGAGTTAACTTGCAAAGGAAAAATCGAGAAAGCACACAAAAAAACTCGAGAATGATCACCCACATGGAGCAACAACACCTCACCCACAAAAGGAGACCGCGAACAGTGTCAAAGAAGACCCATAGAGGCACGAACCAAGGTCGAGACGGCTAGGGTTCTAGCCACCCTCCCTTGCTCCCTCAAATCCAATGTTTATGTAGGCCAACATAAAGCTAATTTTTAATTTTATTTTGGATGCAATTCTTACCAAGCGTAGACTATTTTTTAGAGTTTTTGGAAGGTTTTTCGACCTATTTCCCTATCTAATTTTCCTAGAATTCAATAGGGATTCATTGGAATCACAAGTTCGAGGGGTTAACTCTTCACGATCCAAGTGCCTTAGGGGTTTTCTTGGGTGTTGAATCCATATATGCAGTTAAACGACACAAACCATGACTTGACCACAATTTTATTCACCTGGTAGAAACTCCAAAAAGTATAACAGGTATAAAAAACCTTTTTTTTTTAAGAGATGGATAGAGGTTTTATATTAACAAAATCTAGGTTATGGGCCATAACCATTACACGATATCTCTTATTTCAAATAGTGCAAGTTTTCACGAGACAATACAAAATTTTTGCAAGCTTTGAGGTTGCATTTATCCTTTGTGATAAAAATATATCTACTTATAACTCTACAAAAAACCCTTAGAACAATGACGTATTTATATTGTAACATATAACAATAGGATTATTGAAATAAAAAATAACTAAACCAACTAGATAAATTCCATCAATAGTGACCAGTTCAAAGGTTGTCATTCCTTCGTGGGAGACAAGTCTTATTTTTATTGATAGCAACACTAGAGTCGACGCCACCATAATTGACTTAAGAAATTCCATCCAAAGAATTCTCAAGAACGATAATTAGAGCAATGAGCGCTATGACATATTCACGCAATTCATTCACTCAGATTTCGAGGCTACTCAGGAGCCAAAGGAATTTTTCCTCCATTAGAAGCTAAGAATACTGACAGGAAATAACATGGATTTGGGTTACACTTTTTGGCGAAACGAGGGTGCATTTTGGTGAAAACGGATCCTCGTTTGAGAAATTTTAAGTGCTCCATTGAGCCAATTTTAAGCGCTTAATAAAGTTCCCCGAGCGCTAAAAAATAGCTCGATCAAGCATTAAAACTAACTCTTGATTGAGCCCTTGTGTAACCCCAGGTAGGAGATCGATTGAGCTTTAAGGCTCGATCGAGCCCTAATGCTTGAACGAGCCTTAAAGTTGGAAATTTTAAAATTTATGTAAATATCAATAATGATATGCAAACTTTAAAAGTCTAAGTATTTGATAGTTAAAAGAAAAATTAATTACTAATTACATTTGAATAGGTAATTAACAATGGTGTGGATTAATTTCTCATTGCTTTTCTAGGGTTTTGGTGTATAGATTTTAAAAATGATTCTATCACACTTGAAATTGAAATTATAATATTCTTATATTTATAATTTGGTAACTTAAAAAGTAGTTTTTAATATGATTTAAATTTTGTGTTATAATTTAAATAATAAATTTATTATAAATATAATTTAACTAATAAATTGATCAAACATAAGAAAATTTATCAATTTGATTTTAATAAATGTTATAATTTTAATATGAATAAGTGTACCTCAAAAATGTGAATTTGATGTTGCTGGAAATATATATTTTATAAAATCCATTGAAGAGTTAATAAACATTATTTTCTTGGTCTTAATCATATCTATTAAAATATCTCTCACACACACACACACACAAACACACACTGTTGGCTTAGGGGGTCCTAACCTAGGTTCAGAGTTAGTTGAGTCAACCAACAAAAACTTAATCTATTGGCTCTTTCGAAAATATCCCACATAGCGCAAGCTGCAGTCTCACTTGAAGCAATATGGGGGGGATGCAAGAACCAAGTTTCTGCCTCTAGAGACTGGTGTGATGTCTTCTAGCATCTTGGATCTGCCTCTGTGCAAATCGATAAACTTCTAGGGCACATCACTACAACTCAATTAAAGCGGCCTTCAAACCTTCGCGAAGGTCCACGATCAGTTCTTGCAGAACCTTGACAGTGGATTTACCTACTTCTGTGCAACAAAAAGTAACCCTAGATTGGAGTTCACATAGATATACTTTATTTGTCAGAAAACATAAGAGAAATGATCTGAAACTTCACAGAAGTGGCTAAGCATTCATTTCATACATTATTAAGACATATTCAATAAATTTACATAGCATTCAATCGCTCTTTCATAAAACATGTCATTCATCGACATCATATGGCATAAACAGATACAAACAGAAATACTCAATAATTCTTTGGAAAATTGTTTTTATTGATCTTTAATTCACTGATTACAAACTAAAACTACCCCACACACACATCTGAAGGGGTTTGTACACTCAACTGTGGACTCTACCCAGGCCTCTGTGCATTTAGATGCGGAGCCTTCCCTTCTCTACCTTAAGCGTAGGAAGCAGAGCCTTCCTTCCTTGGCTACTACCCAAAACTCTTCAATGAACCCAATTGTGTATCCCCAAAACTTGTCCTAAGACTGGTTAAGACTCAACTATTTATAGACTTTTCCATACAATGCCATGATCTATGGACCATGGGTGAATTTGAAAACTGACTCGAAACTTTACTTAAAACAAGGGGCTAAGCCCCTTTGACTCTTATTCATCTACGCGCTTTGCTTCCATATATCATGGTGGCTTTACATATTTCACAAAAACGTATACAAAATTTGGATTAACTAACCCCAAACTAGCCCAGGGGACCCCATCCCAACAGGCCCACAACACAAAGATTGTGACTCGCCCATGAGTCACTTAGCTGGTTGTTCCACTTTCTGGCAGAGTTCACTAAATACCTTGGTAAGTGCCTAAAGCTCCACGGTACTCTACTCAGTTGTTTGTTGTGCTTCTTGGACTAGTTTCTCGGTGGTTGGCCCCTCTACTACCAATTGCGTAGTCCGTTGTGTCTGCTGCATTGCTTTCAGCTTCTTATGAATGGTTTGTGAAAAATGGATGGCTTCCTCTGTCCAAGGCTCAAGTCGTGTGCTAAGCAGAAACTTCTTCTTCTACAATTCCTCTATCTGCAACAATTTTTCTTTTCCTTCGTGTGAGAGCATGAAATGTTGGACTGGTGCCAACATCTATGCTGTCATACTGATATGATTGTACTATTACTACAATTCCCTGATTTCTGTGTTCAACTGTTGCAGCGTAGGATCCTCCTACATTGTATCCCAGAGACCCAGTGTCTAAGTGAAGAGCTTGTTGCACCCTTGAACGGTGACATCTAGTTGAGCCATGGATTTTTTAATCACTACAACTCTTTGTTCGAGAACATCCAACAATGTGGTCAGCTGCAACTCCTGCTTCATCTTATTTACCAACTCTTTTTCTCTGGTTTTTCCTCCAAACTCTTTGGAAGGGTTTGCCCCTTCTTAAGGTAGCTTTGTGATCCTGTGGATCAACATGTCGTTGATGGGGATAGACTCTCCTAGCCATAGGCACCCATCATGCACCAGTGTGAGGAGCTGGCACACAAAGACCATATGTAGGAGTAATGATAATGCGACACTAACAGCAGATTGAGAAACCCTAACTTCTCAACACTGCAGACCCACTTCATGGGCTCCAAAATTTTAACCCTCATGTTTTCATAGTATACTTTCAGCATATACTTGTGAGTCGTCAAGTGAAGAAACTTTTTATGATCCACGAGGTCCAAACCTTCCATTTTAAGCAACGGAACATGCGCCAACCTCGGACCCTTGAACACAACCTTCTCAAGAAACAAAGGTGTCGTAACTAAAACTTTCCCTGTATCAAGATCCTTCATGACTATAGTTTTTCCATTCTATGGAGGGATATACTCAGGCAGCCTTGTCATAGGGTCCACTCCTTCAGCATCAACATCCTCAATACCTTGGAATTTGTCCTCTTCTAGGTCCACTACTTTTTCTGGCTGCTTATCCTTTTTCTTCTTTGTTTGTGTCTTTGTATGCTTCTGTGGTGAAATTCACATTGGCACTGACTTCTTTTGTTTTTCCTTCGTGGCTAGCTGCTTTTATTTCATAGCAAGCTACTTTTTTTTTAACACCGTTCGTTTCGTCCTAGGCGATCTCGGTGCCTTAGGCACAGCAGGCGTAGCCTCTATACTAGATATGTCCAGACCTGGGGTGTCAGATACACCTGCTTTTGAGCTGAGGGCGTCGGTGGGGTTATTGGAAGTTATTCTTTCCATAAATAACTCTCGAGTAGTGGGAGAATAGTTTGCAAGCGACATAAATTATTCCTAGAATGCTCGAATCATATGCGACAGACAAAAAAATTCACCAGCAAGTCTTAGCACGCAAATTGTTCTCTACTAGACCAGCACGCGTAACTTATAAGTTGATTTAAATTCAAATCTGATCGTTCCCCCCAAATTCTGATAATAAATGTTGTTTTGGTGACAGAGCTTCAAAGTTTTTTCCTTAATTTCCACCTCCCCACTCCTCTTAACCACTTTCTGTCCCTCTCATCATGAATAGTAACTCCAATGGTCATTCTCCTACTGGGTTGTGCAGTACCATTCCCTCTCGCGCAGCGCCCTGAGCGCAGCTCCATTTGGTGCATCCTTGTCAATCTCCACGTAGTCTAGTCACTGCCTTGTTCTCCAAACCAGGCAGTGTAGTTTATAGTCCTACACTAAAATTCCTATTCTAACCTTCTCCTAACACACTTTGTCCTTAAGACACCTAGAATTCATTGACACTCTTTGGCACACACTCTTATTTGTTCATTTTCATGTATTTTGACCTAGTTCTCCCTTGTGATGCCCTAACATTCCTCAACATGCATTGGCAATGTCTGACATGAGTTAGCATGCCTTTTCATTCCTTGGCACGCTGTGGCACTCCTTAGCTATAATTCCCTCACAACTACCCTTACTTTTTTTGGGACTTGGGAACCCAACCAAGTCTTGCCTCGACTACAACAACTTGACCAAGTTACAATTACTACAACTAGACTATGCCTTGTTCACCTAAGAACTGACTATAACTCATCTTAGGCTACTCATGTATAATTTCAACTTATCCAACTTAACGAGTTACAAGTTACCATGTCAAGGCTCATGTCCAACCATGGCCATAAAACAACTGAACAACATAGTTTACATCTTGACATGCCATAGCACCTGGCACATCTAACAATCCCTTGGCACTATGTGGCATGTGTTAGCACCCACTACATTCCTTGACATGCTTTGGCACTCCCTAGCACTCCCTGACATGCCCTAGAAATCTAGCATGCCTTGGAAGTGCCTAGCATATAACCTTGTCACTCCCTCCTTAACACACTTGAAACTCACTGACACTCCCTATCACACTCTTATTCGTTCATTTCCATGCATTTTGATCTAGTTCTCCCTTGTGTTTCCATGGCACTCCCTAACACTCCCTGGCACCTGGCACATCTTGGCATGTCGCCCTGACACTCTAGCATTCCTTGGCACTACCTAGCATACCTTGTCACTCCCTCCTTAACACACCTAGAACCCACTGACACTTCCTGTCACATTATATTATTCATTCATTTCCATGCATTTGAAACTAGCTCCCCCTTGTGTTTCCGTGGCACTCCCTAACACTCCCTGGCATGCATTGACGCACCTTAGCACTTGGCACATCTTGCCATATCATTTCCCTGGCCTCTAGCATGCCTTAGCACTGCAAAGAATATCTTGTCACTCCCTCAACACACCTGGAATTCACTAACACTTCCTCTCCCAAAATCTTATTCATTAATTTCCATGCATTATTTTGACCTAGTGGTCCATTGTGTTTCCATGGCACTTTGTAACACTTCCTAGCACGTGTTGGCACACCTTGGCACCTGACACATCTTGGTCAGATGTTGCACTAGCACTCTAGCATGCCTTAGCACTACCTAGCATACCATGTCACTCCCTCCTTAACACACATGGAACTCATTGCACTCCCTGTTACACACTCTTATTCATTCATTTCCATGTGTTTTGACCTAGTGCTCCCTTGTGTTTCCCTATCACTCACTAATACTCCTTAGCACGCATTGGCACAACTTTGAACTTGGTACATCTTGGCATGCTTCCCTAGCATTGTAGCATGCCTTGGCACTGCCTAGAATACCTTGTCACTCCCTCCTTAGCACACTTGGAACTCGCTAACACTCCCTATCACACACTCTTATTCATTCATTTCCATGCAATTTAAAATAGTGCTCCCTTATGTTTCCTAGCACTCCCTTGTAACACCCTCCTTCGACATCTACCTGAGCAATCAACCAGCCAAGTTAAACATGTGACAAGAGGCCACTATTATATGATTCAACCTCCTAAGTGACGTTAAGGAAGTGGGACCGACAGAAACACACCATGAAGACATTGACCATTAGCTACAAGACCCTCAGGAACCAATCCAATACTTTAGACAACTTGCCTTGGGGTCCCACTGAACTAATTTTGGACAACTTACGGCTCAGTCGCTCCCATGATATAGGCATGAGGGTGACCATAAACCCAAATTCGCTCTCATAGGATTGCCTGCCAGTGACCAGAGACCAAAATTGTTAGTCTTATGCTAGCGACTCCGGGATTTGAGCCATTTTTTCAGGCCCAGAACCCAGGTCATTGCCCATAATTGAACCATCTCTTCAAATTAGTAAAATAACATGGAAATGACAGTGCTAAAGCAAATACTTGTTCAAGACCTTGACTGGACCCCTACTAGCCATGATAGGCATTTCATCAAACATATTGCAAATGTGTAATCTACAAGTGTAATTCATAGTTCTAAGCATAGGGGTCTCATACTTAGCTGAGAATTGCTAAGAACCATTGATTCCTCAACACATCAATTGCCATTCCATCCATTAGGTCATAGATACATTGATCATTCAATTATAAGTAAAAACATGATGAGAGGCACACATGTCTGCTGTCATAAAACACATACATAACCAACATAATAGCAACAAAAAATACTCATGAAAGTACAATCATATAGACCACATATAATCCATCAAAATTCTCATAGAAATACAAGGGGAAATAACATTTCATTAATGATGCAAAATCCAAACTTAGGATGGGACTTCAACATTCCACTGGGCCATAGAATGGCTGAGCCAAATCTCTATTCAGCCATTCACCCTCATGCCATATTCCAAGCATGAATGTGGGATCTCATAGAACACATCAATCAAAAACCATCCAGGGCTTTCAGAGGCCATCCACCTCAACCCATAAAATAGTGATTCCACCTCACGGTCGGACATCACAAAACCATCATCAGATCAGTCTCTATCCCATCCATCCAGGGCTCCAGAGAGTTTGTCCAACCAAGGCTCCAGGACTAGTAACTCAACCCACCAAGGGCTCCAGAGCATTTTTCCAACCAAGGCTATGGGATTAGTAACTCAACCCAAGCTGAGAAGGGGGCTTAGGACTTAATTTCATAGGGTTTAGGGGACCTAGAGGGAAGGTAGCAAGAGCAATTGATAGGGGAACCCCCAATAGTGGTGATAAGGGGATTATGAGTCCAATTATCACAAACCATAAGCCCTTAACCCATAACCACTAAATTCCCTATCCCCTTAACCCCCAATCCATAATCCCTTAACCCATACACTCACAAATCATAACCCATAAACCCCTTGAATCATTAAATCTTAAGACACTAACCCCTAACATATAATCCATGAACCTCCTAAGCCACAACTCCTTATCCTCTTAACCTGTGACCCTTAACCCCTAACCCTTCACCGCCTAAACACCTTAACTTCTAACCCTTAACCACTAACACCTAAATCCCCTAAATCTTAAGTCCTTAACCGCTAAACTCAATTGTATCAATGTAGAATAATATACATAAGAGAAAATAAAATGATATTATCCACATCAATGCTTGAAATAGCCTTAAATTAGCCATGAGTGGTGAGCCAGGGGGTGAATGTGGGGCACTATTAAAGTTACATCATGTTTAAATTCATTTTACATTGTGAGGTTGTTCTCCAATAGGGTTGAAGCATCATCACAAGGAAGCATGACACATTTTTGTGGGGGAGCGATTAAAGTTGTAACGCAATTCAAGTGATTTACACCTCCAATGTAAATGACATCATTGTATGCTTCTTTCATATTGTTAGAGAGGTTATTTATAGACAATACATTCAATGTACTTAGACTTCATCTTTTCAGAGCCTCGACTCTAACATTGATTTGTACCAAGAACACTTCATGCAAATAAAAGGGGGCCTTTTTGTTTAACCACATATGCACAAGAGCACCAGATGCTACCCTTTAGATCCCCCTTGGTGCATTCAAAGTGGGTTTACATTCGCGTCGAGTTGAAACTAATCACAATGACCTTCCTCTTCTTAATAACATCTGCTAGCTTTTCCATATACATGAGATAGAATTAAATTAGGATCACCTCATTTGTAGATGCCCCCATTTATTATGAGATTCAAGGGATGTTCTATTGTCTTTATCAACATTTGGATGGGTCGTTATCTACATTCTTTAAATACATGTCTAGAACTTTTTATGAGGGAGGTCCTTTGATTTAGATCTTTATATAAGGCCTTATGTGGCCTTCCCCTGTAAAACTCTTCCAAGGGGATCACCTCCTTCCATGTTGCCTTGCCTACTTAGGACCAAATTGACAAACCAAGATTCAAACTTCTTCAACTACCAAATTAGTGAGGCATCTTACCTCTTCTTGACCTCGACCTCTATGAGACATATTTCTTTAGAGATACTTTGAGGATTTCCCACCATAGATCACAAGTTGGATGTCATGGGATCTATTACCCCATTTTCTATTTGGGCTTTTAGAGGATATTTTAAAATTTTGATTGTGTTAAAATTGAAAAATAGGGCCAAATTCCACCCTAGGATAGCTCATTTGATGGAGATGATGATTGCATTAAATTCCTCTTTTCGAGAGGACCAAAATTGATATAAATATCATCTCATTTAGACAAGTGGAAGTGTGATTTTGAATTTATCCCCACACATGTACAAATTTTTCAGGTCGGCTACACCAACATGTAGGCTCAAGAAGCCCAATGGATGTGTCTCTTCACCCACAGTGAATTGTATAAATACAAGTGACCTCACACCTCATTTGGCATCATCATCACTCACAAATTCTTCTCTCTCCTTCTCTCATTGGTTCATACAACTATTGGGAAACTTGTCTCTCTCACACATGTGGCAAGAAGGACGGGTTTTCTGGGCTGAATTGCAGGACCAAAATTTCAGGCAACAGACCAAGTTTGACCAACGTTGATGAAGGAGTTATTGACCAACATTGACTGCAATTTTTGGAGGATATTTTCTGTCTCTTTAGGCCACATTTCTGTGCACAAAAATCGAGGGAATATGGTCAGTTTGACCAATGTTGACTTCATGGTTGACTACAGTTTGACCACAAAAAATTATAACAAATTTTCTCTCTCCTTTCACCGAGTTTGACTGAGCTGTTTTAGGCTGACTTTAACCTCCTGATCAAGTCGAGTTTGACTAGGGAAGACCGAGTTTTTTTGAGGATGATTTATTGCTGATTTGACCAATGTTGACTTTCTGGTTAGGGATGAAGTTTGACTACATAAATTGATAGGATTGTTTTGACTTTGAATTGGGCAAGTCAATTTGACTTTTGTACTCTCTCTCTCTCTCTGTTGTACTTTTGATATAATAATAAGAAGAATTGATCAAAGGGTTTTCCCAACATTGGGGTTTTTCCCTGGCATCCACCAAATCTAGTGTCCTCTTGTCTTGGCTTGTCTTCTGAATATTGTTTTATGTTCTATCTACTTTTACTATCAATGTGATTAATGGTTAATGTGATCGCTACTGTAAATCTAAATTGAAATTGCTATTGGGTTGCTTAAGGAACATTGAAGTAATTGTGCTAAGCATAGAACATACCATTATTAACTAAAATTAACAGATTGTCATCTCAACCCCTATGATTCCTGTCACATTGATCATTTTCCATCTAAGGTTTACGAATCTATATGTAATTCATGGATGTATCATTGGTTTGATCACACCTTGCCTTAGCCATCTAGGACACTAGGTGTAGAAAGAGGTTCCTTTAGCTACCACATTTAACTAGATATGTATGATCCATGTGTATATGATATTATGTCCAATGTGTACTATTTTTATTGTGTTCACTTAAACACTCTGTTCTAACTCTTTATGCTTTGGTTATAAGTTTTAATCCGAGTTGTTCCATGGTGTTTCATAATTTTTCTTAGAGAAGTGTGTCATCTTGATGGTTTGGGTATAATCTTGGTGATTTGAGTAGGTGCTATACATTAATTTTATTGTACCCCTTATTTCCTTTAGTCAAAATTTATCCCATGTCTCTCTTAACAACACATGTGAAGGCCTTCTAAGCTATGGCTAACTTCTAATAGGATATTTTTAAGCTCTAAGTGAACTTCCTTAAAAATAATAGGCTACCTATAACTATTTAAGTTTATTGATAACATTATTTACAAATTTAAACATATTTTTCACTCCTTAAAGATTGATAGATATTTTCCTCATGTGTAAAGCTCATGTCCATTTTCTCTCCTTATATGAACATACTTACTTATATTAAAAAAAACTCATATAGTTTTTATTGATGCCCTGATTAAACTAACATTATTACTTATCTTCAACCTCATTAGATACAACTTCTATGTTAGATGATATCCTTTTGCTCAAATAAGAATAAAACTTAATGAAAACCTAAGCGACCATAGCAATTGCTTTATAAGATTTTACTACCTATTCAAATCTAATTTGGCGGCCATTCTAAAATCTAAATGGACCTATTAAAATTTATTTTCCCACCGCACTTTCTGATAGAGGATCTCAAAGATCAGACTCATTCAGAGAAGAGTTGAATATCATCAAGGGAGATGAAAGGTAGTAATATAGCTTTCTCGTAAACTTTTACTCGGGCTTCTCTTTACATGGTCCCTAAACGGACCTTCCGTTTGAGAATAACGGTCCCGAAACTGACAGATTTGTGGGCATCTGGTCATTTGGTTAAATTGCAAAAACTTGGCCTGTCTTTGTCTTTCATTGATGGTAGAGATTTTGTAGTCCTTCAATGATTACTGAAGTGCCTTTTTGTTTCCTAAAATTTTCTTCTCATATGGATGACTTTGATATTCGTCTTACCTTTGGTTAATCAGGCAGCCTTCACTAGACACTATGGCAGTTGAATCACAAGTAATTCGCCAGGATGCAAAGGAGGGAAACCAGCTAACGACTGATCCAAGGCAACACCTGCAAGAATACAGGTACTAGTTATCCATACATTCAGATGAAGAGCATGCTCTGGTCCTCAATGCTTGTTATCATCTTCTATCTGATTTCTATTTGTCGAAATGTTGGAAACAAGACTTCTGAGATAACAACCAAAATAGAGCAAGGGCCCAAGTGTTCTAGAGTCTCACAGAGCTCCAATCACCACGACATATCTTGATCGACACCTCTATCTGGATTCTGTAGTATACAGATACAGATCATCAGTATATATTATTGTAATTTGGACAAAGAAGTAATGTTTGAATGTGATACAATAAGATGTCACATAGTCAGAAGTTGGAAGCTGACGAAGTGTGGCCACTATAAATATGATATCATTCAGTAAAGTGCCTCAGGCAGGGTTTAATTATCTAGATTAATGATCCACTTCTTGTACACGAAAAATAGGTCTTGAAGAATAGGATATGGCATCAGTGGTTGTAATTATCTTGCCTCCAGAGGAGATTTTGTTATGTACTACATATGAATGGGATGAATTTTACAGCTTGCATTGTTCATAATGATTTTCGATTTGATAAATCATGTTGTGTAATTTAAAGATTGAGATAATTGAATGGTAAAGGGGAACACATTCTACAACGTATTTCAGACTACAAGATAGGATTAAAGATGCTTCTGGCTTGCAATCTATTTTGCCTTGCTTCAATTGATTGAAAAAGTTGTCATAGAGGAGAACATGTACAGAGGGCCTAATGATGACCATATCGAGTTCAAAACTCTCCATCATCTGTCGGGTCTTAAAATAAGTGCATCTTAAAATGTTTACTCAATACAATTCAAAATGCTCCATTAGAGTGTCGATTATATACACATACAACAACAACTACATGTAGAAAACAAAAGCAAGATCCATAAGGGTCACAACGGGCATGGTTGTATATTTGAGTATCCTCCCATTGACAAGGCTAGGTCATATGCCCTCTTATCTACCAATATGCATTTGTTGAAGATCATTGTTCAGTTTTATTCATTTTCATGATTGGGTTTTTTCAAAATGATTTTTTTTTTACCATCCAGGCAGAGTCTAGGTTCGGATGGAATAATGTTCATCAGTCAAAATTGTGCAAGGCTAAGTCAAGTCAAAATGCCCATAGATATAGTTTATTTCCCACGGTGACTCTCACCCCAGACCCTTCCTCATAAAATTTGAAGTCAAAATGCCCATTCATATAGTTTATTTCCCATGGTGACTCTCACCCCCAAACCCTTCCTCATAAAATTTAAAATTTGAATCTGAAATCTGATGAAAACTAGATTCCATGCAAACCAACTAAGTTTTGATGATTATCTCAAATCATGAAGTTATATTTTTATGAAGTGAAATCCAAGTGTGCTAGTAAGATACAAAATGGTTGTCTGCTTACTTTGTTACAATTAAGCTCCAAAACTCACCATCTCACTCATATATATATATATATATATATATATCTATATATATATATATATATATATATATATATATATATATATATATATATGGAAAGAAAAAATCATGATGCCTACAAATATGTTATGCATTTTTTAGCAAAACATGGTCCCTAAACGGACCTTCCATTTGAGAATAACGGCCCTGAAACTAACAGATTTGTTGGCATCTGGTCATTTGGTTGAATTGCAAAAACTTGGCCTGTCTTTCATTGATGGTAGAGATTTTGTAGTCCTTCAATGATTACTGAAGTGCCTTTTTGTTTCCTAAAATTTTCTTCTCATATGGATGACTATGATATTCGTCTTACCTTTGGTTAATCAGGTAGCCTTCACTAGACACTGCAGCAATTGAATCACAAGTAACTCACCAGGATGCAGAGGAGGGAACCCAGCTAAAAACTGATCTAAGGCAACATCTGCAAGAATACAGGTACTAGTTATCCATACATTCAGATGAAGAGCATGCTCTGGTCCTCAATGCTTGTTATCAACTTTTGTCTGATTTCTATTTGTCGATATGTTGGAAACAGGAGTTCTGAGATAACAACCAAAATAGAGCAAGGGCCCAAGTGTTCTAGAGTCTCACAGAGCTTCAATCACCACGATATATCTTGATCAACACCTCTATCAGATTCTGCAGTATAGAGATACAGATCATGGGTATATATTATTGTAATTCAGACAAAGAAGTAATGTTTGAATGTGATACAATAAGATGTCCCATAGTCAGAAGTTGGAAGTTGGTGAAGTGTGGCCACTATAAATATGATATCTGTTCAGTAAGGTGCCTCGGGCAAGGTTTAATTATCTGGATTAATGATCCACTTCCTGTACACAAAAAATAGGTCTTGAAGAATAGGATATGGCATCAGTGGTTGTAATTATCTTGCCTCTAGAGGAGATTTTGTCATGTACTACATATGAATGGGATTAATTTTACAGCTTGCATTGTTCAAAATGATTTTCGATTTGATAAACCATGATGTGTAATTTAAATATTGAGATAACTGAATGGTAAAGGGGAACACATTCTACAACGTATTTTAGACTACAAGATAGGATTAAACATGCTTTTGGCTTGCAATCTGTTTTGTCGTGTTTCAGTTGATTGAAAAAGTTGTCACAGAGGAGAACATGTATAGAGGGCCTAATGATGACCAAAACTCTCCATCATCTGTTGGGTCTTAAAATAAGTGCATATTAAAATGTTTACTCAATACAATCAAAATGCTCCATTAGAGTGTCATACAACAACAACTACATGAAGAAAACAAAAGCAAGATCCATAAGGGTCACAATGGGCATGGCTGTATATTTGAGTATTCTCCCATTGACAAGGCTAGGTCATATGCCCTCTTATCTACCAATCTTCATTTGCTGAAGACCATTGTTCAGTTTTATTCATTTTCATGATTGGTTCTTTTTCAAAATGATTGTTTTTTTACCATCCAGGCAGAGTCTAGGTTCGGATGAAATAATGTTCATCGGTCAAAATTGTGCAAGGCTAAGTCAAGTCAAAATGCCCATTGATATAGTTTATTTCCCATGGTGACTCTCACCCCAAACCCTTCCTCATAAAATTTGAAGTCAAAATTCCCATTCATATAGTTTATTTCCCACAATGACTCTCACCCCCAAACCCTTCCTCATAAAATTTAAAATTTGAATATGAAATTTGATGAAAACTAGATTCCATGCAAACCAACTAAGTTTTAATGATTATCTCAAATCATGAAGTTAGATTTTTATGAAGTGAAATCCAAGTGTGCTAGTAAGATACAAAATGGTTTTCTGCTTATATATATGGAAAGAGAAAATCTTGATGTCGACAAATATGTTGTGCATTTTTTAGCACCAATCTGCCTTTTCCCTACATGTACAGAGCCATCCAGTGCATCTGCGAAAACCCTCGAGCTCACTCGTGCCATTCCTCCACCAAGGATTCATCTTGGGTGACTACTTCTTAGTCAGCAATCTTATGCTCCTTATGTGAGCATATTCTTTTGTTGACCCTCATTGCATTGTGGTACATGCCTTCGAGCATGTTCTTGGTGAAAGAGATTCTTTCATGCTTGATCATGTTATAGAAATATACCCATGACTCAATAATATACAAATGATAACATGACTTAAACTTTGATGCATACATACCTCATCTTGATTCTCCTTTGATCATCCTTTGGTGTGGCCCTTCTTGCTTCATCTTAGCTTGCCTACACATCATTCTTTTCTTGAAACCAATGAATGGGATTCCCAATGAGACATTTGCTTTGGTCCATGAACCTTCTTTTGAAGATTCCATCATAGGATCTTAAATATCCTTGCCTTGTAAATGTTTCCTTTTTTTTGATGATGTAGGCCTTCTAAGATTCTTATCATGATCAATTTTCTTTCATCATGTACGAGGTCCTATACTAGGTATGATTTTTCTACATGAATATCTTGAGCTATATCTGCCATGCTCCTATATTCTAGAGGATATTTCTACTTATGCATTTTTGTTCTTATCATAAATGGTACATCTACATGAGTATCTAGAATTCTATGTACATCATGCTGCTAGATTCTAGAGGATGTTTCTAGTCATGCAATTTTATTTATTCCTACATGCTCCTATTCTACTCAAAACTTTGAAAGAAGTCTAGAAGTAAAGAGTTTGACCTAGTCATAGTAGGGATCCGAAGGATCTTCCTTATTTTGCTTCTTTCCTTCTTATCTCATCTCTTGAGTTATATGACCTTCTTCCCTCTTCCTTTTGTTGTTGTCCTTCTTAAGCTTGGGACAATTTCTTTTGTAGTGTCCATATTCTTGGCATCCAAAACATTGGATCTTGGACATGTCTTTTTTGTTTGTTCTTCGTGGACCAAACTTGCCAACTTTACCCTTTCTTTTGGCCATGGTAGCAAATGCTTGCTCCTTTCATCCCACATCTTCTCTTGCCTTAAGTCTGGTTTCCTCTATTTTGCATAGAGACCACATTTCACTGAGAGTGGTTGCTTCCTTCATGGCATATATGCTAGATGTGAAGTTTCCCCACTCCTCAGGTATAACATTGAGTACTACAGTTTTCATCTCTCTCTCAAACATGACTTCCCCAAGCTCCTAAATTTGATCTCTCATTTAAGATATTTTCATGAAGTAGGAAGTGATTCCCTCCTTTGTTATCTTCATCTTGTATAATTCATTCCTTAGAGATATTACTTCTCCAGTTGTGGATACAAAGAATATCTCTACTAGATTATCATAAATTTCTTTTGATGTCTCATAAGGAATGAGAGAGCCTTTTATTGATTATATCAGAATCCTTTGAGCTCTTTTTTCATCATTATTGTACTTGGCTAAGGCTTGAGTCTGTTTCTTAGCAGGGATAGTGATATTCCCTTTGACATGCTCTAGGAGTTCATTCTCTTTGAGTAGTAGATCAATCCTCTTCTTCCATGTAAGAAAGTTATTGGTACCTACCAATTTATTACTTTCCTTGCAAAAGGACATTGATGTATATTCAGAAGGGGACATGTACTTACTTGATATATTTTGAGATGTGATGGATTTGCTTCTGCCTTGAAGGCTAAATGGCTTGTCTTCCCTGGATCTTGATGTTATTCAAGTTTCCTTCTCCAAGTGGACTTGCTTGGTGATGAGGTTTTCTTGAAGACTTGTAGCTTGATGTAGGTCCTGCTTTAATCAACTCTTCTTTGTAGGTGCCTTTATATAAGGCTCTTCTTCTAGCTTTATAGACCTCCTTGATGAATGATGGATTGTAGACCCTTCTTGTCCTTGAAGTGATTGAGACTTCTAGGCTTGATGCTTCGACTTTGTAGATGCTTCTTCTTGATGAGTGTTCTTGTGTTTCCCTTTCCTTGATGTGTCACCTTAGCTCTGATTCCATGTTGAAGAATCTAGGGCAAAGTAGGGTAGTGAGATTCTTTGTTATTTGATAACAATTTGTGGAGTCTTTTTACTTTTCTTGTTAGCTTATTTTTCTTCTTTTTCTTATTAGTGCATATGTGTGTACTTCATTAAACTGCCACCAAAACACAAAAACAAGAACACAAGATGTTGGCTCTCTGCTAGGGCCAAAACCTCTCTTCTCTTGAGAGGAAAACCCTTTGATGAATTTCTCTTATTGAAGCTTCTATTGATTAATGCCAAACCCTAGACCCTTGACAAGAGTATCCTCCAAGCACAAGTCAAGTCCTTCCTTCTTTCTGCACCTTATTTCCCGGTACTTCTTCTGGCACTTCGTTCTCTAACTTCTGGCACTTCATTCTCTTATGAATCTTGTCTAGAGATAGACCTTTTTGAGTGAGTCTTCTAGGTGAGGTGTTCCTCTTCTATCCCTTGCACAAGTAGACTTCAACATTGATCAACCAAGATCCTTATTGAAATATAGGTGTATGACAATGTTGTTGTTTTGTTGCCCTAGTATCTCGCACATGTGGGAGGATAACTAGGTTTATGTGCTCTTCTCCCCTTCACTTGAGTGTCTTTCTTCCACGCTAGAGTAGGAGGCCTTGTAGGCCTAGTTTGCACCCAAAACAATGAGGTATGGTGAACTGTAATCTTCTGCTGCTATGGCTGTAGGCAGATCCTTCTCCTTTCGCACGTGTGGCTGTGAGTATTACCCTAGAGGTAGTCCTTCAGACTTCGATGTTCATCCTCCTCTCTTCATTGCCTTAGTGGACCCTTTGCCTTGGCTTCCTTCGACCTTCTTTCCTCTCTGTTTCTTGTGGATTTTAGAGATTGAGTAGTGCGTTTTATTTGGAGTGGAAAACCTCTATAAATAGAGGATTGTCCCTCCATTTAGGCCGACTTATAGGCTGACTTGATTGATTGTTAGCAGGCTGACTTTGAGGGTTGTTTGTAGGCTGACTTGGAGGGTAGTTTGGTGGCTGATTTGTTGAGCAGACTTCACACATTTTCCATGGTGGTGTAGCATGCTTGAAGGAGCTTCTTGAAGGTGTCATTACATAGGATTAGACTTGACTTTGCTTGGAGGTTTCCCTTTGACTTTAATATATATTTATACATAGTGTAACATGCCCTTAAGGCCTTCAATATTTTTTTTGATTATTTGACTCACCTATAGCACTTTGACATGTGCTAGACTTACTTCAATGAGAAAGAAACTCATTGACATATATTATAAAAATAATATTTCTTTTCTTGAATAAGTACAAATATCAAAAGTACATCTATGAAGACCGAACCTAGTTACACTTCCTTCAACAGGAAGGAGGAGTGCTCCTCTGCAATCATCAAGAATCGGATTTGGAAGGACTCCTTCTCCATCAAGGATTGTTGGAAGGCTGAATGATAGGAATGCATGCTCCTATCCTGTCTCCTTAAACGATTGGCGCTTAAACCGATGCTGTTACTCGGACCTCAGAATTTCAGGATTATTCCTAATTATTCCTAATAGATTCATAATTATTATTTCTATCTAGTGGCTTGTATTTATATCTATAATTACTGAATCTTTGAAAATGAGCATAATATATAAGGGGCTTGGCTTACTAGGCATGATTATCCATTGCTATGCTTATTGGTCTATAAAGGTTTGGACGCCAGCCAGATAGTTGGTAGAATTGCACTAAAATTCATAAGGATCACCTCTAAACACAGTCTCAACTTCACCATTAGCCAAAGCTACCAAACTAGACTCATAGGCTAACAAGGTCAGGTAGAAGACCAATAGTAAGGATGGCTCATGCTTCAAATGATGTTGATCCTAGGAAAAGTAGTTAAAGTAGGGCTCTATGCATGGGAAAGGACTTGGGGTGGGAAAGGTGATGGAGATCACCTCAGGAAATTTGACACATCTAATACGAGTGTAGCATATGGTTCGAGGAATGGCTATGATTGGAGGCATCATCCAATGCATGGTGCTCTAATTGATGCCTATGGAAATTACAGGGGCCAGACATCCTCGCGTGGAATACTTTCACATGTACAACCACCTAAGGAAATTGATATAATAAGTAGTAGAATGGTGTCTCGAAATTTAGAGGAAGAAGAATACTTGTGCAAGGAATCAGGATATGAGCCCAAGATTGGAGAATCATGGTAGAGGAAGTAATAACTCAAGGAAAGATGATTATTTTCGACAATGTAAACTTTGAAACGGGAACTATAAACTCAAAAAGGGAACTCTGGCCAAAAGATTCCAAAAAAACATCAAAAACAGTGCTAAAAACGAAAAGTGTGTATACTGGAACAATGGTTTGTTTTTAGGGACAATTTTGAACATGTTTTAAAAATGGCAGTGAAAACAAAATTTTCATGAAAAATATAGCTTGAAAACGAAAAAGTGATTATACTGGAATGATGCTTTTTTTTTAGGGTCAATCCTCAAAATTTAAAAAAAATGCTAGTAAAATGATCTAACAACATAAAAGTGACTCATAAATTCTCATTTAACACCATATGGAAATCAAAATTTTTATTTCAAGAGATGATGCATACATCAGTTAGATAAATTGTCTTAAACAATTATTTAAAATCACTCATATATCTTGCACGCCATCAGAATTCACATCTTCAGATGAGTCACTGGATGCTGATGAAGATGTTCCATATTCTTCTCTTTCATCAACTAGTGCCCCATCTGAGTCCACATGCATGCCCATCATTTCATGTTTCAAAATTCTTCTAGATCTACGACTGGTTTCAACAGACTCCCATCTCAATATTGTTCCTTCTGGTAACAACCTTTTCAGAATCTCTATCATCTTGAAGCGAAGAGT
Organism: Pinus tabuliformis; assembly: GCA_031772625.1. NCBI lineage: Eukaryota > Viridiplantae > Streptophyta > Pinopsida > Pinales > Pinaceae > Pinus > Pinus tabuliformis. The sequence goes on along the minus strand of CM062814.1, from coordinate 736,971,444 downwards.
TCCCCTCTTTGTTAAATTGAAGTCATAAACAAGTATGTAAACATCCTCCAATTTCAATATGTCTGTGCGGCGACGATTTATATTCGTACCCTTTCTTTTTCTCTTTTCGCCATTTTTTTTGTCAACTACCATCTCTGGCTTATACAAACCATTGAATGGGTGTGTATTTGTGGCATACCAATGTACTTCAACACTTATAACATCCTCATTTTCTGTAAAGACCTTTATAACTTTAACAACCCCAAATGGATAGCCATTGAGATCTCCATCTGTTAGCACTGCGATCATGCAACTGTCCTTAATATCCTGTACTGAACCCTTGTAAACGTCTTCCATGGCTTCACGTTGTGCACGAGATCTTCTGGAACCAATATACATCTCTCTTTCCTCTGCCTGTGAAGAATTAATGATACCTTGAGATTGTTGTTGTTCAACAATGTTTATTTCCTCATGTGCATTCGACACATTTTGTGGCCAAATAAATGGATTTTTCAAAGGTATATCTTCATTTGTTCTTGTTGAAATGATATCTCTTTGATTATTGAAAAATGACTCCCACCAAACTAAATCAGCAATGTCAAAGTACTCATATGTATATCTAATACATTTTTTAATTTCTTCTAGGCAATCAGAATAATTTATATCTCTGTTTTGTTTGCGTGCATTATGAACTTCACCAACTGATTGTAATAACAATATTTTTGATGCAAATATTGGATGATCTGGAATGAACTTCAAAAATTGCAAACCTGATGACGGTGCCCATTCTGTAGTAGTTGAATACTTCTTGCCCCATATTAGTGTTTTCCCATCAATTTTTTTGATACGAAATTGATGTTGGAAGCTAATGTCATTAAGTTGTTCAATGCATTTCCCCTCACCATATGATCCCATAATAAACCTTCGCATGTCAACAGTTTCTTCCAACACATCAAAAGTAGGCTCTGGCATGTATGATTTCTTAATACATTCAATTAATGATGGCAAGCTCCCAGCTTCCTTCCTCCTCAATGTGACTGAAAAACGACTGAACATCTGATCAATATGGTCATGAGTGTGCCCAACAAGAATGAAACCAACCTTTACCTTCTGAAAAATTCTCAATTCAACAAGCATGTTTAGATATCCAAAAACAACCTGATTTTTGTTTTCACGACAAGTGTTGTCCAATTTTAGATACAAAACTTTAGGAAGATTACCAGACCAATGAGAAAGCATATCATGAATTATGGTTATGGTTAGATTTGCATCATTATGAATATTTGGAGCTGTGAAGTACACCTTTGGCAACATTTTCCCATTCAAGACCATACAACCGACCAAGTGATACTGAATAAAATTTTCCTCCCGTAAATTTTTGGATGTGTGAACAAAATGTGGTAATAGTGTTTTCTTCTGGTCCATACCATCAATTATCAAACCCAAATATTTATTCAGATTATCATAACACTTCTTTCGATGCTTGTACAACTTTTTCCGTTCATTTGTTTGTTGTTCGTGATGCTCCTGAAGTTCTTTGACAATTGAATCTACACAACATAAAAGAAAGCCATTAAGAAATATGTTTTCATACTTGATGAATATACAATCTTAAAATTTGAAGTTATGAATGCCTACCTCTTTCTGACCCTTCACATTTGTCCCTTTTTTATTTAAGAGAAGCACATGTACTGCAAATCCCCATCCTTGTCTTCTTAGGAATACAGACATTATTGAATTCTTTCTTCCATATCTTCACAAAATATTGATATGTAAAAAACCGGCCATGTCCCTCAGCACCTTCTGCATATTCTTTATATAAGTTGTAGATTTCGCGTCTCGAAAAATTATCTGGAATATGTATTGTCTCTCTATATGGCATACACTCTCCATGCTTTGAAAAGAAATCTTTCATCCATGACATTGCAATGTTTAATAATGGCCCAAACTATCTTTTATGATGTATTTCAGAATAAAATGTGGGATCCTTTTCCAAATTTTCTTGAATTCTCAAGAGATGAAAATTCCCAATCAAATGAAACATTTTGAAAGCTTTTCTACAGATAAATAAAGTCTTAATATGATAATTATAACCGTACAATGTAGATTGCATGGACCCAACTAAATATGAATTTTGCATGCTTTTATTCATTGACAAATATCTCTTCCTGCTCTCAAATGCAAATTTGAAATCCATATGTTTCAAGCAATCTTTTTGGCAACATTCACTTGAAATGAGTGCGTTGATAGAACTTCTTCTCGTCAGATATTCTTCTCTACCCCTTGTATAACTAGAACATCTTGCATTGATACGAAAAGATCTGGTCCTACTCCTCGATACAATATTTCTTGGCAACATCTCCATCACTAGAGCATCATTTGTATAAGGATTTTTATCATCATTAAGAGGAATGTTATCCACACTATGATCAACTGTGCTTTTCAAATACTGACTTGGAGGATATCTTCATCTTCCCCTTCTTCAGTGCTATTGTCATAGTCCATAGAATTCAGACTCAATGGAAATTTTGACTCGATGTTTATTGGATATTCTTCCTCATGTGCATTTTCAGTGCTGCTCTCACGGTCCATAGAATTAGGATTAAGTGTATCATCCTGTCCTTCATCACAGCTACCTTTATACTCATTAGAATTAGGACTAAGTGCATCATCATGTCCTTCATCATTGCTGCTCTCATAGTCCTTAGAATCAGGACTAAGAGGACATTGTGACACTCCATTCTTTTGAAATTCATCATCACACTCTTCATCACTGTTGCTCTCATAGTCCTTAGAATTAGGACTAAGTGGACACCGTGACACTCCATTATTTTGAATTTCATCATCCCGCTCTTCATCACTGCTGCTATCATAGTCCTTAGAATTAAGACTAACTGGACACCATTGCACTCCATACCTTTGAAATTCATCATCCCGCTCTTCATCAAAGCTACTTTCATAGTCCTTAGAATTAGGACTAACTGGACACCATGGCATTCCATACTTTTGAAATTCATCATCCCGCTCTTCATCAAACCTGCTCTCATAGTCCTTAGAATTAGGACTAACTGGACATCGTGACACTCCATACTTTTGAAATTCATCATCATGCACTTCATCGCTGCTGCTCTCATAGTCCTTAGAATTAGGACTAAGTGAACACTTTGACACTCCATTCTTTTCAAATTCGTTATCACGCTCTTCATCACTGTTACTCTCATAGTCCTTAGAATTAGGATTGAGTGGATACCGTGACACTCCATTCTTTTGAACTTCACCATCTTGCTCTTCATCACTACTTCTTTCATAGTCCATAGAATTAGGACTAAGTGGACACTGTGACACTCCATTCTTTTGAACTTCACCATCTTGCTCTTCATCACTGCTGCTTTCATAGTCCATAGAATTAGGACTATGTGGACACCGTGACACTCCATTCTTTTGCACTTCACCATCTTGCTCTTCATCACTATTGCTTTCATAGTCCATAGAATTAGGACTAAGTGGACACCATGAGACTCCATTCTTTTGAAATTTGTCATCAAGCTCATCATCACTGCTGCTTTCATAGTCCTTCGAATTCAGACAAAGTGGAATCTGTGAATCTTTATTTATTTGAAATTCTCCATCCCCTCTTTCATTAGTGCTGCTCTCATAGTCCTTAGGATCAGGACTAAGTGGAAGAATTGACTTTCTATTCATAGTGGAAGAATTCCCACTATATTCATCCATATGAATAGAGTTGTTACGCAATGAAGATGTTGATGCTGTATAAATCGAAACTTCACTATCAGGACAATCCATCCCTTTCAAATAGATGATGTTGAATGATACAAATGGAGAATCTCCTAAAGATATTATATAGCTTAGAGAATGAAATTTTCCCTCCAAAAATATAACTCCAAAAAAATTTCGCGAAAATATTTCCCTCCAAAAATTTTCCAACCAAAAAATTTCGCGAAAATATTTCCCTCCTAAATGTTTGTGAGATATATTTCACTTCATTATTTTACTATGCAATTTAATGAAAAATGTAAACTTCATTTTTTTTATGAAATAAATCATTAAAGTTAAAATTGTAAACTACAACTTCTACCTAAATTATTTTAATAGTCAAAGTATATAATTTTTACTAAACAATTGAATGTTTTTTTAAATTTTTATAATACATTTAGAAACAAGGTAATTCCACATTCACCCCGCTATAAAACAATTCCAAACTGTTCACTTTATCATATTTTCAATCATCGCCATAAAAGAATTAACATGTTAAAATTTATTAAAACTAATTAATCCCGCATTCACGGTATGATAAAACATCTTCGTAGTTTCACCTATATATTCCATTATCACTATTACTCACGTTACATCAAGGTTTGTTGAGGTTCGTTAAAATACTTGGAGTGAATTTGTGGAGCAGCTACATTGGGATCAACAACATATTCAACGAAGAATTTCCACAATTGAAAGGTCAGTTAAATTTTTTTCTTTGAAATTTCTCATATTAAATTAGTTTAACGAAGTAGATTTCTTTTCTAAACTTAAAAATTTTTGTCAACCAAATTAAGAAATATTTCCGTCATGAGCATGGTTGGCTGAGGGCAACCCCATCCTGCAATTGACCGGCCACTAGATTTTTTTTTTATAAACTTAAAATTTTTTGTCAACCAAATTAACAAATATTTTTGACGTGAGCATGGTGGGCCCAGGGCAACCCCATCCTGCAATCGTCCGGCCACCCACTCCCTCTGCACACCCTTCTGGGCCCCTCCCCAAACTCAGCAACCCCTTTCCCCCTCACCCCTCAACCCCCCTTTTGCCTGACCTCCCTACCCCACACGACCCCTACCCCTACCCGGCCCCCTACCTCACTCCCCTGGAGCCACCCACCTGCCCCCCTACCCAACTCCCCTTCCCTTCCCCCTCACCTCACCCCTCGTTTCTCCCCACTCTACCCCTACAGCCCCCTTACCCCACCACCACAACCCCCAAATCCCCCCCGTCACCCCTCATCCTTGTTCCACCCCCATGCCACAACCCCACTCCCTTCACCTCACCCTTACCCCTCACCCCCTAGCCCGCCTCCATAAACCCCCCCAACCCCCCTCCATAAACCCCCCATCCCCTCAACCCTCCCCCTCTACCCCTGGGACTCTACCCTCACCCTCACCCTACTTCCCCCCTGGGCGCCCCCCACTGAACCTACTCATACCCCCGGCGGGCCCTCCTTAACCCTACCCCATCCGCCGCCCCCCCTTAACCCATACACACTCCTCCCCCACCGCATCCCCCCTTTCGCCCCCTCACACCCACCCCCCTTAACCCCCCCATATTGTTAACGAGAAAAGTGTCTATTCAGAATGACCCTATCCCACTAAGGTGTGATAGTGACCTTAGAAACAAACAGAGAAAACTACTTTTGTATTCTTCTTTATGAACTATAAACAAAGAGAAATAGGATGAACCAACCTGTGTCTTGCACTAGTCCTTTGATCCAATCTCTCTCCTCTTTGACAGCATCCAGCCACCTGCTCCCTTACTTGCCCAGCTTCACCAAGTACCTGCAAGATCACAGAAGAAGGAAACTATACAAAGACATGGGTTTATATTCATAAAAAGCTTAGGATCAGATTTAAGCTAAACATACAAATGTAACAAACATCAATGATACACAAGCATGTAGGAGAAACTCAAATAGTTTTATTGATATAACAAGAAGATCCAGGAGGAGTTACAACCGATGATTCCTGATCCAGCATCAACCTCCCAGCAAAGAAGCCCCTCTTCACCTCCAACAAAGCATAAATCACCCAATACTCTGATATCTATCTCAAAACCAACAACAATTCTCTGCAATGTACAAAATTCCAGCCTCTGGATCTCTGGGACGAGGGATCCATATATAGATGTATGCAAGGAGTATGAGTCAGCTTATGATTTGACTAGTGTCTTCTCTCTGTCAGTTCTTGCTTCCACTTGGAGACTGAGAGCCTCTTACTCATCCTTGGTCGAATTCAGTGAGGCAAGTGTCATTGGAGAAGATTCTGGAAGCTTCCATTGTCTCTCCACCTCATGGAATGACTCTGCCACTTGTCATTTCCCGCTCAACGCACCCTGGTAGTGCATTTAGGTGTGTTGCAACGCACCTAGCTAGTGGAGCAGCTGAAATGATCCTGATTTGACTGATTCTGAGCAGTTTCTGGTGGAGAACTTCTGGGAGAAGCTGTAATTTGTTGACCTTGTTCCTTTAGGAGTTAGAACAACACTTTTAAGGACTTAGCAGCCCTTGGTTTATGGACTTTTCATGCTTAGAGCTGTAAGGCACAAAAATGTCTATAACAGTTGCCCCCTAAAGTATGAGGCCGTTTATCAGGTGAAATGCTTTATTAGGAGGATCCGAAGTTCTTTCAATGCTGGGAGGAGACCTGTAATAAGATACAATACAATACATTATCTTCATACTGTTTTCATGATCTAGCTGAGGCGGGCATTCCCATGCTCAGCTTTATAAATTCATTTTCATGTACATAGGACAGACAATCGTCTGATGGTAGACTGATGATTCTGATAGAGCCATCATCCTTTTGGTAGGATGATTATCTGTGCTGCAATGCTGTACATTTCAATGTATTTATTTTCCTGAATATATATCGCAGCCCGGATGGATGAAACTAGATTCGGGGTCTTCAATCTCGTCCGATGTTCACTCGAAGTACAAGTCGATCCATGTGGGAAATGTTTTGAAGTCGAACATGGAAAGACATCGCTTGATTACCAGTCAATGATGTAAACTGTTAACAAGCGCGAGAGGAATCACCGATAATGATAATGACCCTCAAGGTACTGCAGTACAATTCACGTGGTGTGAATAAAGGACTTGGCGTCGAACACCATGCAAAATCTTTCGGTCGAAGGTCATTGATGTATGCCTGTCGCCGGAAGTGAGAAACTTGCCATTGAGGCATGCAAGCTTCAAAGTACTGAATGGGGTGTTCCTAGATCAACTTCTTGGATAATGAGTTGATGTCGACAAGAAGCAATCCATCAAAGGAGGGCCTTAATGAATCCCACATCAATGACACAGAACGGAGCAAATGATTTTGATGGAGGTGAAAACGATCTGATGATATATGGTTCAGGATGGCGGTCATGAAAGAATGAAGTATAATGTATGGTAGTGGATGGGACACACGTGACTTCTCTGGATGACTTCTCTTGAACATGTCGGCGACACTTATGTGATGGATTGGTAGCATTTACCCCAAATGTGGATGGTATGGCGTGACCATGGTGATGTGACCGGTGAATGAAACAACCCAACCCGACTCGGGCACGGAGTGGAAGTGTCATGTTCAAGAGCGACTTGCTACCAATAAAGATTCTTTGAGTTTTCTTCCCAATTTTTCCCCAGTCATTGCTGACCAGTACCTCTTTATTTTTGTCAAGCTTGAGGAGGATAACATATGCTTGTTCTATAATTTTCCCTTCGGGCAAACCCATCGCTATGTTTTAATGAGCCTAGTGATAGTGAAACTCGTTCTCGTCTAAAGACAATTTTGTCGCTATTAATCTTTTTAACGAGTCTAACGACAAAGATAACTCGGTCCTTTTCATTTTTAGAGAGTTTGAAAAGGTACGTAAAGGTAACTCCGAAATTCTTTTTTCATCATATAATCCCTTAAGTCCGAAAAAGTATAAAACAATACAGAAGGGATGAATTTTCGATAGTTTTAACGAGCCGAACAAAACAAGTGCTCGATATTTTTGTGCAATAATCCCTCAGGTCCAAAAAGATTAAAATCTAGAGGAGGGATAGCACTTCCTGTTGCTTTAACGAGATGGAAGGCCAAAACTCGGCAATCTTTTCATATTTTACGAGTCAGTTGAAAAGAGCTTAAAGAAGACTCGTCTTTTGAGGAACGAGTGATAAAATGGGTAGCAGCTGATTCCAGGTAAGGGTTGGAATTTTCCAATCACGACAGTGTCACAAGGATGGCTAGTGAAATCACTCTTCGCAGCTGTTCCTCAAAATGGGTAAACAATCAAATGGAGGTGAATGATCAGCCAATGGAAAAGTGGAGGTGACGGTGCAAACACGACCAAGGCTTTAATGGCTGAAATGTTTCATTCACGGTGGTTATTTACCGGGGAATAGTTCATTTTTTAACGTGCTTAAACGCGGGACATTTGCTCATATCTTATGTTTATTTTTTAACGAGCTTGAACTATGCGCTAAAACTGCTCGATTAGATGGTCTTGTTTTGATTTTTACCATAGATAGCTTTGTCCTTCCAAAGATCGTACTGTATTTTCAACTGCTTCATCAAACTAGTTAGAAATGAACAATATTTGCTTGAAAACGAGATTAAAACGCTAATATTTTACTTTGAACTAAGTAAAAGTAATTAAAAATTGTTTTTACCTCTCATTTTACCATTTCATTTGAACTTGGTTTTTTGGAGCTTTGGAGGTGTTTTCCCCCTCGATTTTCATCAGTTGATTTTGGGAGATTCTGTGGATGATTCTCGGCGCCGTCTGGACCAGGTAGGAGCTAAACCTGAGCTCTTTCATTTCATGGTTTCCATTTTGCATTTTGTGCCTTATTCCCTGCTTTTCTGAGCCCCTGGGGTTTGAGGGATTCGTTCTGCCATCAACGCACCCTCAGTGCATCGAAACCTGCGTTGAATGCTGGCTTGTATGAAGGCAGTTTGACATTCAACGCACCTAGATCACTGCTGCAGGTGCGTTGGGCGCAGAAAGGGAATTTGTTGCACAATTTTTCATGGAATTTTTTGCGTGTTTCTCACCAAAATCAGGACCTAACTCCTCTCTTGTTGTTTTTTCAGAGATCTTGGAGCAAGATGACCCTTACATGGCGAGAATGTGAGCATGAAGAAGAGGACATGATTGCCCTACATGATCCAGTTACAGTGAACGCGTTGCGGAACTGTGGCTTGCTGAAGTTCTTCCGCATTTCTAGCATGAGACAACAGATCAACTTCTGCAGTATTTGCTCGATGCTTGGGATCCTATCAATCAGGTTTTCCAGATTAGGGGTAAATCTATCCCCTTGACTGCAGTAGACATCTATTTCTTGACTGGCTTGTCAAGGCGGGGTGCCCCCATATCTTTGTCAGGTTCGGCCCGAGGAGGCGATTCTGTGAGAGATTATGTCCGTCGGTATTGCAAAGAAGGATCTCAGCCGAGTAAAGACGGCAATATCATCATCCGTGATGTTACTGATAGGTCTCTTAGGACTATCCTGTTTACTTTTGGTAGGATGGCCAGTAGTGCGTCTCTTCATGTGGCCAACAGATCCTATATGCAGCATGCCTTGGAATGCCTTCAACCGAAGGTGTTCAACTGGTGCGACACAGTACTTCTTGTGATGAAGGAACAGTTGACCAAGATAAAGAACGGGAGGTTGAAGAACTTTGGGTACAGTTATATTCTGACCGCCTTTGCCTTGGAGAAGATACCACTGATGCAGTCGCAGTACATTGCACTCGACTTACCTTCTCCTACTGAACTACGTATGCAGAGATGGGTTGACCATATGTCTAGGCATGCTGGCCAATCTCAGATTTCATTTTCTGATACCTTCTTCAGGTGGTTTGATCGTCAGGAGATGGTTTATGCCGAGTATCCATATGCTGGCATGGACTTCCGGGGTGATCCAGATTTAGTACTGCCGGACGACGAGCAGTGGGGTGCTATTGGTAAAATCTCTGACCATATTGCTGTTTACTATTTTTGACTGGTAATCAAGCGATGTCTTTCCATGTTCGACTTCAAAACATTTCTCACATGGATCAACTTGTACTTCGAGTGAAGATCGGACGAGATTGAAGACCCCGGATCTAGTTTCATCCATCTGGGCAGCGATATATATTCAGGAAAATAAAGACATTGAAATGTACAGCATTGCAGCACAGATAATCATCCTACCAAAAGGATGATGGCTCTATCAGAATCATCAGTCTACCATCAGACGATTGTCTGTCCTATGTACATGAAAATGAATTTATAAAGCTGAGCATGGTAATGCCCGCCTCAGCTAAATCATGAAAACAGTATGAAGATAATGTATTGTATTGTATCTTATTACAGGTCTCCTCCCAGCATTGAAAGAACTTCGGATCCTCCTAATAAAGCATTTCACCTGATAAACAGCCTCATACTTTAGGGGGCAACTGTTATAGACATTTTTGTGCCTTACAGCTCTAAGCATGAAAAGTCCATAAACCAAGGGCTCCTAAGTCCCTAAAAGTGTTGTTCTAACTCCTAAAGGAACAAGGTCAACAAATTACAGCTTCTCCCAGAAGTTCTCCACCAGAAACTGCTCAGAATCAGTCAAATCGGGATCATTTCAGCTGCTCCACTAGCTAGGTGCGTTGCAACCAGTGGGGTCGCCATTTTGTTAATGGGAAAAGTGTTTATTCAGAACGACCCTATCCCACTAAGGTGTGACAGTGACCTTAGAAACAAATAGAGAAAACTACTTTTGTATTCTTCTTTATGAACTATAAACAAAGAGAAATAGGATGAACCAACTTGTGTCTTGCGCTAGTCCTTTGATCCAATCTCTCTCCTCTTTGACAGCTTCCAGCTACCTGCTCCCTTACTTGCCCAGCTTCACCAAGTACCTGCAAGATCACAGAAGAAGGAAACTATACAAAGACATGGGTTTATATTCATAAAATGCTTAGGATCAGATTTAAGCTAAACATACAAATGTAATAAACATCAATGATACACAAGCATGTAGGAGAAACTCAAATAGTTTTATTGATATAACAAGAAGATCCAAGAGGAGTTACAACCGATGATTCCTGATCCAGCATCAACCTCCCAGCAAAGAAACCCCTCTTCACCTCCAACAAAGCATAAATCACCCAATACTCTGATATCTATCTCAAAACCAACAGCAATTCTCTGCAATGTACAAAATTCCAGCCTCTGGATCTCTGGGATGAGGGATCCATATATAGATGTATGCAAGGAGTATCAGTCAGCTTATGATTTGACTAGTGTCTTCTCTTTGTCAGTTCTTGCTTCCACTTGGAGACTGAGAGCCTCTTACTCATCCTTGGTCGAATTCAGTGAGGCAAGTGTCATTTGAGAAGATTCGGGAAGCTTCCATTGTCTCTCCACCTCGTGGAATGACTCTGCCACTTGTCATTTCTCGCTCAACGCACCCTGGTAGTGCATTTAGGTGCGTTGCAACGCACCTAGCTAGTGGAGCAGCTGAAATGATCCTGATTTGACTTATTCTGAGCAGTTTCTGGTGGAGAACTTCTGGGAGAAGCTGTAATTTGTTGACCTTGTTTCTTTAGGAGTTAGAACAACACTTTTAGGGACTTAGGAGCCCTTGGTTTATGGAATTTTCATGCTTAGAGCTGTAATGCACAAAAATGTCTATAACACATATGCCTCCACCCCCCTTAACCCCCCCATACCTGCCCCCCTCCATCCCCCTTAACCCGCCTCCCATTCCCAACCCCCCCCCCCCTTAACCTTTCCCCCCCCCCCACCCAACCCATACTTGCTGCCCATAACCCCACCCCTCCCCCTCGCCCTCCCTCCTCTGCCTCCGCCTCCACCTCCCGACCTCCTCCTCAGACTTTTTAACCTCTAGTTTTTAATACCAATGTTTTACCACATGCTAAAAATCTCATCAATCAAGTTCCAAACATCTCCAGTTCTAAATGCCAATTGGAAAATGTTATCAATACCTCTGAATATGCCACTAGGAAGGTTGCGTTTTCCACCTTTTGAATTGGGTTTCTCTTCAATTTGATAGCCTATTTCCATACAACATTCCCTTCGGAAATCTGCAGTAACATTTATCCTATCCCCACCACATTTTTCTTGAAATTCACTATGAATAAATCTAACCCTTTGGATGAAAGTAATAGACATCCTATATTCATTATCTGAATTATGATCCCATGCCACTAACTTTGCTTCTATATCCGATAAACCAATGTAAATGATACATTTCATTGTTTCAAAACGGGGGTTATTGGGATATTCCTCCATCAATTGTCTTTAAGCTTCTACAGAATGGTTCCCCCCCAAGCACATAATAATTGTATTCAAAACATTTTGACTTATCAAATGCTTCTTTGTTGGGAACTTGAACTGGATCAACAAGAAGCACATAATTAACCACATGAGCATATGGATTATACCTCATCAATGTCTTCAAGTTGTGAACATGCAGATGGTGTGGCTTTCTGACTTGATATTGACGTTGTCCTTCACTTGCCTTACAGGTTTGTCTGACATTAAGCTGAAATGTACGTCCACCATCAATTAAGTTTTTCTTTGTCAAATTCTGTCGAATGGCATTTTGTTTTGTTTTGATAATGCCATCCTCTAAATCAGCTCCTAGTGTAATGATTTCTCTTCTTTCTTTTGAAGTTTCACTAGCTCGTTCTTGACTACTGGTAATGACTACTTCAAAATCTTCAACTTTACTTTTCTTCATCATAACATTCTCAACAGATTTATTTTTTGGCATTGTTAATTTTGGTCTTTTACGACTCTTCTCAGTTCCAATGTCATCTTCAGTAACGGAAACATATGCTTCATTGTCAGTTTCAACTTCATTTCCATCAAAAGTAACTTGTTTACCCTTGCTAGATTTTTCCACTAGAGGCCTTTTTTTCTGATCCTTTGGATATAGTTTTGTAGCATCATCAATTATTACATTTTTCTTGTTTTCCATATCTTTTTCTGACACTGAGTAAAAACTGCTGACAACTTTCATGATATCATGCTCTATGAAATGAATGCCTCCCAACCTAATTGAAAAACTTTCAACAAAATTCTGCCAAATAAAATATCATATGTCAATAAAAAGAAAATTAAAAAAATATAGCGAGACACTTTCAAGAAAACAAAATACAAATATAAATGACAATACTTATGATGTTTTGTTTCATCTCAGTTACAATTTGTTTACACAACTTTGTAGATACATCTCTCGTGTCATACAATGAATATGTTAGTTGATATTTAATTCTTTCATGTGACTTGGGAGCTTTTGTAAGTATGTAAACAACTTCAGTGTCTGGTACTGAACACATATCTATGACTCTTCCCATCAGCTCAAAAATTCAATTTTCATTCGGTATATCAATATATAGATATATGTTCACACTTTGACTTTATTTTTCTTTCACATACCATATTCTTGATGGAAATTTCACCTCTTTTGAATTCTTCCAGTCTGAAATCATCTTCGTATCATTTGAGGCACTTGAAAGATTTGTAGCCATGAGCTCAGGTGGAGTTCGTTCACCAATGTTTTTTGAAGATGCACCTTTAAGTGTCTTTGGTCCAGACATATTCACAGAAATCTTCTTTGATGCCATTTTCCTGAAAAATAGAAACATAAATTAGTAAACAATGAAAACATATTAACTTAAATCCACAATAAAAATATATCCTAAATTTTTAATTTGTATAATCAGATAATTGAAATTAAAAAAATATTAACACTAAGAAATGGCAGAAGCCCACTGACACCACCTTGTCCATCCACAGAGTGGCGGGCAATTTCCCCACCACTTACCCTGCACGCCCCCTACCCCTCTTCCCCCTCAATCGACCCATGCCACCCCACCCCACAATTGGACGGCCATCCAACCGCACCCTTACCCCCCTTCCACACCGCCCCCTACCCCCACACCACGCAACCCCACCCCCAAACCACTTCCCCTCCATACCCCCCTCCACCCCCTAGCCCCACTACCGGCCCACAACCCCAATGCCACTCCATCCCATTTCCGCTCTCCCCAACCCCCAACAGCCTACCCCCTTCCCCCCAACGTCCGACAGCCTAACCCACCCTTACCCACCTTCCACCTATTCCGCCTACCTGCCTCACCCCCAACTGAACCACCCCTCCCTGCAATCGAATGGCTACCTAGCCCACGTGGCGCAGGGAGGGGTGGTTCAGTTGGGGGCGAGGCAGGTAGGCAGAATAGGTGGAAGGTGGGTAAGGGTGGGCTAGGCTAGAAGACGTTGGGGGGAAGGGGGTAGGCTGTTGGGGGTTGGGGAGAGCGAAAAGGGGGTGGAGTGGCATTGGGGTTGTGGGTCGGTAATGGGGCTAGGGGGTGGAGGGGGGCGTGGAGGGGAAGTGGTTTGGGGGTGGGGTGGCGTGGCGTGGGGGTATGGGGTAGGTGTGGAAAGGGGGTAAGGGTGCGGTTGGATAGCCGTCCAATTGCGGGGTGGGGTGGCGTGGGTTAGTTAAGGGGGAAGAGTGGTAGGGGGCGTGCAAGGTAAGTGGTGGGGAAATCGCTTGCCACTCCGTGGATGGACAGGGTGGTGTCAGTGGGCTTCTGCCATTTCTTAGTGTTAATATTTTTTTAATTTCAATTATCTGATTATACAAATTAAAAATTTAGGATATATTTTCGTTGTGGATTTAAGTTAATATGTTTTCGTTGTTTACTAATTTGTGTTTCTATTTTTCAGGAAAATGGAATCAAAGAAAATTTCTGTGAATATGTCTGGACCAAAGACACTTAAAGGTGCATCTTCAAAAAACATTGGTGAACAAACTCCACCTGAGCTCATGGCTACAAATCTTTCAAGTGCCTCAAATCATAAGAAGATGATTTCAGACTGGAAGAATTCAAAAGAGGTGAAATTCCCATCAAGAATATGGTATGTGAAAGAAAAATAAAGTCAAAGTGTGAACATATATCTATATATTGATATACCGAATGAAAATAGAATTTTTGAGCTGATGGGAAGAGTGAAAGATATGTGTTCGGTACTAGACACTGAAGTTGTTTACATACTTACAAAAGCTCCCAAGTCACACGAAAGGATAAAATATCAACTAACATATTCATTGTATGACACGAGAGATGTATCTACAAAGTTGTGTAAACAAATTGTAAATGAGATGAAACAAAACATCCTAAGTATTGTCATTTATATTTGTATTTTGTTTTCTTGAAAGTGTCTCGCTATATTTTTTTAATTTTGTTTTTATTGACATATGATATTTTATTTGGCAGAATTTTGTTGAAAGATTTTCAATTAGGTTGGGAGGCATTCATTTCATAGAGCATGATATCATGAAAGTTGTCAGCAGTTTTTACTCAGTGTCAGAAAAAGATATGGAAAACAAGCAAAATGTAGTAATTGATGATGCTACAAAACTACATCCAAAGGATCAGAAAAAAAAAGGCCTCTAGTGGACAAATCTAGCAAGGGTAAACAAGTTACTTTTGATGGCAATGAAGTTGAAACTGACAGTGAAGCATATGTTGCCATTACTAAAGATGACATTGGAACTGAGAAGAGCCATAAAAGACCAAAAGTAACAACGCCAAAAAACAGATCTATTGAGAATGTTATGACGGAGAAAAGTAAAGTTGAAGATTTTGAAGTAGTCATTACCAACAGTCAAGAAAAGACTAGTGAAACTTCAAAAGAAAGTAGAGAAATCATTACACCAGGAGCTGATTTAGAGGATGGCATTATCAAAACAAAACAAAATGCCATTCGACAGAATTTGACAAAGAAAAACTTAATTGATGGTGGTCGTACATTTTAGCTTAATGTCAGACAAACCTATAAGGCAAGTGAAGGACAATGTCAATATCAAGTCAGAAAGCCACACCATCTGCATGTTCACAACTTGAAGACATTGATAAGGTATAATCCATATGCTCATGTGGTTAATTATGTGCTTCTTGTTGATCCAGTTCAAGTTCCCAACAAAGAAGCATTTGATAAGTCAAAATGTTTTGAATACAATTATTATGTGCTTGGGGGGAACCATTCTGTAGAAGCTCAAAGACAATTAATGGAGGAATATTCCAATAACCTACGTTTTAATACAATGAAATGTATCATTTACACTAGTTTATCGGATATAGAAGCAAAGTTAGTGGCATGGGATCATAATTCAGATAATGAATATAGGATGTCTATGACTTTCATCCAAAGGGTTAGATTTATTCATAGTGAATTTCAAGAAAAATGTGGCGGGGATAGGATAAATGTTATTGCAGATTTTCGAAGGGAATGTTGTATGGAAATAGGCTATCAAATTAAAAATAAACCCAATTCAAAAGGTGGAAAACACAACCTTCCTAGTGACATATTCAAAGGTGTTGATAACATTTTCCAATTGGCATTTAGAACTGGAGATGTTTGGAACTTGATTGATGAGATTTTTAGCATGTGGGAAAACATTGGCATTAAAAACCAGAATGTTAAAAAGTCTAAGCCATTGATATGTGGCGGCAGTAAATTAGGTCCTAACTTGAAGCAGCTTCCAGAAAATATGACTATCACACCTTGGAGAGCAATGCAAGGAGTGAAAGATGAAAAAATTGTCAAAACAATATTATCTTGTTTGAAGTCAGAGGAATTATCATTGGAGGAAATGTCTGAGGAATTTCAAAAGTAAGTTTGTTGAATTATTTTTATTTATTTCTAGATTATAATTTTCTTTTAAATAAAACATGTTGTTCTTGGTAGTATTTGTTATACATATCATTATATTGACTTTTTGTTACTTTATCTATGGAGTCACAAAGTTTACATAAAAATTCAAGAACAAATGGTTAGATTGTTGACTGAAGATAGTTGGGATGATGTCGTACGAAACTATCCAGATTCAAGTTCTACATCAATATTAAAAGCTTTTTATCTTGCATTTAAAAAGGTATCTTGATTTACACATTCGTTTTTATTCATCTGTGTACTATTTTTAATTTATAACTTACACATATATTTGTTTATTTTATAAAAGATGAAGAAGGATGATAATGGAGCGCCAACTAGCTTCAGAACCTTTATTGAAAAAATAAAGACCGAAAGACTGAGGAAGAAACGTGTTAAGAATGTTGAACTTGATCCAACTCTTACTCATTTCATTTGGAATGGGCTAGACATTGTTCAATATCAAGTAATACAAGGCGACTGTGAAGACATTTCTAAACTCATACCTAAAAGGGAGTATGCCCTAGTTATTGCAGATATTCCCCATGGTTTCAATGTTCCAAATATTGACTATGATAGTGACCCTTATACTTATCAAGCTTTTAGTAAACTGGTTGCGGGATTTGTAGAAGTCACATCATCACCATTATGGAGATTTGTGACATTTCATTCAGACACACAATTGGCAATGATATTGTTAAGCTTCAAAGGGAAAACAAATTCAAGGATGTAGCTTACATGGTAAGACGTTTAAAATGTATATGTGATTAATGTTGAAAAATTCATTTATGTACAAGTTGATTGAACTTTTACTATTTCATATTACAGGCAAAAGTCAAATCTTCTTAACCGTGATGATCGAGTATTTATAAATGATTGTGAGTTCATTCATATTGATAGTTGGGCAAAAGATGATAGATGTATGTCTATTATTTTTAATAGGGTGGACGGAAAGAGTCATAGCCAAATACTGAGTTATGATGCTGTTGTGAGAAAACTAACATATGAAGACAGAAGCAAAAGGAGAGATAGTTAACATTTATCAAAAACCACAATTATTGATTAACTATCTTATAGACATATGTTCAAATGAAGGAGATTGGGTTCTGGATTTATTTTCTGGCTCAGGTAAGTTTTATTATATAGAATTGAATTTCAATATGTTATTTTTCTAATTAATATGTCATTGTACTAATTTACTTCATTATTTATTTTGTGCTTGATAACTAGGTACAACACTAGCATGCTGCCTTCAAAAAGGAAAAAATTGCATTGCAATTGAGAAAGATCCATTACAATGCAATTTCATTCAGCAAAGAATTAATGCTCTTCAATTTCTTCCAGATGCAATGCAAGAAATTGGGTTGAAGAAAGGGGACTTTAGTGAATCACGTGTCGCAAAAAATGCAAAGGAACCTCAACCAACATTACATAGGATGTTTAGAAAGACATACATTGGGAGATTGGCAGACATGAAAGATCCATTAGAAGACGAAAATGAGCAGAAGGAAGCAGAAAATATTGAGGAAGAAAACAATGAGGAAACTCTAGAGGACGAAGAGTTTGGATTGCGTGACATTGTTGATTAAATTTAAGTTATGCTTGGAAATCAAGCTCATTTTTTGTAACTGTTAAGTAGTTATACTTGCAATGTTTTGACTTTTACTTTTTATCATAGAAAATTTTAGGGGTGAATGTTCGCCTTTTGGCGAAATTAAGGGGTTTTAAATTTTTAGTGGGCGAATATTTTGTATCATAGTACATTTTTACAAATCACCTCAAATAGCCCACCTTATTTTAAGGGAGAAGGTAAAAAAGGTAAATTTATCCCTTGAAATTAGGAGTTACAACCTTCCATTTGCCCAATTTCAAGAATAGGTTTTATTTAAGTGAATCCATTCGCCCATTTTCAAGAATAGGTTTTATTTAAGTGAATCCTATGGGCCAAAGGCCCAAATACCATATTTATAAAAGAGGTATGGTAAATTAATAAAAATATAAATAAATGAGAGGTATGGTAAATAAATAAAACATTTTTTATATTTACTCCATAAGTCACCTTATATACATGCAAGGGTGTAAACAAATAAAAATATAAGTAAAGTGGAGGTATGGTAAATAAATAAAACATCTTTTTATACTTACTTAAAAGGTATGGTAAATAAATAAAAATATAAATAAACTAGACGCATGGTAAATAAATAAAACTTCTTTTTATATTTAGTCCATAACCCTCGTTCTATTTATGAAGGCTCAAGAAAAACATTTTATTTAAGTGGATCCTATGGGCCAAATACCATATTTGTAAAAGAGGTATGGTAAATTAATAAAAATATAAATAAACTAGAGGTATGGTAAACAAATAAAACATTTTTTTATATTTACTCCATAAGTCACCTTATATTTACGAACACTCAAAAAATGTGTTATATTTAGGTGAAACCTATGGGCAAAATACTATGGGACAAATATCATGGACTAAATTGTTATTAATACCATGCAAAAAAACATTATTAACCCTAATATTAGTATTAATAAAAATAAAAATGGCACATGGTATTGACCCATGTTATTCACCTCGAATGTAGCCTATTTAAATGGGGGAATTAAACCAGCATAGATCCATCTATACTCTGGATCTACTAACCCTCGAGAGGTATCAAATATCGTGATATGCAAACTAGAATAGAGTGAAAAAATATTTGATCCGATCAAGAGTAAAAATGGATGTTGTAATTTAATGTATGTTAAACATTTTAGCTTGGTTAAAATAAAAAATAAAGTAAAAATCAACTATTAATTTTATTAATTTTTATAAATTACTAATAGTAATTTTTAAGCTCCAGGTTTATGATAACCCATGGTATTGGCCCATGGTAATACCATGGTATTCATGTGAGCATAGACTATTTAAATGGGAAATTCTATCATCTTAGATCCATATTAATTATGGGTCTACCAAGTGCTTAGAGGGATAAATAGATTCCATCCCCCTAAGAGTGGTAGATGTGGAGTTAAGATGGATATAGGTTGGTTTTTATGATAATGAAGATATTAAATAGACTTACGAAATTATATTGTAAAAACATCCTAAGGTGAATGGTTAAAGCATAGACATTGGACAAGTATATTTGTATACTTCTATTTTAAACTGAAACAAATCCAGGGCTAAAAAGAATGGATTGATTGCACTAGTCATCCTTCTATAACTTTCCAACATATGCTGGAGTAAACAGATTGTAATTTGGATAATTTTTCTAATTGCAAACAGGAACATACTTGTGTATTGGCAGGGTGGTTACGAGGTCCCTAGAAGTGACGAATTTGTATTTTTCTTGGTTTTATATATAGTATTAGGTTTTTTCTCATGCTTTCTGTGAATGGCACGGGTGAATTTTATCCTACACCCACTAGGTTATCGATATGTAATTCCTGTAATTTTGATTTCAAAAGATATTTTAAAGAAATGCAATGATTTCATTTGTGTATTCAATAAACACAAGATTTTATATTTGAGTAAAATATTCGCCATGCCTAGTGAGAGATTTGCCAAAAAATTATATATACATATCATATTATTGATAAAATCACCTTCCATTTTTCCTATATACCATGGAGATTCGCCCATTTATTATACATGTAAATTTAGGGGGGGTTCTTAAAATTTTCCCTACATTTTATGGGAAGAATATACACTCAATTAAGGTTGTTATGCGTTGAATATTTGCAATATGTGATTTTCGCATTAATTTTTAAGTTAACCATTATTTTTTGAAAAAAAAAGTGATTATTATTATTTTTTTGATATGAAATTCATAAAAAAAAAACTATTATTTAACTATTTTTAGTTAAAAGTTTTGTATAAAAATTGTGATTTTCGCATGTCGATTGTAGCAAAAAATTATCAAAACGTGTAGTTTTTTAATTATATTTATGTTAAAAATGGCTATTTTTATGTCAATTGTTAGAAAATATTGTTTTTTAGAAACAATTATTTCTTGTGGATTGAAAAATTAATTAACAATGTATAAATATGTAGAATATTGAAAATTCAAAATATCAACCTTCTTTTTTAAATATACGAAACAATAAAAACCTCACAACAAAAAAAATAAAATTAAAATACAAACAAGAAAATATGAAGAAAAAGACCACTTCAAAAAATATTAAGTTTACAAAATAATTATTTACATTTAATACATTAGAAAATCAAAAAAGTTAAAAAAAAATCCTTTTAAAAAAAGAGTCTGGTGCAGAATTACCACGTTTTTAAATTAGCATAAAAAACACTACCATCATAAAACACAATGTACATAAAAAAATTTATAGTTTCAAAAACTAAGCTTTAAAAAACACGTGTGTTCTGCATAACCCCTTTTCGAAATTGGGTCACGTTTTTGCTATCTCTACAAAATGGGTAACAGTATGGGTTCCCGTTTCAAAATTTACAATGTTTTTCCTAGTCACCTAAAGAAGTGGTCAGGCTTAGAGAGAGAAAATAATGGGTCTGGAACCTGCTCTTCCTAACTGTGATTGCCAGATGCATGGACCCTTATCTCATATGGATAGACCTATGATGAGTGAGAAGGAGATACGACCTCCTAGAAGGGTAGCCTTCTTTTCTCCCTGCTATCTTTTTTTATCTAATTAGTTCGATGACAAATTATTCCCCATTTCCTTTTTTAATTCATGCTTTTTTAGTGATTTCCTTAGCATGTGAAGATGAAGGCTCCATTTGGTTGCAGCTATTAGTAGTCCTCAAGCACTATGAGAGACATCTCTACCATCACACCATTCAATAAGTTTTAATACAATGGAAGGAAAGACCTCTTGAGGTGGCACCTTCCAACCTGCTAACATTCTACACCAATTTCCACATCTCAACTCTCGAGGATAAGGTTGTTCTCTAAGGGGGAGGACATGTTAGGGTCCTTGCCTCCCTAACCCTTAACAAATAGATTAATATATGGTTATATAAGAAAGGCCATCATTATTAGACAATGATGGCAGTAGTGTGACTGCAACAATTATGAGAGGACTTGCTAGAAGGTTTTCCTCCTCTAGAATGTTCTAGAAGGTTAGAAAGTAGTATATATAGAGGTAAAAAAGTTGCCAAAAATTCCTTGGATTACTATTGTAACTAAGCTTTACTCTACTAGAGGTTCCCTCCTAGAAGAGGCATGTGAACATTATGCTCCTAATAATCAAGGTATCTTATTTTTGTTACCATTACAATTGCATTGATTATTTTTATTACTTTATACTAAATATATGGATGTTATTTGCATTTATCTTTGTTTCTATAGGGTATATTACACTTATCTCATAATACAAGCTACGAAATCCTCAAACTCTACTTATAGATCATGTGAATTCCATTTACCATTACCACGTTATACCATAGAGCTTGTTATATTTATTTCTTATCATAGAGTAGAGGACAGCCCCTAGAAGCATTATCAAGGTTTGGAGAGTAGAATACAAACCTTAGAAGAAAGATCATGTTAGTGCCTAAATATACCTCAGGCTAAGAAAGGTAGGATCCAGGGCCAACATCAAACCACACTTAACCTGGTAGCTAGCCCTACCAAGTTGGGAGAGGGCTCTCTCCTAGTCAATCTCAGCAAAATATAATCTCTAAAAGCTTGAGATGACTGATATAACTACTGATCTTAGGCTAGGTATAAGTGCAAAAAGTTTTATGGAATAAAATGATGTTTTGTTGGTTATAATGAAAAGGTAGATCTTGGGTGCAGGGAATGAGGCTCAGTCTTGCAGAGATCTCAATGGGGCAAGGTAGGCAACTAATTTTTGCACTTCAAATCGAAGGATGTAGTGTCCCTATAATACTAGTGATTACCCCATTACTATTGAAGTTGTATCCCTTATTAATATTGTTGTGCCCCTATTGTCCCCATATTGTTATTACTGTGCCCCATAGAATCCCTATATTGTTATTTTTGTGGCTTTATATTATTATTGTTAGGTCGGCTCGGTTATATTGTGACTCCTTAGACTCCTATATATAGAAAGGAGGTTTTGTCATTTGAAGCATCCAAGAATTGCACATTTATGTAATGTAAAGGAGGTTGCCCCCTTGAAGAGGATGAATTTTAAGGTGTGGATCTCTCTTTTCTATCTTTCTGTGAGCTGGTTTCATAACATTTGGTATCAGAGCTTTGGATTCTAGGGTTTTGTTGCTCCAAATAGGTCATCGTGGCATTTTCGCTATAAATTTTTTTCTGCGACGTTTCAGAAGCTAAAAAAAAAAACTCATTTGAGAAGGAATCATGCTGAATCTCGGGTCCAAATTTCAGAGCTTTTTGCACTATATTTGCAAAGATATGATCTGAGGAAGTTGGTCTTTTTGCAGACTCCTGAATTACATTCCAAACAAGTGACCTGAGTAAAATCGTCATAGCTTTCTCTCTGAGCATCGGATTGAAATTTTGTAAGAAGGTAAAAAAAGAGGACAGATTGTAATTTCTTGTATATCTTTTTTAGATCCAAAAGTCGAAACAGTGACTTGTGTCACGTCGTACAAGTTCGCTCTACTGAACTAGTCTATAATCAGGTCATCTTGAGAGATTGTGCATAACTCTTCCTTGGAGAATCCAACTTGGATCAGACTGGTGGCAATGGAAAGAGGACATAGATGGCTACTATAGATCGCAATTTCAGAACTGGATGATCTGAAATTGCAGAGATACATCAGATTCAATATCAAGCTTCTACAAAGTGAAAAAAGATGTGTAGTTTTTTAACTTTTTGCATAAGCTTGGTTTGAAAAATTAGTTTGAATCGGTAATTGATGCCCCGAGGAAAGAAAATTCAAACACCTAGTAAGCAACCTGAAAGATCTAGCATGACTTATGAAGAAGAGGAAGAAATGCAACATGATATATCAAAATTACGAGACCAAGTGCAACAAGTGTCACTTGCACAAAAAACAACAGAATCTAAGATGGATGGTTTAAGGAAAGATGTAGAAGCTAAGATGGATGGTTTAAAGAAAGGTGTAGAAGCTAAGATGGATTGTTTAAAGAAAGGTGTAGAAGCTAATATGGATAGCATGGAAGCTAAGATGAATGGCATGGATGCTAAAATTGATGGCATGGATGATAAGATGGAAGAATTGAAGATAAATATGAATAAGTTGCTACAAGAAATGGTCACTGATGGTGAAAGGGTAGTAAAGGAAACTCATGATGAGAACAAAAGAAATGTTAATCATGATTCCATAGACTCTAATGTTGGATCAAAGACCCACCATATTCCAAAAATTGATATGAGGAAGTTTGATGGCAAGGATCTCGCAGCATGGATATTACAGATGGAGCAATTTTTCGATCTCAATAATGTGCAAAACACACATAAGGTACATATTGCAACTTTATATTTGGAATCAAATTAGTTTGTATGGTATCAATGGCTTTGCTCTTGTAAACAAATTATCACTTGGGCAATTTTTACAGAAGAATTCATAGCACATTATGAGGATACAAAAAGAGACACTTTTTTTAGCTAATTGATAACTCTTAAACAAAAGGGTTCAATAATGGAGCACATTGAGGAGTTCCAAAAATTGAACATAAGGGTAAAAGATATTCCATAGGAGCATAGGATTGATGTGTTCATAAGGACTTTAAAGGATAATATCCAACATGATGTTCGCCTTTGGGAACTTGATTCATTAGAGAAGGCATTCAAGTTAGTAAGAAAAATGGAAAGCAAAATTATGGCAACCAGGAAGCATACCACTCACAACTATAAAAATGTAAGGGTTGTTGCCCCTAGTCTTCTACAACCTATAAGGTTGACACCACAACAATTGGAAGAAAAAAGAGCAAAAGGGCTTTGTTACAGTTGTGATAGCAAATACACTAAAGGTCATAAGTGTGCTGAGAAGAAATTATTCTACATAGATTGTGAAGAGGAAGAAGAAAAGGAGAAAGAAAGGTCAAAAGAAGAGGATATAATCCAGGAACAAAGCCTAGATAAAGAAGAAATGAATCCGACCATATCTTGTAATTCATTGGTAGGAATTACCACTCCTCAAACCATCAATATAGAAGGACAAATCAAGAAGAAAAAGTTAATAGTGTTGATTGATTCAGGAAGTACCCACAATTTTATTCATTGTAAGGTAGCAAAAGAATTGAATTGCTTCTTATATCCAGCACCAGAGTGTCAAGTGATGGTTGCAAATGGAAGAACAATAAATTGCTCTGGAAAGTGCCATAATATCAAGCTATCCATGGGAGATTATGTATTGACTAGCCCAATGCTTTCCATTTCAATGGGAGGTGCTGATGTTGTACTAGGAGTCCAATGGCTACAATCCTTGGGTACAATAGCTTTTAATTTTCAATAACTTTTCATGAAATTTTCTATGGAAGGAAAGGAAGTTGAATTAAGGGGTATTGCAGGGAAACTAGGAAAGATAATCAGCTCTAACGGTATGACAAAGCTTCTAAAAAAGGAACAAAGAGGTGTAACTGCACAATTATGTTCGCTAGATTTTTCCACATTGGAATCATCTATTTCTTCAGATCTCCAAAAATTCTTGGACAATCATTCCAAGGTATTTGAGACTCCCAAAGGTCTCCCACCTATTCGTGATCATGATTATGCTATTCATCTGATTCTAGGAAGTGTTCCTCCAAACATCAGGCCCTACAGATATCCCTATGCCCAAAAGAGTGAAATTGAACGTATGGTTACAAAAATGCTAGAGGCTAGTATAATTCAACCGAGTCAAAGTTCTTTCTCTACTCCAGTAGTATTGGTGCACAAGAATGATGGATCATGGTGCATGTGTCTGGATTATAGGGAGCTCAACAAGCTCACTATTAAAGATACGTTTCCCATTCCAGTCATTGATGAATTACTGGATGAATTGCATGGATCAATTTACTTCACCAAGTTGGATTTTCATTCAGCATATCATCAAGTCAGAATGAAGACTGAAGACATTCCAAAAACAGCATTAAGAACTCATGAGGGTCATTATCAATTTTTGGTCATGCCTTTTGGCCTTACCAATGCACCTTCAACATTTCAAGGTTTGATGAATTCCATTTTCAAACCATTCCTTAGAAAATTTGTGTTAGTATTTATTGATGATATACTAATATATAGAGGGTCTTGGAAGGATCATGTTGAACATGTTGACAGGTTGCTACAATTATTGGAGGAGAAACAATCATATGCAAAAATATCCAAATGTTTTTTTGGAGTACAAGAGGTGGAATATCTGGGTCATATTGTATCTCATGAAGGAGTTAAGGTAGACCCTAGAAAAATTAAAGCCATTAAAGAATGGAAAATCCCCACATCCATAAAGCATCTGCGAGGATTTCTTGGGCTGACAGGGTATTATCATAAGTTTGTTGAGAATTATGGGAGAATAGCAGCACCTCTAACAACATTATTGAAGAAAGATGCATTTTCATGGACTCCAGAAGCAGCAAAGGCCTTCTAGCATCTTAAAGAGGCAATGTGCCAAGCACTAGTCTTAGCTACACCAGACTTCACAAAAGCATTTATTGTGGAATGTGATGCTTCAGGAAATGGAATTGGTGCTGTTTAATGCAATATGAAAGACCCATTTCTTTCGAAAGTCGTCCAATCAAGGGAAAGTTTTTACACAAAGCTATTTATGAGAAGGAAATGTTGGCAATACTCCGTGCACTTAACAAATGGCGACTCTACCTAATGGGAAGACACTTCAAGGTAAAAACAGATCATGATAGCCTTAAATAATTTTTAGAACAAAGATTATCCTCTAAAGAGCAACAAAAGTGGGTCACAAAGATGTTGGGTTATGAATTTGAAATCATCTACAAAAAAGGGAAGCAAAATGTGGTGGCAGATGCACTCTCAAGAAAAGATGAAGATGTAGAAGCATTGTTGTGCGCCATTTCTATTATCCAACCAAATTGGATAAACGAAGCAAGGGAGGAATGGAAGAATGATGAAGAAGTGTGGGCACTTATTTGAAAGTTACAACAAGGGTCCAGTATGTCTGATACATTTAGCTGGAAAAATGATTCGTTATGGTACAAAGATCACTTATACCTCTGTAATAATTCCCAGCTAAAACAAAATATTCTTATGGAATTGCACACTTCTCCCTTAGGAGGGCACTCAGAATTTTTAAAAACTTACCACAGGGTTAAGAAGGAATTTTTTTGGGAGGGCCTTAAATCAGATATTCAAAAGTTTGTGGCAGAATGTTTGGTTTGCCAACAAAATAAAGTTGAAACAATTAAGACACTGGGTCTATTACAACCTTTATCCATTCCAAGCCAACGTTGGGAGGAGGTTTCAATGGATTTTATCACAGGTTTACCCAAGTCTGAGGGAAAGAGTGTCATCATGGTGGTAGTTGACTGACTTACCAAGTATGCACACTTTTGTGCATTATCACATCCACTTAAATCCAGTACAGTTTCTACTGCATTTATGGAAACAATTCAAAAGCAACATGGAAACCCAAAGATTATTGTAAGTGACAGAGATCCCATTTTCACCGGAAATTTTTGCACAGAATTATTTTCTTGTCTTGGTACTCAGTTAGCTCATAGCTCATCTTATCATCCTCAATCTGATGGGAAAAATGAGATAGTAAACAAATGTTTGGAAGGATATCTTCATTGCTTTGTATCTGATAAACAGACACAATGGATCAAATGGTTGTCTCCGGCTGAATGGTGGTATAACACTTCCTTCCATACAACAACAAAAATGACCCCATTTATGGCACTTTATGGATATCAGCCACCCTCCATCACATCATATTTAAGAGAAAATTCTAAGGTTCAAGCAATGGAACATCACATCGAACATCAACAACATGTCCTCCAACTCTTAAAGGATAACCTCGTGTTGGCACATAATAGAATGAAACAACAGGAAGATCAACATCGCAGCGAAAGAAGTTTTGATGTAGGTGAATGGGTATTCCTATGGCTACAACCATATAAGCAAATGTCCCTCAAGCAAGCTAAGAAGGATAGTAAATTATCACCCAAGTATTATGGTCCGTACAAGGTGTTGCAAAAGATTGGTACTATGGCATACAAATTGGAGCTTCCTGCAGCTTCTCGATTGCACCCAGTTTTCCATGTTTCATGTTTAAAGAAGGTTATAGGCGACAAGCTCCCAGTTCAAACAATATTGCCAGAAATTGACAAGGAAGGAAAAATTATATTGGAACCAGAAGCATTCACAGAAACAAGAACTCGACAGTTACGAAATCGATCAATTTCAGAGTATCTTATCAAGTGGAAAAACTTATCCGCTGAAGATTCCACATGGGAGGATGAGAATTTTATACAGAAGCATCCAGAACTACTGAAGCGTTGAGGAAAACACTTTTTCGAAGGAGAGGGGCATGTTGGGTCCCTATAATACTAGTGATTACCCCATTACTATTATAGTTGTATCCCTTATTAATATTGTTGTGCCCCTATTGTCCCCATATTGTTATTACTGTGCCCCATAGAATCCCTCTATTGTTATTTTTGTGGCTTTATATTATTATTGTTAGGTCATCTGGGTTATATTGTGACTCCTTAGACTCCTATATATAGAAAGGAGGTTTTGTCATTTGAAGCATCTAAGAATTGCTCAATTATGTAATGTAAAGGAGGTTACCCCCTCGAAGAGGCTGAATTCTAAGGCGTGGATCTCTCTTTTCTATCTTTTTGTGAGCTGGTTTCATAAAAAAGGAGGTGGAGGGATTAGACAGGTGAGGAGTTCAAGAGGGCAAGAGAAGCCATGAATCCTCTCCAAACAGCTGAAAACATCAAGAAACTAAAGCAAACCTCAAGTAGAGCACTACAATTTCAATGGATTCTACTTTCACTCTTGTTTGATTTAGTTAGGAAGAAACAAGATAGATAATGTCACACATAACACATAAGTAAATTAAAAATACAGAAGAAAGCACTATACCAAAACAAAATTCCACAGGGATCCCAAAGAGTGTTGCAAACCCTGGTCTCAATTCCTTAGCCAAAATGCTGATATGGGTGTACAATGAAGCTCCTTGCTTTCTTAAGAGTCCAGCCATGCTAATGACTTAAAAAACATAAGATATATGAAAACAAAAACTCATCCTAGCCTCCAGGGGTTAAGCTCATGAGTTTAGGAGCTGTTCCAACTAATTCTAAAATGAGAACTACAAATTAGGCAGTGGAACAGCATGCCTCTAAAAACTAGGGAACTGATTCATTCAGTTGCAAACTAACTTTTCATAGATGAATCTACCATCATGAGTGAAAAATTGACATAATTACATCAAGATCAATCAATTTACATTAAATTACATCATAATTTTGACATTAAGAAAGAGAAAAGTCAAATTGTCAAGGAACTAGGTGAAAAACATAATATACTTGGACAAACTGAGCAAAATTTCCCCTATGTGTCGCGCTGATTTCTCTATGTGTAGTGCCTGTTCTCAGCCAATTTTAGAGGCCTTCCCAGTGTCAAAATTTGCTCCAAGTGTACTTGTTGGAAAGGTATTCCTGTCTACTTTCCAAAACAAGTGGAATTTTTGAATTTGACCTCCATTTGCCCCTCCAAAACGGAGTTCTCCGAACACTGCTTCCTGTGTGTCAAAATAGGGGCAGTAAGGTCATTTTTTGGGTGTTTTTGACCTTTTTGAGGACTCAAAACCTGTCCAAATTTCTTGGCCATTGGTAAGCAAGCATATTTTTTCATGCCAAATCCAAAAATTCTAATTTTTTGTCATTTGGAGGCTCCTATCAAAAGCGAGCGCCAGATGGCGCAGCGCATTAAGCAGAAAAGCCTGTTGTTGCTAAAAAATTTCTAATTCCGCACTTTCTCTTAGTATTACCTATGGTCCCAGACCCATTGGGCATGTCTCCAGAACACTTGTCAACACCTTTTCTTTGCTAAAGGTGCAGACCACTGAGTGCGCCACGCCACTACCCCGGTGCGCCGCGCATTTTTACAGGAGATTTTTGGAGGCCTTCCCGATGTCCAGCTCGTTGGAAAGATTATTGAGACTGCTTTCCAACCCAACTTGAATTTTTTAATTTGGAGTTCATTTTCCCTGTCAAAAGTAAAATCTCCCAAGACTGGTCAAAATGTGCAAAATGAGGCTGCCTCAAGGCAGAGTGATGTTGTAGTCAACTTTTGAAGGTCTTCCTCAACTCCAAATTGAGCTCATGATGGCTCATTGGAAATATCCTTGTGTCTAGTTATCATTTGACTCATCAATAAAGTCATTTGGCTGACCAAGCTAGGAGAGATCTTAATTTTCCCAAGGTCACTTTAGAGGTGCATCAATTCTCCTGAGGCAACTGCATTTTCGATATTTCTCTAAAACCATGACACCTGTGTAAAAAGTGGAGGTTTTTCTTCCTTGGACTATTTTGGACAAAAGCCTCTCTAAGGTTTTCCAAATTCATCTTTTCTTGCTCAAAAACATCATTGGAGTAAAAGCTATCCCGATGTGTGGAACAGGGGATTTGTCGAAATGAAGTGAAATGAAGGGGATAAGGGGCTTCTAAATTCTTGATAAAATTTTTGGAAGTAGGGAGGGATGTTAGGAAGAATGGGAAAGTGGAAGTTTAGAGATTGAGTGAGGGGAAGAGGTCCAAAAGGGAAAAACACAAGCCTAGCCTAGAACATTGTCAAGTTGTAGCAAGAAACTAGGGTTTGTGTGAAAATGAGGAATTTGAGGGATATCAGTGATGGGAAGTGTTTAATAAGGTACATTAAGGATAGGGGAAGGTGTATGAACATCAGGATACAAGTTTTGTTGATGATTTGACCATCTAAGAGAAATTACCCTCAAAACCCTAGGAGAAGGAAATGAACCTTACCTAGGCGCAACTGAAGCATGAACAAGGTGTAAAATGGCCCATTGGAACCTGACATGATGATGAAAACCCTCTGAATGATGGTACACTCAGCTGAATGGTGACATGGACCGACATTTGGACAACTTTGAAAGGAGTGAAAACAAACCCTAGACCTGATAGCTAGTGACCAAATTTTGCTTGAAGACTCACTGAAATGACAAAATTTGACCTTGACACCTTAAAATCATTCTGTAAGAGCATGTTTGATCACTACTGGAAGGCTTCAAAGACTCACACTAACAGATCAAACTCAAGTTATTAGGGTTGGTTGGTTTTAGGTGAAATTACATACAAAGGACATTCTCAGTTCACAACAGTGAAGCCAATGAAGTCAAGAGAAGATGCTGAGATGATGGCACTAACTAAGTGCATCCCTTAGAAGGAAGCTATGATAGATACATCCATAAAATAATGCACCCATAAAATCCAAGAGGCCGGACTAGAAACTTGTGTTTAATGAGTTCAACAAATTCAATGATGCTATTATAAGAGAAGTCCCTGAGTTGGAGCCCCTTTTTTATTGGTAGGATGATGGAACCAACTCAGGGATGAGTTGGAAGGCGTGGTCAGTGAGTTTTTGTGGCCTTGTTTTATCTAAGTACTGGCATAGATATGAGTGCAGCAGAAGATGAATCTGTAGAGTACCAGAAGCCACAGAAGCCTAAGTATGTGGAATCCAAGGAGTCCTCTTATACATCCTCTATGCCCAGTCTCTTTGACCCTCTATGCAGGTTTATAAAGGTGGAGATCCTATTGTATGATTGGGTTATAGCTGGTAGATTCCCTAGTATATTCTAGAATCTTTTGTAACCACCTAAGTTGCCTATATATATGAGGATTTTCATGTATCCAGAGAGGTTGTAGAGGTTGTTATCCATTATGACAGAGATTTATTCAGTTGTTGAAAGGATTCTATGAGTTATGGGTTCTACACATGACTTATTCTATCATGTTTCATCTACTAATACACCTCAAACAAACCTTAGAAGATTCACATACCAAATTATTCTTAATGAGTAAGTGCCTTGCTCTCTTGGTTAGGGTTTGTAACCTCAAGGAGGACTTCTTCTGCCCTATCTTCCATTGACCAAACAAACTGGAGCTTGGATACACTGCCCAACAATTAATAACAACCAAAATATTGTAACACACCCCCTTACATCCTGACCCAAAGTAGGTGGTTATTAGGTTGACCTGACTCCCTAGGTGTAGTTAAAAGAATGGGGTCTATTTTTTTCTTTCTAAATATATAAATCTCCAAAATATCAGAATGCTTAGGGATTTCTCCCGCACTCCAACCATGAGTACCAATGAGGAAATGCATTTCTATTTATAAAGAGATGTTCAACTAATATTTTAAGGGAAGTCCACTAATCTAACCAATGGAGAAGTAAAACAAAGTTCTCTACCATTAACCAATCCAAAACACATAAATTATGGGTTGTTCAAGCCACATGTACAATAATCAAGTGAAACAAGCCCCAAATAGAAAGTGATTGGATCCAATTTCATTGTTAGAACTAGTCTATCAGAATTGGATGTAGAAGGCTCCATTTGGTTGTAGCTAGAAGTAGTCCCCAAGTACTATGAGAGACATCTCTACCATAACGCCATTCAATAAGTTTTAACACAATTGAAGGAAAGACCACTTGAGGTGGCACCTTCCAGCCTGCTAACATTCTACACCATTTTCCACATCTCAACTCTTGAGGATAAGGTTTTTCTCTAAGGGGGAGGACATGTTAGGGTCCTAGCCTCCCTAAACCTTAAAATATAGATTAATATATGGTTATATAAGAAAGGTCATCATTATTAGACAATGATGGCAGTAGTGCGACTGCAACTATTATGAGAGGACTTGCTAGAAGGTTTTCCTCCTCTGGAATGTTCTGAAAGGTTAGAAAGTAGTATATATAGAGGTAAAAACATTGTAAAAGATGCCTTGGATTACTATTGTAGATAAGCTTTACTCTACTAAAGGTTCCCTCCTAGAGGAGGCAAGTGAACATTATGCTCCTAATAATCAAGGTATCTTATTTTGGTTACCATTACAATTGCATTGATTATTTTTATTACTTTATACTAAATATATGGATGTTATTTGCATTTATCTGTGTTTCTATAGGGTATATTACACTTATCTCATAATACAAGCTATGGAATCCTCAAACTCTACTTATAGATCATGTGAATTCCATTTACCCTTACCACGTTATACCATAGAGCTTGTTATATTAATTTCTTATCATAGAGTAGAGGACAACCCCTAGGAGCATTATCAAGGTTTGGAGAGTAGAATACAAACCTTAGAAGAAATATCAAACTCAAGTTATTAGGGTTGGTTGGTTTTAGGTGAAATTACATACAAAGGACATTCTCAGTTCACAATAGTGAAGCCAATGAAGTCAAGAGAAGATGCTGAGATGATGGCACTAACTAAGTGAATCCCTTAGAAGGAAGCTATGATAGATACATCCATAAAATAATGCACCCAAAAAATCCAAGAGGCCGGACTAGAAACTTGTGTTTAATAAGTTCAACAGATTCAATGATGCTATTATAAGAGAAGTCCCTGAGTTGGAGCCCCTTTTTTATTGGTAGGATGATGGAACCAACTCAGGGATGAGATGGAAGGTGTGATCAGTGAGTTTTTGTGGCCTTGTTTTTATGTAAGTACTGGCATAGATATGAGTGCAACAGAAGATGAATCTGTAGAGTACCAAAAGCCACAAAAGCCTAAGTATGTGGAATCCCAGGAGTCCTCTTATACATCCTCTATGCCCAGTCTCTTTGACCCTCTATGCAGGTTTATAAAGGTGGAGATCCTGTTGTATGATTGGGTTATAGCTGGTAGATTCCCTAGTATATTCCAAAATCTTTTGTAGCCACATAAGTTGCCTATATATATGAGGATTTTCATGTATCCAGAGAGGTTGTTATCCATTATGACAGAGATTTATTCAGTTGTTGAAAGGGTACTATGAGTTATGGGTTCTACACATGACTTATTCTATCATGTTTCATCTACTAATACAATTGAGAACTGTTCTACTCATGTGTATGTGTTTGTGATGTATCTTAATGATCTATATGTTCTGTATTCACTATGCATGTTGTTAGTTTTGTTAGCCTGAATTATTGTTATTAGCGGAATTGTAGAATTCAAGTTTGTTTGCTGATTTGTCCCACCTAGGGCCAACCTTAGCAAGACGGTTTCTCCATCAAAAAGCATCCATCTTGGGCCTTAGCATGATGGCCCAGACATGTAGTGGCGTGATGCCTGTTATGACTAGGATTATCCATGTAAACCACCATTACTTGTATATTGCTGCCTCGATCTGCCGTTGGAACTGAGTGAATTGCTTATGCCACTTGATCAACTGATGAAATATCTCTCTTGTCCTTGACCTTTGAACACCTTCGATAATCTGAGCTTGGTTTTAGTAGAGTGCCAATGGACATGATATTCTCTCACTGGATAGTCTCATTTATAAGAGATTTATTTACCATGGTCATCTGAAGTCTATCCTTGCAATATAGAACCACATTTCCCCTGCTTTGATCAAATCCAAAAAACCATTGAACTTTCTTATAAATCAAGGCATCCCTCTAGTATGACATCATCTTCCCTAAACAAACTACATGCATGAACACTAAGCATTGTGAAAAAATATTGATTTTCAATCTTCTTCCATTGATTTTCCAGCTAGTAGTCCTAGATTGGATCCTTTCTTGTCCATCAATCAAGGGAGAAGATAGATCATATTACAGTTCAGTCTGATTTAAACTTGCCATCAAATATAGAAAATGTATTGTCATCAAACCAATATACTAGGAAGATGGGCCAACTCAAGGTTATATCTCCACTACAACTACTATAATTCGCATGTCAAAGATGAGCCTTGGTGTGCATTATTGAATCAGAGGTCGAATTAGATTTATAGGCATGTTGTAATTCTAAACATGTTGTTCTTAGCTCACTTCCTAGAATGTTATGTTACAGATTTAATATGCACACTCTGTTCTTTGATAACCCTACTCATATTCTGTTTGTTCATTATATGTCTTCAATCATGCAGCTAAGTTTTCCAACATCATCTGCACTCTTCAGAATTTAATCATTGTTTCCAATAAACTACAATAGAGCCCAGGTTGTAACATTTAGCACTAAAAAGCCTAACATTTTACCTTACCTGGAAGGAAATGCCTCAAGGGCTTTAGTTCAACATTCTTGGATTCTCAATTGGCACATTGTTTCTGCCCTTTACTAGTTTCTAGTTGACATGTATATAAACCTGCAAGATCTTGGGATTCTACAGAAGTATTGTTGTTGTAACTGCCTTGATATTTAGAATTTATTTAAATAAAGAGAGTTGTCATGATCCCTATAGTACTCAACATCCTTCTGCAAGTAATATTTCTACATTGACATTGCTATGAAGTATGATGTCATGCAGATTAAAGGGTCCCTTGATGCTTTTTTGATGCCTAACTTGTTCCATCCTATTTTAATTTGATATTTGATGACAGAGTTGTTTTCCTGCTTCAAGTTTGGTAAGATTAAAGCTAATGTAGCTTTCTAATGTGTTTCATTGCTGGCCTAGACAGCATAGACTTATTAATACTACCAAAACACTTTTCATTACGCATGACATTGTGGGCACTGGGTACCATAAAAAAATCGAATTTGAGAATGAACAACCATGGCATATTTTTCCACTTGGACATTTTTCTGGTATCGTTCTGAGAGTTTTTTCAAATTGGACCATTGAAAACAAGCCTTTAATATCTTTGTCCCTGGGAATGTGATATTTTTGATAACATAATATGGAGCATGTATTAAGTCCCTTCTCTCATAGCTTGTGAAATTCTATCTCTAATAGGTCTTTTCCAATTTCCAGATTCATTGCAAATTCTAACCAACCATGTGCCAAGATTTGTATTATGTAATGTGTATGAATCATGCCAGGCCCTCCCTTTTTGTAGCCATCTCTTGAATCAAGCAACTAATAACATAAGTTTCTGCTTTTGCCTTGCACCAATAAAAAAGTTCTGAGAAGACTAGCCATTCATAAGTAATGTATTTGGGAAAGAATCTAACATGACTAGTAGCTAGCACTCTTGAAGTGTAGCCCATCATAGGCCTCTTTGTATTGTGTGTTTATTAAGGGGTGAATTCATCCCCATTTGGGAGGGAATCCTCATCCATTGCACGTTTATTATTTGGTTTCCTAAATGAATCTGAATATCCAAATTGTAGAAATATAGCATCTTGTCAAAATTGTGGTTGTAAGTTTCTTTGAGTATTACTTCAAAGTCTCTCTACCACAATCACTGTTGACTTGTTTTAAATTTGCTTCCTAATCCCTTGATATCTGGATCCACTGAAGATGGAAATTATATAGATATATGCATCATTGTATTTGAAGATAGTCCAATAAGAAACATGGTGAACAACAATCTTGACCTTCATATAGTCTAGGAACCTATTGCTGGTAGATGTTGTCATAGTTATCATGCTAGATGATTGATGGATGAACTTGCATCATTGAACTTCTCCCATATTCACAAAAAATCCTAGTTTTTTGTATTTCAATGCAATATAACACCACAAGCAGAGCATTCTTCATCCTGCTTCATTAGATCTGGCATTTTCACGGGCTTATATTATAGCCTGAAATATAAAGTAGTCGAGAAAGTGTTCAACATGTAGCAATGGTAATGCTACAATCTTCTAGTTGGAAATATAACTTCATACTGATAGAAATGGCCTCTGCATTAATTCATTCCAAATGTTTAAGTTGAATGAAAGAATTATGTTGATCTCCTTATGGATGTATGATGTCCCATATACGATATAAAAGCAAAATGCTTATTGGGTTGTGTTGTTCTTTTATTCACTTCATTCCAACTCAAATCCCCATTTGCTTGGTATGAATTGACTTAGTCTTGTATTTATAAATATAGAGAGTTGACTGAAATTTATTTAATTGAAATAATAGCCACTTCTCCCAAGACTCTTCCAGTTCCAATCCAAACTGAGACATTTTAAAAAGATCTGTTCTATAAGATGACTTTCAGCATCTAGAATGGTAGTTGCCTCAGAATAATTTCCAATGATGACTTGATAAGTGCATTAATTGCACCATTTTTTCTTTCCCAAATACTGAACCTATAATTTCCATCAATGGTTTAATGGCTTTCCTTCAAGTATTACTTCTTGACATGACATCCATAGTAATCTCTTCCATGTTGGGAAATCCTTTTCAAAATGGGATCAAAATTATCCACAACACTAATATTCCACAAATAGTCTCTACACGCTAGATTTACAGCCACCAATCTCTTAAGGATATAATTGACAATGCAAGGTATATCTAATTTTGTACACTAGCTCATGATGTAGTTGGAGAAAATAATGGTACATTACACCACTGGAAATGAGAGAACTAAAGAAACAAGAACAAAGTTGAAAAGTTCATGCCCCTTTACAGAACAAATGCCAAGAACATATGGTTGATAGGGTGTTTATCAAGAACACCAGGGATTCCACAAGATATACATGTGCAGACCCATCGCTTTTTACCTTTAAGTGTAGAAAAAAATAAAGGCTAGGTCTTTCTATCTCAACTTTAAAAGTCAACTCCCTTTTATATTAATAAATGAGAGGGTCATTAATTAGGCATCATCAGTAATGGTGTCTTTATAATTCAATCAACATGGCTAGTTCATAATTTCCTCTAAACATAATCAATGAGCCACCTGCAACCTGTCCTTTTTGTACTATAGACCCTTAGGCCCATATGCCAAGGTCATCAATGCAGCTAAAGGCATCATCAGAGTCATCATAATCAGTGGACACGACTTGTCTTTATCATCAAGTTATTCTGCTAGAGACTCTATAGCTCCCTCTGAAGTCTTACTTCAGTTCAACCTTCATCAATCTGCCCTCATCTTGCTGCAACTCCATCAACAAACATGCCCGGACAGTCTTTTTCACATGCTCTGACCATTCAATAATGAATTCAACTTGGCAGAATCATACTTTGATATCACAAATATTTCTAACTAAATGAAGATATTAAGAGACTTGCTTTGGATTTTTCCTTGGAGAGGATTGCTCTGTTCCTTTTGAACTGACAGCTACAAATATGACTGAGCCATAGGTGTCTTAATATTGATTCATAGTCCTTATTGGCACTATTATGAATCTCTTCTGCTATACTTTAGATAAACTTGTTGGATGGATGATGTTTACTTGCCCCTAGGAGCCATGATATTGGTGGGACTATGGACACCTATCTTGTGATTTCTATGCATTGCATGCTTTTGGTGATGGTTACACTTAGCCTTGGGCATTTTGAAGTTGGTAATGGAACCCATTCAGGTTACTTCAGTGCTTTTGTTCACAGGATCCTAGTGGGTGTGCACTGTGCATTCACTTAAACTTTAACACCTAAGTTCAATATCTCATTAAAGTAAATGGATTACCAACAACCATATTAAACCAAAATGTAAAATCACCAGTTCCTATAATCATTTGAGACATCAAATCTCTAATTGGTAAATTCTTAGCTCACTACATTCAAGGCTCACTACAATCGAAAATAACATTTTTCTCCCCATGGTAATTAAAATGGTGTGATGATCTACAAACATTAAATCTATTGTAGATACCACTATCTCCATGACCAACCCAAATTCTTCCTTGATGCAAGGTCAGAAACTTATTGGTTGCATGGCTGGAAGTCCTCTAGCTCACATTTTAGGTTCTTTGAATCAAGTGCATGGACCCACTTGTATCATGAAAGACATGATATATCTCCTGTCCATTAGACTCCTCATAGGACTTTGGTTGGCTACTATGAAACTTTTCAGGGGTATCATCTCTATGACCCTACCTCTCACCAAGTGACTAAGCATCATGATGACTGCTAAGATCTCTTCTATAACTCCTTTCTAGTGATGACTCTCAGCATGTATCCATGGACTGTGCCTCTTCTTCTCTCATTGCATTGCTTGTTGATGACTCCCAGCTGGTTGTAGTGAACCTTTCCACATCTCCATCTTGTGTTGGTCCACCTATACAAACTCCTCTGAGTTCATTCTTTGTAGTTATTGAATAGTCTATGGGGAGTCGAGACTAAAGGGATTACTTCATCATCTATTCCATCCTCTCCTTTGGATGTTTCTTCCAGCCTTCCCTTGCTAGATGAGGTCATCATTGTTGTAAAATTTGGTGCATATTTTCTACTCACTCATGATTATACTTGTTGCTTGGATGGATGATGGTGACTTTCCCCTAGGAACCTGTTGATGCCTCGAAAATCGCTGCAACAACATTGGGGGATAACCACCCGGTCCGGACCTTAAAGCAGCTCCTTTTCTGTTTGGTGTGGTGGCTCCGATTGTTCAACTAGGTCCAGTTACCTTCTCCCTATTGCTATTGGTTTATAATGTATCTTTAACTATCAATAGACAGGGACATCAGATGACCCTTAAGCTGATTTGGGTTCAGCCAAGCCACAACTAAAATTTTGCCTCTTTGAGGAGAGGACTTAAAAGAATGTAGAATTTACTCTAAATGCAAGCTTATTCTATGATGCAAGCAAAAGAAACTAATCTAAATCCTATCTTAATTAGGAAGATATAGATCTAACCCAACTAAGAGCAAGATAATTAAAGTATTGAGATTTAAATATGTCTTGTTTATAATGAATATCAAGTTAACGAAGTAGTTCAATTAACTGATATTATGGATATCACAACACATCCTATTGAGACCTCTTAACTGAAATAATAAACCAACAACATTCAAGAAGTAGTTCGTAAAAATGATATTAATTATCAAATCAGTAAATCCAATAATTGAATAATGATATGTGGAAATAGTTCACAACACATTAACATTCAATAAATCAGTTTTATAAGATAGATTTCTGAGTAAATAGTTACTTAGAAATCAGATTTTAATTCATAAGAACAGAGATACCTAATAACAAGATTGAGACAAATTACCCATATTGACAATAGTGTACAAACATGAATAAAATGAGACATTCCTGTTACCATAAAAATGAAATTGATATTTAAAACAGTAGTATTAAAAATACCTATTTATTGCATCCATTTCTCTGATCTTGGTCTCCAACAGTCCTTTACATTGCTTGAACTTTTGTCTTCAAAGCTAAAGCCACAATAGTGAAAACTCTGCCCCTCATACATAATCCAAGATACAAAGGAAAAATCCTCAATAATCCCCAGATCTGAGATTTTCTCTCCTCTCTCCTACAACTCTAAATTCCTATTACAGTAGTGCTTTCAGAAGTCTAGCATTGCAGAGGAGAGCAGCCCTTATTCCATTCTACAATCTGTTATTTATAATATTTGTGTAGGAATTTTGGAGAGGAGAGTTTGTTCAAGAGAAATCTGCTAAATCCAATTTTACTTGCTCAAAATTCTGATCTTCAATTGCTGGAGCATTCTCATTGACTGAGATCTTTTTCTCCATATTTCTTCCACTGTTTTCCTGCAAAAAGAAATCAAAATAAATTAAAATGCAACCATAAAATCAAAATAGCATTGTTGGCCTTTAAATCAAATTCAATCAAATTCAATTCAAATAAATAATTGAAAATAAGATATAAGCTCTGTATTGATGCTTGGGATATTTTGATTGGCCAAGGATATTTTTTTTTTTGTAAATCATGCTAATTCTATTATAGTACAAAAAATATTACAGAGAGAGTTACATCCGCCACAAAGAGTTGGCTACATGAACAGTTTGACATTCTGAGACTGAAACTGAGCCGGAGAAAAAGAGGGACTATGAAACTGTCCGCTGACCCCAAGCTAGAACCAACAGAGAACTGGACCTAGGTGCTA
Organism: Pinus tabuliformis; assembly: GCA_031772625.1. Taxonomy (NCBI): domain Eukaryota; kingdom Viridiplantae; phylum Streptophyta; class Pinopsida; order Pinales; family Pinaceae; genus Pinus; species Pinus tabuliformis. The sequence goes on along the minus strand of CM062814.1, from coordinate 736,931,203 downwards.
TACTTCCACTCACTGCCGAGGCGAGGGAGGAGTTTACAGACCTTGCAAATCCCACATTCAAAAAACCCGACATGACAAACATAGACATTATAATCGACATACAAAAAACTGAGTGGTGCGACCCGAAAACTATCACAGACTGACTCCCATTATTTACTGTAGCTACTACTTCGACATCCTGAGACTGAACAAAGTGTTTCCATAACACACAGAACGACCATGCAACGTGCCTAGGCATCCACGGAGGTGGATGGTTGCTTCTCCACCACTGGACAGGCATACGGATCTGGTTGCTCCTCCACCACTGTACAGGCATATGGGTCTGAAGCACTCGAGTCTGTGTATGGCGCATCATCCTTCGCAGGCTAGCTTGTTCCCGCTCTATTCCCCGCCACCGCACCCGAGGCTTCCGCAGGCTGTAATCGCGGACCCTGAACAGGCGAGGGTGGCCGAGGCTCTGCTGGGGCTTCTGGTCTATCTGCATGGTCACATTTTTCAATGCGCACTGAAACATAGTAGATTGCGTTGTCCAGAGCACACGGGAACCTGAAGCGGGTTGATGGGTGCGAACCAAACGGACACACCGCGGCTCTTCCCCGCCCTCTGCCTCTTCCGCGCCCTCTTTGAGCTCCTGGTGAGCTAATCTCCTCCGACGGGGAGTCGAAGGATGCCGAGGAACGTGGCGATGAAGCCCGACCTCTGGCACTGCCTCTTGAACCTCCCCGCCTGCAAGCGCCACGTAACCTCTCACGCGGCATCCTGTAATCAACAAATAACCAATTCTGCCCAGAGGCCGCGAGTGCTTTGCGCCACCGAGGATTCTAAACCCGTGCAACAACTTATACAACAGATGAGAAACAGGTAATGGAACACGAATTCGAATAGCAATGCTTACCACACAAGTCGAAAGCCGAGCCTTTTCAGGAGCTGCACGGGGTAAATTGCTCCCAGAGAGCTGAGCAGACCAGAACCAGGTATGACCAAAGCACCGAAGGGCCAAATCTCTAACAAGGGCGCAGAGGAACTGAAACACCGCGACACTCAGAGCTTCTGGAGGTCGAAGGCGCTCAGAGACTTTGCTTAAAAAGAGAAGAATGACACTCAATACACTGAACCATAGCATAGAGCCGTAAATTCTCTAACAATCCAGGGTTGAGACCAGGGCCTCCGTAGCCGAGGGCCGAGGTCTGAGTCTTGACTCATGCACCCACGGTGCAGTCATCCAAGAGCCGAACGCACCATTCACAATTGAGACCATACAGAGCTTCCAACAGACAATGGCGCTTCCCGCACCTTCCAACGGAACACCTCTCATCGGCAAACCAAGGCGAACGACCAATATACCTCTGCAACCAGCTGTTCTCCCCCTACCATTAATGCTCGCATAACTGTTGGCCGGACCGAGGTGATGGCTTCTCGAGGCTTCGGTCCATTTGGCTGGAGCGAGCGGCCACTTGCCATTTAATAAGGCCGCCTCCTCATTCATTGCACTAATTAACACCCGCAGCCGGGGGATTGGCCAAGGATATTATTAACCAATGGATCTGCAATTAGAAGAGGCTTTGGACAAATGAAAATGAAGAAAATAACTCAGAAAATTGATTTTGTTTTCAAAAGTCGGAGCTTGATCTTCTGCCTGATTTTTGACCCAATAAATGATTAAATCTGTTAGTGAAACCTCCTCAGAAATATTCTCCTTGATTTTCTCTTTCCAATGAGCCGTCTTGGGCCTCATTTGGCCAAGTATAACTCAATTTATGAGCCTCCAAAGTTGATGAGTCAAATCTGACATGAATCTGGAAATTCTGTTGCTGGGCTAAAAAAAATATCAAAATTCTTATTAAAAATAAATCCTAAATTAGAATTCTAATTAATTCTAAATTAATTGTTAATTATAAACTAAACTAATTATTAATAACCTATTTATTAATCTAACTAACTGATATCTAATTAGCGATATATAAACAAATTTACTCTAATTAAAAACTAATCAATATTAATCTAAATGATATTTAAATTTTAATTAAATTAATTAAATATTAAATAGTATTAATTAATTTAATTAATATAATATATTACATATTAATATATAAACTAATATTAATATATATTAACCTACACTACTTCTTACTTACTCCTATGGTAAGATACTCACATAAATCATTCCTAAAAATATGAATTAATACGTGAGCCATACGTGAAGGTCAAGGCTTGAAATAAATACCAAGTTTTTTAATAAAACTTTGAATTAATGCATCATGCCCATATGCCTTTCGGGGTTTTCAAAATTTCGGCGATCGGGGATAAGAGGCCATCGGCAATCGGGAGACTTGGGAGGATGGTTAAACTTGCCTTGTATGAAAGCTCCGATGCGATGAGCGATCGGGAGACTTGACTTTTCGCAATCAGAGAGTCGGGGGAGTGCATGGTTTGTCAAACATGTTACAATGTCAAAGTCCTCGATGCGATATCGGCAATCGGCGTCGGGGGTATGAGTCCATCGGGGTTTTTTAAAAACATGTCATTTGAAAGCTCCCGATGCGATTAAAATCTATTTTTTATATTTTTCATATATTAAATTTTAATTTAATTAAATTAATTATATTTTTAAATAATAATTAATTTAATTAATTTAAGATTTAATATTAAAGATTAATTTTTTATTTTGGTTTATTTTACAAATTACAACTATTTTTAATAAAATGAAAAATAAATTATAGCCACTTTGAAATTATGATTTTTCGAGATTAATAATTTATTGGAGTAAATTACTAAAATCTGGTTGCTTCATGATTTGGCTATATGGAAAAATGTTAGTAAAAACTCACTACGGGTTAATATTTAAAATGAATGCATTATTGAACTAATTTATCTACAAAATGCAATATTGTACATTTTACGCATTTTTAACCCAGGCTACATAAATAATCAGACTTTCAAAGGAGTGCCATTTTCAAACCAGTTGACCAAATGAGGTGAAACAAGCGCCAATGGGAAGCTTATAAAAAATCGATTTTAACAAAGCAATCAAAATAAGAATCCAAGGAAAACGAAAAATTAACAAAAGCGTAGGGCAATTAACTAAATAAAAATCCAAAAAGGTGTTTAGCCAAAATTTTTATAGAAAGGGTCCCCATTATTTGAAGTGAACAAGTCAAAAATGGGGGGTTGTTTTTTTACCACAACAGAACCATGATATTGGTGGGACTGTGGACACCTATCTTGTTATTTCTATGCATTGTATGCTTTTGGTGATGGTTACACTTAGCCCTGGGCATTTTGAAGTTGGTAATGGAACCCATTTAGGTTACTTCAATGCTTTTGTTCACGGGATCCTAGTGGGTATGCACTGTTCATTCACTTGAACTTTAACACCTAAGTTTAATATCTCATTAAAGTAAATGGATTACCAACATCCATATTAAAACAAAAAGTAAAATCACCAGTTCCTATAATCATTTGAGACATCAAATATCTAATTGGTAAATTCGTAGCTCACTACATTCAAAGCTCACTACAATCAGAAATAACATTGTTCTCCCCATGGTACTTAAAATGGTGTGATGATCTACAAACATTAAATATTTTGTAGATACCACTATCTCCATGACCAGCCCAAATTATTCCTCGATGCAAGGTCAGAAACTTATTGGTTGCATGGCTGGAAGTCCTCTATCTCACATTTTAGGTTCTTTGGATCAAGTGCATGGACCCAATTGTATCACGAAAGACATGATATATCTCCTGTCCATTAGACTCCTCATAGGACTTTGGTTGGATACTATGAAACTTTTCAGGGGTATCATATCTATGACCTTGCCTCTCACCAAGTGACTAAGCATCATGGTGCTATCTTTGATAAGCCTTTTCATGATGACTGCTAAGATCTCCTCTATAGGTCCTTTCTGGTGATGACTCTCATCATGTATCCATGGAACATGCCTCTTCCTCTCTTGTTGGGTTGCTTGTTGATGACTCCTAGCGAGTTGTAGTGAACCTTTCCACATCTCCATCTTATGTTGGTCCACCTATACAAACTCCTCTAAGCTCATTCTTTCTAGTTATTAAATAGTCTATGGGGAGTCAAGACTAAAGGGATTAGTCTCATTTGGATGTTTTTTCCAGCCTTCCCTTGCTAGATGAGGTCATCATTGTTGGTACTTCATCTTGAGGTGTACAGCCTAGCGATGCTTCTCCTTCCGGAATGTAGTGATGCCCAGCTTTGAGATGATATTGTTCATGTGGATGTACAACAGTTTGTTGATGATGGTAACAAACCCCCTGCTACATCGTTTCCATCTTTTCTTTGATGGTTTGTTTCTTGGTGATCTCATGCTTCTTGTTCTGGGTTGATCATGGTGATGCATGTACCTTTCATTTTGATGTAGATAGTTTGTCTTGATGCATATTTTCTTTCCACTCATGGTTTTATGGATTATAGTAGCATGATCCTGGACACATGAATCAGTATGTGTGATATTGTGAGGATGATGTGCTCGCAAAATCTGTCTCAGTGTTTTGAAACTTGTCCACAGTCCCAAAGGAAAGATGACTTAGCACTTGCACACATGCTGAGATTATTGGCAGCAGTAAAGGGACAACAAATGGACTTAGTCTGGAAGCTCTGAGGTCATCATTATGACTGGAAAAGATAGAAAAGGCTAAAATATGACCAAGTTGCTCATGTGATGACTTTTAAAATCATGTTGGAATTCCTGATAATAAAGATGTTGTTAGGCTCAGTGGTGGGATGTTCTTTGTTAGCAATTTGTTATAGACTAGCTAATGTTGTTCCATTTGATATATGTTGTTCTATGACAGTGAATTTAAGGACAATGGCAAGAATTTCACATGGATCTATTCACTTAGCAACCTATATCCAAATAATTACACCAGCATTCATTCTCAGGTTTGATATTATTGCATGTCCAACCAATTTGTCCAAGAACTAAACAGATGCATAGCTTGTCATGGAGGTTTGACATCCAAGAATATTTACACTCCATCTATAAATCATTATGCAATTGTAGTGTTCATCATACAATGTTACATTGTAGCTACACAATATTGTATTGATTAGGTCATAGGATTGAACTCTATCACAGTTGTTTTGACAATTCGATCCCTGCTATTCTTGTAGCTCATTCTCTTGTATCCAAAATAAACATACATATGAACCAATCTGTCTTAATCTGCATTATCTATATCACAAAATTTTCATATTATTTTTTTATTTTGACCTTGTGATATCTTACATAATTTATGTAGCTCTTGATTTTTCCAGAGTACCAATAATTTTGTATGATAATTAATGGTTATTCCATACTAATCTATTGGACCTACATTTTTCCCAAATTCAATGTGATAGGTTTGGCAGTATGATTGCATGTTTCCGATATTCCTCCATCAATGTTCTACCTATGCATTTTCCACCTTCAAAATTAGGGTTCCATGATCCACATCAACAAGATTGGCTCAGAAAGGAAGCTGCAGAGGTACTTTATGATACAAATTGTACATATGGGTAGATGTTTGCTAATTAATATATGCCTATCATACCTATGGTGTAGGACCCCCCAAATCCAAACTAATGTGCATTTTGATGCAAATGAATAGGTTGCAGATAAAGTGGAAATGTTGTTTAGAGAGGTTTTAATTTTTCTCGGATAGAAAATCATCACATTTGGATCCTTTTATTCTGGTATTAAGGTTCTTGAATCAAGGAGGCAAATTGCAGAGCTTGAAGGAATGTTGCATAAAGAGAGAGTTGAATTTGAGGTGATATTATAGATGTATATAAAGGTTGTTTAGTGTACTTTAGGTTGTCTAACATGATAGTATGCTAGAATAATCTTTCCACTTAATGAATATTTCCATATTTGTTTATAGAAATTGCTTAGTTGGAAATCATTTCTTCATAGGGTTCATTCTTTTGATGCAATCTATCAAATTCAAACAAGGTTTGTTGCAATAGGCCATCATTAGTGTTGGGCATGTTGGAACTTGGAAGACCTGATATTTCAAAGCTAAACAGTATAAGGTGTCTTCTTCTTTATGAAGCCTATGAATAGGATCGTCGTCTTTTCCATTTAGATTCATCTATTAGAGTGAAAAACTCTCTTGCAAAATTGGAATCTAGTCCACTGGAGGATTTTAAGACTCCACATGAGGAATATGATTCTAGCATAAATGAAAAAGTTGGATACCGTCAGGGTACAGTCAAAGATAGTAACAATGCTAGTGGTGGTTTTGGCATTTTGATGACAGAGGACACAGGCTCCATGGTTGATGGAAATTGTTTGGACAGAGATATTTGTTTTGGGAATATTCAGTTCAAAGATATCCAAGTTGGTGACAAGCATGTTTTAAATAATGGATCTGGGCATCTTTGCATGATTAATAATGTGGTAAATTCCTACTTATGTGACCATTCAGAGGGAATTGGGACTATAAAACAACCCAGAATATCTGGATGACGTGGAAGGAGATCCAAACATTAGAGATTCATCCAATATAACTAATGGTACCATGTTTCATACTTTTGACATGGAGAATGGTGAATGGGATACCAACATCCATGTTTCTGAGACAGTGCCTTTTGAAGCAGTTGATAGTAGGGACAATACAAATGGTTTGGATGAAGATATGGCACCCTGTTAGAAACTGTCAGAGTAGGATTCTCCTATCCTCACTGATCTGTCAAATACATTAGATGCAATATGGACAGGTGAAGGCTAATTAGTAAAATCTTAGGCTGTATCTGTGACATCACAAGGGCAGGAAGTTGGTTCTGCCACTTTGGCTACTATTGCCAGTGGTAGTGAATCTATTGACAGAAAATATTTTAATCCAGTTCAACAAATTGCAATAGGAGATAGGATGATGTCTGAATTTTCCTAAAACATGCACGATAAAGGTGGAATAGAGGTGCTTGAGAAAAGAATCCCTCCCTCACTAGTAAAATCATTAAATCTATCAGAAGAGTTTGGAAGCTGCATTGGGGCTCCTATGTCAAACTTACCAAAAAGTTACAATAAGAGTTTACAAGAAAATTTATTGGGGTCTATTAGAGTTGACTCTCAGAGAAGCTATAGTCCTATGTTTGTCTCATCAATCAGTCATCTGGGTGGTAATGGAGTGGGTAAGCTGCTTTTACCAACCGATGTCAATGATATGGTTATTTTTGTTTATGATGATGAGCCAAAAAGCATAATAGCATATGCACTAAGCTCGCAAGAATATCAGGCTTGACTATATGACAAGGTACCTGATAGTGAGAAGCAAAAGGAAATAGACAAGGACAAAGAAAAGGAATGTGCAGATTTATTTGGTATGGGTGGAGTTGTTTCAAATCTACTTTATCTGTCAGATGGTTCCTTAGACTCGAGTAAAGCTCTTTCTAAAGAGAGAAGTTTAGGATATGAGCATATTTACACATATGGCTCCAAAGGAAAAGGGGTTTTAGATTCAACACTATATATAAGAGACACATGCAAAAATATCCTTTCGTGATGAGGCTCCTCCTAGAATAGTTAAGTACTTGGTAACCTGTTATTATGAAAAACAATTTGATGCCCTTAGTAAAAAGTGTTGTCCAACAGAGATGGACTTTAGATTGTCACTAAATCGCTGAAAGAAATGGGGACCTCGAGGAAGAAAAAGAAATGTGTTTTTTGCAAAATCATCAGATGAAAGATTTATTATTAAGAGAGTCACCATGATAGAATTGGAATCTTTGATGAAGTTTTCCTCTGAATATTTCAAATATCTGTGTGACTCATTATGTTCTAGAAGCCCCACATGTTTGGAAAAGATCCTTGGTATTTATCAATTTGGATACTCATATTATTGTTTATTCTATATTTGACAATTACCTTTCGAAGACTCCTAGAGAGTTTACCAAGCTTTGTTTCCTTCATTGTGTGTGTGCATGCTACATAATGTTCTCATCTTTTAGGTCACTATAAAGGATGCAAAAGGTGGCAAAGAGATTAGGATGAATTGATGGTAATGGAAAATTTGTTGTTTGGAAGAAATGTAATAGGCGTTTATGACCTCAAAGGTTCCGATTGCTCTTGTTACAATGCAAATTAATTAGGAAACAACAAAGCTCTTTTGGACCAAAATCTCTTAGAGACCATGCCAACTGCTCCAATATTTCTTGGGAATAAATCCAAGCACCTTTTGGAAAGAGTAGTCTGGAATGATACTTCATTTCTCGTGGTAAATATAGTTTTTGTTTTTCTTAATCAACCATAATTTTAATCTTAGTTTCAAATTTTTGTTGAGATAGCCAGTTATCATGATTGTGTGCAATGTGTGTTTGTAGTCAATTGATGTCATGAATTATTCATTACTTGTTGGAGTTGAAGAGCATTGTGAGATGGTTTTAGGTAATAATAGACTCATACATTTTCTTTGAAATATATTTTCTCATATTTTATTTTCCATTTTAGGTAACATTATCAATAATTTCAGCTGCTTGGGTTAGAGCATGTATCTATCAACGTTTCAAAGATGAATACACTAACTTTTTTTTCTTCGTTTCAAATTTCAATACATGAAGTTTAGTTTATATTGGTGATAAAGCCAACGATTCTTGCTATGATGTTTTTTATGCAACGAAGTTTCCTAATGATGATAGCCTAATGATTGCGACAATATTACAATTGAAAAACTAAGCATTCTTTACCAGAGGCATATGCTCTTGATATTTCACTTTTATGATAGGACCAAGCAACAAGTATTGGCAGTCAAAGATTTCATTCTTTGTGACCATCATTTATGTGAATAGGTCATAGGTTCCTTGATTTGAAAGGTTTGGGGAAGCTCATTTTAAGTTCCTCATGTGGATCTAGCTATTAGCTGAAGTAAAATGTGCCCATCTTCTTTTTATTTTCCTTTTTAATTCTTGATAATATCTTTTGGTTGAATATTGTCTTTCATTTTCTAGTCCAATTATCTTCAATGCTCTAATATTGAAATTTTTCTATGCCATGAATAAATAATTCTGGTTGATTTTAGAATGCCTCCTTGACTTATTTTTTCCAACCACCTAAAGTTAAGTGTATTAACACCATTTTTTGAACTCAAAAGGTTTCTAAATTCATTTGAAGGTGATATGATTTTGTTTTTCCTTGATGAGGAGTATCAAGACATTTTCTTTCATGTTTTTATCCTTTCAATGGTTGGTAAATTGTAAGTAAGTTTTGATTTCTTGTTTTTTTCCATTAAGGTAGATTGGGCTTTTGGTCTTTATGCTCACTTTGTGTCCATGTTTTGCAGTGATGTGCTAGAACTATGCATGGTTGTTAGTTGGAGCCAATGGTTATCAAGAAATAGTGTGAGCTTTAAACATGTTGCTCCATTAATGGGAACATCTCCAGTCACAGTTCATTAGATTGGTGGTACTATGATTTTGGTCTTTATGCTCACTTTTGTGTCCATGTTTTGCAATGGCTAGAACTATGCATGGTTGTTAGTTAGAGACAGTGGTTATCAAGAAACAATGAGCTTTAAACATGCTTCTCTCTTAATGGAAACATCTCTTGTCACAATTCATTAGATTGGTGGCACTATGGATAGTCGGAAATTGACCAAGCCCAACATTGACCAATGCCACTTTAATGTACTATGGATGCCATCTCTGTTTAATGTACTTTAAACATGTTCAAATTAGTAGATTTCATTGTTGGTTATTATTTTGCTTATCATCTTTATTTTGCACACTCTAATACTATTATCTATGGATCTTTTTGTTATTCCCCTAGATCTATTCTTGCAAGTCTAATTCTTTAAAGGGTGCTAGCTCAATGGAAGAGCACCTTCTTTACAAGCAGGAGGTTGGTGGTTCGATTCCATCATGCCTTGATATTCAGATGGAATGATGATGATTAGTTTTTGGTGACGGAGGTTCTTTTGACTATCACCAATGAGCTTATGGTGACATTTTTCGACCCTCACCAAAATATGAAATGGTGACAGTCAATGAACGCCACCATATATATGCATTAATAGTGACGGCCATGAAAGGTCCATCACCATAAATCACTAATGTTCATATGAAATGGTGACGGTCAATGAACATCACCATATATATATGCATTAATAGTGACGGTCATGAAAGGTCCATCACAATAAATCATTGTTGTTCATATGAAATGGTGACGGTCACTGCCCGTTATTATAATCATTATTTGTGATGGACCTTGAATGTCACCACATCTATATTTTTGGTGACGCCACCATTAGTGACGTTCAATTTTTTGATGACGGAGGCTAAGGTTCGTCACCATTGCTAATATGAAATGGTGACGGTCACTATTCATCATTATAAATCATTATTGGTGACGAACCTTGAATGTCACCATAACGCTTATACTTTTGGCGACGCCACCTTTGGTGACGTTCAGTTTTTGGTGATGGAGGCTCTTTTGACCATCACCAATGAGCTTATGGTGACATTTTTTGACCCTCACCAATGTCCTTTTTTCTTGTATTGAACCACCCATAATGAAAATGGCTCTCAAGGTACGACAGTACAATCCATGAATATGGTAATGAATCTGAAGTCGAACACTCATGGAATCACCCGATTGAAAGCCAATGATGAAGACATGTCGTTGGATGTGAAGAACTTTCCATTAAGGCATGCAAGCTCTAAGGTACTGAAAGGGAGTTTCTAAGTCACCTTCCTAGATAATGAGCTGAAGTCAACAAGAAGTGACCCATCGAAAGAGGGTCATAATGATTCCCTCATCATTGACACGAAACAAGGAATAAAGTGGAATAATTTTCAAGATCATAACAATGACTCAAATGGTGTATAGGAAAATAACTATAGATTGGACTTCTCTTGAACATATTGGCGACACGACTCTAGAGTGTGGTAACATTAGAATCAACATAGGACCAAGGGCCATAATGACGAGGTGGAATAGTCAAATGAGAGGAAAAATGGATCACCAAAACCTGGAAGAACAAGTGAATAAGTGAGGATACCCGAAACCTAAGATGAGAAACAAATGAGTGTCATGTTCAAGAGAAACATGCTGCCTATACAAAGGATGTTTCATCTTCATTTTTCCCTCACTATTTCTAGTGAGTACCTATTTATTTTTACACAAGCTTGAAGAGGATACCATATGCTTATCATATAAGTCCTTCCTTCGGATGAATCCATCCTAGTAAGTTTTATGAGTCTTAGGAAGGAAAAAGTCAGACTCGTCACGACGACAAGTCTTTTGTCATTTAATTTTTAATGAGTCTGACGAAAGAGTAACACGGTGTCTTATATTTAGAGATTTTGAAAAAGAGATGGAAAAAATAAAACTCCATCATTCAAGAGAAACTCTTGATCATGTCGACCAAGGTGTACCTTTTTCATACAATAGTCTATCTCAGTCTAGAAAATGGTTAAACTTATACTAAGTAGAAGGTCATTTCATTTACTTTTACGAGTTTTAAAAGACAAGTACTCGGAAATCTTTTCATATTTTTGGAGTTTGAAAAGAGTTGAAAGGGGACTCCACCTAGAGGAATGAGTGGTATAAAAGGATAGCAACTAGTTCCTGTAATGATGGAGCTGCTCAAAACATGTAATGGTCAAGAGGTTGGCTAATAAAACCACTCATTGCAGATGTTCCTCAGGCAAGGGTAAACCAACCAAATGAAAGTGTACAATCGGCCAAAGCGATGGTGATGATGGAATGAAAGAACCAAGGCTCATCTAACAAAAATCGACTGATAAAAACATAAATCATGAGATGTAAAGTGGGAATGGTTTCATTTTTACACAAGCTTGAAACAGAGACAAACTATGCTTGGATTTGGTTTCATTTTTACACAATCTTGAAACAAAGATAAACTATGCTTGAGATAAGATTGTATGCCCCCATCATAATGACTCGATTCAAGGTACATGCCCCCCAAGCTTCATGTCATTCACCTAAGCAGATGGAAAGAAGGTTCACTTATGAGATCAAGTGAAAGACTCGACTGGGATTTTAAGAGATCTAATCAAAGACTCGAATTGGAAGGGAGTTTGTTTCATTTTTTTAATGAGCTTGACATAGGAAAAGAACCATGCTCATGACACTTATTTAATTTTTTAATGAGGTTGACATAGCAAAAGAACTATCCTCATATCGCTTGTTTCATTTTTTAAGGAGCTTGGCACAGGACAAGGAACTCTACTCCATGATCCTTGTTTCATTTTTTAACGAGCTTGCACAATACGATGAAATTTGCTCTAATTCCTTGTTTTATTTTTTAATGAGCTTGGCACAAGACGAGGAACTTCACTCCAATTCCTTGTTTCATTTTCTAACGAGCTTGACACAAGACGAGGAACTTTACTCCAATTCCTTGTCTCATTTTTTAACAATCTTGACACAAGATGAGGAACTTTGCTCCATGATCCTTGTTTCATTTTTTAGTGAGCTCAATACAAGACGAGGAGCTTTGCTCAACGATCCTTTTATCAAAGACCAAAGGAGGCCATGGCTTCCAAGAGGTTCTCATCAGAAGGGAGAATAACACTCTAAAAGGGATACATGTCCAGGGATCAAAATGAAAAATCAGGTTCCAATGCCCCCAGTACATGACGTACCACATCACCTACTAGATCATCAGTAGATGTGGGCATGGAACAGGTGGCCACGTAATTCACCTGTTGCAGGGCTGATACTGCTTGCACATAAGAACCATTTAGGGATGATGGTTGAGTGGGAGCTGATTCAAGACTAATGAATGTAAGATGATCAATTATCACAATGCTTCCTTCATGGGGGAAACACATAAATCAAAAGAGAGAAGAAACAACAGCTCCCATGACACAAACATAGTCATGTCCAAGGAGTAGATTAAAATCTAAATGGCCTTGGACAACCATCACGTCTATATAGATAGTCTTTCCTCCAAAGTAATAGGTAACTTAGGAAGGAGCCCTAACAACTAACTGGTTCCTCTGTTAAAAGCTAACAAATTCTAGGTGACGGGGACAAGATGAGGAGAACCTAAATCTTCCCAAGCAGTTGATGACATGATGCTAACAGATGCACCCTCATCTATGATTGTGCTACCTACTTCCATATTGTAAGCATGTAATGTAATCTAGAAAGGCACATAATATGGAAGGTGATATCCTACCAGTCGACTCCAATCAAAATAAGTGACCAAACTACTTGGAGGGGGTGTCATAGGAACATGAGAGGTGCCCTCTTGCTCCATGGGAACATGTGAACTACTCTTATGCACCTCACAAATGAGAAGATTTCCCTCCAGTTCATTGAAACTGAAGAAAGTAGAAGAACCTCAGTAGTATGAGGTTCACTCTCTACCGAAAAGATACACTTAACTGAAGGTGGGGTCAAGTCTACCAGTTTCTCAATCAATGGTTGGTCGAGATTCGACTCATGAGACTCACTTTTAGAGAGAGTGGGATTGACCAAAAATGACTTTCGATCAAACACTTGATCAACTAGCAGAGGATCAAGGGAAACCTTTCGATACCCGGTCGAAAGATGAGGTTGAGAAGCTATAAGGTTTTCCAATTCTTTGGATGCTTCATCCATAAGAGGACAAAGGTGAATGGGATGGTTACCTTCACACGACTTAGAGGGAAATTTTACTTTTCCCTTTTCCCTATGAGATTTATTGTCACTAGTTGAAGGTTTATCACCAGCATGATCGCCAGAGGCTGATGACAAAGGTCGATGTGAACATGTGGACCACACTTCTAAGACCTTAGGAATACCAAGACAATTCTGAAGAAGGTGGTCGCCCTTACATAACATGCAAGGGAATTTTAATTTCTAGGGTTGTTTGGAAGATTTTTCTACATTAGTTGCATCTGTAACAATAATTGTTTGGTTTCCTCATTGCTTATTTTTCTTCTTCTTCTTAGCTTCCTGATTACTAGAATCCAGACTTTCACTAGGCGAAGAGGAAGAACAGGGTGAAGAAATAGGCAAAGAAGGAAAGGGGTCAAATTTAGGATCAACATGAGGTTGATGTTGTTCAGGTGGAGGAGAACTTGGTTGAAAAACCGTTTCGACACTTAGAATCACTGAGGTCGAAAATAACCAAACTGGAAGACCAACGATCAATCCAGGATGGGACAACATTTCCATAGAAGGAGCACCAACATTTCCAACAGAAGGAAAAGGACTAGGATTCTCATCAAAGGGGTTTCCTTGACTGGTAAACTCAGGAAATGTTTCCATCAGTATCAACCTAAGATCTACTAAGGATTATTTCCACAGGAAGGATGTTGTTCCAAGGTCAATTAATTTATTTTAGAATTTGAAACAAAAACTTTTCCTTTTCATGTTTTAAGAGTCGAGAAAAGGATGAAAAGGTGTGTTGTGGTAAAAACACAACCCCCCCATTATTCATGTGTTCACTTCAATAATGGGGACCCTTTCTATTAAAATTTTGGCTAAACACCTTTTTGAATTTTTATTTAGTTGATTGCCCTACGCTTTTGTTAATTTTTCGTTTTCTTTGGATTCTTGTTTTGATTGCTTTGTTAGAATCAATTTTTTATAGGCTTCCCATTGACGCTTTTTTCGCCTCATTTGGTCAACTGGTTTGAAAATGGCACGCCTTTTAAGTCTCATCATTTATCTAGCCTGGGTTAAAAAATACATAAAATGTACAATATTGCATTTTGTAAATAAATTAGTTCAATAACGCATTCATTTTAAATATTTACCCATAGCGAGTTTTTACTAACATTTTTCCATTTTTAGTTATGCAGCCAAATCGTTAATTATCGAGATTTTAATAATTCACTCCAATTTCCAAATCAAATCCTAATCTCGAAAACCCAAAATTTTCAAAGTGGTTGTAGTTTATTTTTATATTTTTACTTTTATTAAGAGTGGTTGTAATTTATAAAATAACCCTCATAAAATAAAATCAAAATCAAAATTGACTTTTAATATTAAATCTTAGATTAATTAAATTAATTATTATTTAAAATATAATTAATTTAATTAAACTAAAATTTAATATATGAAAAGATATAGATCGGATCGGAATTTTTATTCGGAACACATTTTAAAAAGCCTCGATACACACCATACCCCGATGCGATATCGGATCGGGGATTTTGTATTGTATTGTTTTAAAAGCCCGATGGCCATACCCCGATACCTCCATACTTCCTATCGCCGAAAAGCAAAAGGGAATGAACATTTATATCGCGTCGGGGCTCTCGTATGAAACAATTTTAACAAACCCCGATATCCATCTCCCTCTCGATCCGATTTGCCGATAAGAGTAAGGGCAAAGGGGCATTAACTTAATATTTGTTTTATGTTCCGACTTACTCATAAATAAAAAGTCATGAACATATATTAAAAAATACTAACCATATAAGCTTTGTTTTTTTGCTAACACTCATTCATTCATTGAAAGGTAAGTTAGTTAGGAATGAGTAAGTAAAATAGGTTGTTATATATTAGTTTAGTTATAATATAATATATTAAAGTAATTATTTAACATTTTAAATTAATTAATATATTATTTAATTAATGAATTTTAAATGAATTAGATTAATTAATTTATAACATTTAATTAATTTGATTAAATTAAAATTTAAATATCATTTAGATTAATATTAATTAGTTTTTTAATTAGATTAAATTTGTTTATAAATAGCTAATTAGATATCAGTTAATTAGATTAATAATTAGTTTAGTTTATAATTAATAGTTAATTTAGAATTAATTAGAGACTAATTTAGCATTAGTTTTTAATTGCAATATTTTTAGCCCAGCAACAGAATTTCAAGATTTATGACAGATTTGATCCATCAACTTTGGAGGCTTATAGATTAAGTTATATTTGGCCAAATGAGGCCCAGGACGGCTCATTGGAAAGATAAAATCAAGGAGAATATTTCTGAGGAGGTTTCATTAACAGATTTGGTCATTTATTTGGTCGAAAATCAGGCAGAAGATCAAGCTCCGAATTTTAAAAACAAAATCAATTTTCTGAGTTATTTTCTTCATTTTCATTTGTCCAAAGCCTCTTCTAATTGCATATCAATTGGTTAATAATATCTTTGGCTAATTAAACCACCCCAAATATCAATAGGGAGCTTATATTCTATTTTCCATTATTTATTTAAATAGAATTTGATTGGATTTGATTTAATTGCCAGCAATGACATTTTGATTTTATTGTTGCATTTTAATTTATTTTAAGTTCTTTTTGCAGGAAAACAGTGGAAGAAATATGGAGAAAAAGATCTAGGTCAAGAAGAATGCTCCAGCGATTGAAGATTAGAATTTTTTGATCAAATAAAATTGGATTTGGCAGATTTCTCTTCAACAAACTCTCCTCTCCAAAATTCCCTTGCAAATAGTATAAATAATAGATTGCATAATGTAATAAGGGGCTACTCTCCTCTGCAATTCTAGACTTCTAAAAGCACTACTGTAATAGGAATTTAGAGTTGTAGGAGAGATGAGAGAAAATCTCAGATCTGGGGATTATTGAGGATTTTTCCTTTGTATCTTGAATTATGTAAGAGGGGCAGAGTTTGCACTATTGTGGCTCTAGTTTTGAAGGCAGAAGTTTAAGCAATGTAAAGGGTTGTTGGAGACCAAAGACAGAGAAATGGATGCAATAAATTGGTATTTCTAATACTACTGTTTCAAATATCAGTTTTAATTTTATGGTGACAGGAATGTGTCATTTTATTCATGTTTGTGCACTATTGTCAATATGGGTAATTTGTCTCAATATTGTTATTATGTATCTCTATTTTTATGGATTAATTTCTCATTTTTGAGTAACTACTTACTCAGAAATCTGTCTTATGAAACTGATTTATTGAATGGTAATGTGTTGTGAACTATTTCCACATATCATTATTCAATTATTGGATTTATTGATTTGATAATCAATATCATTTTTGTGAACTACTTCCTGAATGTTGTTGGTTTATTATTTCAGTTAAGAGGTCTCAATAAGATGTGTTTTGGTATCCATAATGTCAGTTAATTGAACTACTTCATTAATTTGATATTCATTATAAACAAGACATATATAAATCCGAATACTTTAATTATCTTGCTCTTAGTTGGGTTAGATCTATATCTACCTAATTAAGATAGGATTTAGATTAATTTCTTTTGCTTGCATCGTAGAATAAGCTTGCATTTAGAGTAATTTTTACATTCTTTTAAGTCCTCTCCTCAAAGAGGCAAAATTTTAGTTGTGGCTTGGCTGAACCCAAATCAGCTTAAGGGTCATTCTCTTGCCTGATCAGCAAGAAGAAATGATCTGATATCCCTGTCTATTGGTAGGTAAAGATACATCATAAACCAATAGCAATAGGGAGAAGGTAACTGGACCTAGTTAAACCAGTCGGAGTCACCACACCAAACGGAAAAGGAGCTGCTTTAAGGTCCGGACCGGGTGGTTATCCCCCAATGTTGTTGCAGCGATTTTCGAGGCATCAACATTTTTGGTGTTAGAAGGAGGGTCTGAAATTTTTTGTCTATTAGAGTCTTTTCAATTTTAATATTTTATTTATTGTGATGACTCCTCTTAAGCTTCCAATTTGGAGTTGCATCCATGGACGTGCATCTTCCAACACTCCACCCGAAGTGGTAAGACTCTTGTCTCAGGTAAAATTCAATGGTAAGAGAAATTCTTCTGCTTTTAACCATGTCTTTCAATTTCTTCAAAATGTTTCAAATTACGATTTTCAAGGAATTGATGAAGGCATTTTATGCAGAATTTTTACTCTCACATTTACGGCAAAAGCCAGAAGCTGGTGTAGAACTCTTCCAGTTGCTTCAATCCACAGCTGGGATCAATTTGTTACAATTTTCATTTGTAAATTTGACGGCTATAATTATGAACAGGTATGTGAAGAAATTGAATATCTACGAAGGTTTGAAAATGAGTCTGTTAATGATTTTAATATTCGATTTCATTTGAATTGCTTAAGATTTAAAGACGAAGATAAACCTACGGAAGAAGAATCATTAGATTGGTTTGAATATATTTGTTCTCTTCCACCCATTCCCAATCCATATGAAATTAATTCAAGCTTTGTTCCATCCCATTACAATATAAATGAGAATCCCAATTTGGATGTGCAAATAAATTGTGATGAAGTGGTTTCACAAAGCTTGGAAAATATTTCCATTCAAATGCAAGAAGACAACAACAGCAATTTTGGAGAAAAAACCGCCTTGAAATCTGAAAGCTACTTTGAAGTAAATTCGGAAAATCAGATCGCAAATCAACAAGTACAAGCAGCAATCAAAGTAAATAATAAAATGCAAACTGTTGTACACATTTATGAATTGTTTCATGATGAGCAAAAAAACAGCGTTCTTCAAGAAATCATGAGCACGCAAATGGATGACCTGCAATCTGAAATGTACAATGAGTATGATGCACAAGAGTTCTCAAATAGAAACACTTTTAAATACATTGTTTCAGGTTCAGATTTTTCCCTTTATCCTGATATTTTTA
Source organism: Pinus tabuliformis (assembly GCA_031772625.1). Taxonomy (NCBI): domain Eukaryota; kingdom Viridiplantae; phylum Streptophyta; class Pinopsida; order Pinales; family Pinaceae; genus Pinus; species Pinus tabuliformis. The sequence goes on along the minus strand of CM062814.1, from coordinate 736,912,699 downwards.
ATGATAGTAATTTTTCCCCTCTTAGTATTAATGATATTTCAGAAATTAAAGAGGATGATTTAAATGAATTACCATTAAATTTTTATCAAGATAAAGAAACAATAATTGATCATTCTTTTGCCACTAATGAACATGAGATTTTTGTTCCTCCTTGTTTTGGTATATTGGATGAAATTGAAGGGAATTCCAGACAATCTTGTGAAGTCATTTATGATGATTACTCTGACATTGAGGATGTTGATTTCTATTCTTCTCAAGAGAATCCTCATGATAAAATTCAAATAACATCTGAGGATGAGGAACGCTTCAATTTAGGAACCATCCCAACTAATCCTCATTTTAGAGCAGCAAATTATCTTCATGATTTCACCATTCAAGAAAACATTCCAATTTATGATTCATATGAGGATCAAACTCCCATTCATTTTCGTAATCATAATTCGTTTTCTATTTCACAAGTTGGAATTCGAAATTACCCAAATTTCGTAATTCTAGCCAATCCTTGTGAAAGAGAAATTATTTCAAAACAATCCCAATTGTGTTGTAACATTAGTTGTACAAATAGTGATTTCATTTTAATTTTTCTTTCACAGTTATTTTGTTTAAATTTAGATTTATTTTCTGATTTTATTTTGCAAAATTTTCACACTTTTCGCTGGCATATTGAACACCTTACTATCGAACACTCAATTGATGCATTTCCCGATTGGGAAATTGAAGTTTCATATTATAATCATGAGCATCAAAAGATATTAATATTTCAATTTCAATCAATTCTAATGTTTCATCAAAAGCTTCTATTTTTTCAAAGGCAATGTCGACAAGAGAATGTATTTTTGCAATCTGGCCAGCAATTCAATTCAATTAATAATTTTTCATTTCATTTGAAAGATTTCCATCTATTTTTCATTAATTCATTTGAAAAATATTTGGAAATTTTTCTCTCAAAGGAGATTGTTAATAGCGTAACACTAACAATTTTTTCCAGGCCTTTGAATTTGAAAACTCATATCCACAATTCAGCCTATTATCTCCTCTTTTGAACGTTTCCCAATCATTAATGGAAATCCATCCAGATTTTTGTGATCCAATTGGTATTGAATTGGAAAGGAAAATTCAAGAGAGAGATTTTAAGTAAGTTACTAACAATAACAATAACTGTACATTCTGATTTCATATTTATTTTCCTTAGTTTAATTAGATTTGTATTTTTATTACTAACATTTGAACTGTACATAAACACAGCAATTAAAATGAGAAAATGGCTACACTGGAAATATGAATATACTTAGTCATTTTCATTTATATGGTTAGAATAGGAGTAGAATTAATTTAGTTATTTTTTTTATGTAGTTAATTTATTTTCAGCAGTTCTGTAGATTAAAAATAAAACAAAGCAATCAGCCATTCTCATACATGTTCATTGAAAACATTTCTCCTTATCAGAAAGTTTTAATTCTTGCTTTCCTTTTTAAATTTCTTGCAGCAATACCTCTACTCTGCTTATTTTGAATAATGTCTTGACTAAATTGAATTGAGGTTGCACTTGGCATCGATCGCCTCAAAGCCACTTTCCTTTATTTCGAGATTTCCTTCTAAGATTTTCTTTTGAAATTTATATGGTAAGGATTTGAGGATATAAAAGCTTCATGATCCCATTATCCCATGAAATGTATGACTGTCTATCATAAGCTTAATTCTAATTCAATCATTATTAGTCAGTCTAACCTTTCACGATAATCATATGAAGTTCATATTATCTTCCTCGGAATTTGCTAAAGCTGACCTTCAGGATGTCCATTTTGCTGAGTGCACACATTCAAATCTGTTTTGATATTTTTCCACAATTAGTGGCTTTATCCCATTCTGATCTTTAGTTGATTATTTGATGCTGCAATACGCATCATATTTATTTACTAAAGGCATTATTAAATAGTCGCTATAACAATACAGATTCTTCTCAAGTTATTCAGAATAAGCAGAGATAATAAATTGTTGTTTCAATTCAAAAGGGGAGCCTATTTTTATATTTATTTCTGGTAAATTTTATATTTCCTGAACATGAATAAACATATTTTATTTAGGCTGATTGCACACTTAGATTTAGAATAAATGATGAGATGATTTTGAACAAAGTCGAAATTTTGATAAATCAAAGGAAGAATTTGAAGATTTATAAGGTAAAACCTGCAGACAATTTCCTTCCAGGTACGCATTTACAAAGTTCGTCCTCATCTCTTATTAGTTTCTCTTTTCCTTAGTTTATTTTTATTCATGTTCTGTTTTATTTACAGGATTTCATTTGTTTTCAAAAACTTGAGTAAGTAGTAAACCCATTTCAAATTTGCAATAGGTTCAGGGAAATTTTACTTTTGATTCATTAGAATTTGAACATTCTTTAACTTTACTTTTATTTACTTAGAAAACCCAATTGAAATTTCAAGGAATATCGTAAGACCATTCGCATCATAAGATTTCATCGGAAGTAGTTCTTAGCATTTCTTTTGATAACAAATTGTTCATAAAATACCTCCGATGTATTATCTTACTCACATGCCATATCTCATTTTGCATATCGGAGCTTTGCAGTTCAAGTATACTTCCATTATCGTGAATCACCGATCTCCGATAGTCGACTTTACCAATATTGCGACCACCACATAATTATGGACCCGATATGAAATTCGAATCAAGTTTATAAAAACTATCGCATCCACTCAATCGCAATAATGGTAGGAGCATAACTTTAAAGCGGTCGATGTTTTGAATCCGATACATTATTAAATTTTTATCATAAAGTTATCGGGTCCACTCTTCATCGCATATCGGCGTATCGAGAATTGTTACATCATGTGCTTAAGATTGCCGATTGCGCCGATTGCCGATCGCCGATTAGCCACGTCATTCATCGCATATCAGCATCGCAAGAATCATATTGTGTTACATCGGGTACCAAAAGTCTGCTCATCGCCGATTAGCAGTCGCCGATATCGCAATCGTCTCATCGCATTTTTATTTATGCTCATATCATATCTCCGAATTTGCGATGTGCGATGTGGGAAGCACAGTGTAAATATGCCCCGACCCCCGACATAATATTTCTTTAATGATGCGATCGCTCCATCTCATAGCACAACTTCTCATCGCATATTTTCATATCAGCGATTCGCCATTGCAACCTTTGATGCGAGAACTTCCAATGCATGCCTCTAAGCCGTTAACATTTAATCAATATATGGCATAGCAATAAAATTGAAGTCTTTCAAATTAAACTTAAAGCATGGTGAAGAAACATGTTGTGTGAATCATCCGATACGACGATATGTTATTTTAAAAGCGAGCTTGGGAAACCACTATGGGAAAAAAGAAATTGTTGACAAAATTGCAGCATACAAAAATCATTTCAATTTCTCATACATTTTAGTTTTAAATATATAATTCCATAATTAAAAATGGAATTCAAGACCTCTCTATCTTCATATTTAAATTTTATTATCTTCGATTTGGTCTTGATTTTGGATTTTATAAAATCATGGAGTTTATATGAAACTTATAATATTTTGAGAAACATTCGTTACTGCAAATTCTCATTCTCATCTCTGATGCATTTCTTTTAATTTCAATTTCCTTGAACACTAAGCATTCCATTTTTACATTTTACTGCTTGCTTTAGTTTAAATAAAATAAACAATGATTTTGGGTTATAGGATTTTGGTTAGTTTGACTTCTTTATGTTTTTAATGATAATTAAAATAAGAAGTCAGCTAGTTTGGAGAAACTGATACCTTTCAGGTAAGATCAAAAGAAATTATCCAATGGTAAGATTCATGTACCCACTTTCATTAATTTCCATTTCATTGCTTTAGTTTCAGTTTTGTTTTTGCTGATATAAAAATCTGTTTTGCAGTTCTCCATTTGAAGCTTTCAATCCTCTGCCGAATCAAATTTTCGAGGTCTTAAACACTTCTCCTGGCTTAATTTCAAGAAGCAGCGATTGTCTTCATCGAAATAGCTACAGCAGGGAATTTTTGAACCTTTAGTTTGTTTCTTTGAGCATTCATGTTATTAAAAAATGATCAAGATGATGCTTTGAAACAAGAAGAATAATATCAGACATAAAGGCTTTCATTGTGGCTGAATTTTATCGTCGCTGCTATTCAAAAAGCCTAAAACACTCACAACCCTGCAAGGTATGATTTACCCAATCTCGACATGAGAATGATTGATTACACGATTATTTTCCTTTTCTTCTTATTGTTGAGACATTGGTATAAATATTCTTGTTTGAGTTTATCTTTTGAAACTTGGATTTTCCTTCATTTTTCACATTTCTTCATTTTAATTTCGTTTGTTGATTTCTTTTCTCACTTTAGAATAAGAATTCTTTTCCTTAGGATTTCAATTTTGATTTTGGTGACTTTTCCATTATTTATATGGAAAGACTACTTGTTACCTAACAATGGTCAGCATACATGGAGAAAAATGGTTAATAGTTACCTATTAGCATTTTCTTAAATCTCTTAGTAAAGTTTGATTTTCTTATTATAAAAGTAGACATATTTAAGGAAGAGATTACTAATCAAGAGAAGTTGGCAAAGTATCATAAAATCTGAAAATTTCTTTTTCATCAAATTGTAATCATTTTGAGATTTCAAAATTTTATTAAGATTTTTCAAAGTTCTATTATCAGTCAAGAAAAGTTATTTTTAACCAAGTAAAGACACTTTACAGCAAAGCACCTTTAACTCTGAAATTGTCATTCTTAACTCTTAAGGAGTCAATGATTCTCCCTGTCCCAAAGAGTCTTATTTTTCTAGAGTATAATCCAGAAATATATTTAAACTTAAAAGATAAGAAGTCTCATCGTGAGCCTGCTTATCATGATCATAGGGGAAAAATAGGCTGACATTACCAACATTGCTAAACAAACCAGGGTAATGGCTTATGATTGCAAACAATTATAAGACAAGGGGTCTCATCACGAGCCAGCTTGTTTAGTCCGATTATAACCAGTGAATGGCATTGTCAACTATTTGGCCACCAAACCAGGACAATGACTTTTAAGAGAAATAAAATAAAAATTCAAAGAAAATAAACATATATAAATGGATTTATCTCTAGATCAATAATTCTTAAACAGATGGGATTCTGAATCATTTATGATTAAAAGGTAACCCTGTCGAAACTATAGATGTTTGCTGGCAGCAGTGGCTCTACCTATGACAAAGGAGTATATTTTAAAAGCTAAGCTGTAAAGTGACCCCTGCTTTATCTCTACAACTAATTAATGACTGATATAGAGTTTTGAAATATTTTAATTTATGAGAAATTTTGAGAAAAATTACAGTTAGATGATTCTTGTTTTTATTAAGATTAATGAACCTAGTCAAGCATTCCAAAAAATAATTCTCTCTTCTTTAATTATTTTTACTTTAATTTTAGGAAAATCTCATTCATATCAAAGAGAGATAACTGGTTCTTCTCCCGTGTGTCACCATTGTTGTGGTAAAAACACAACCCCCCCATTATTGATGTGTTCACATCAAATAATGGGGACCCTTTATATTAAAATTTTGTCTAAACACCTTTTTGAATTTTTATTTAGTTGATTGCCCTACGCTTTTGTTAATTTTTCGTTTTCTTTGGATTCTTGTTTTGATTGCTTTGTTAGAATCAATTTTTTATAGGCTTCCCATTGACGCTTGTTTCGCCTCATTTGGTCAACTGGTTGAAAATGGCATGCCTTTTAAGTCTCATCATTTATCTAGCCTGGGTTAAAAAATACATAAAATGTACAATATTGCATTTTGTAAATAAATTAGTTCAATAATGCATTCATTTTAAATATTTACCCATAGCGAGTTTTTACTAACATTTTTCCATTTTTAGTTATGTAGCCAAATCGTTAATTATCGAAATTTTAATAATTCACTACAATTTCCAAATCAAATCCTAATCTCGAAAACCCAAAATTTTCAGTTGCTGTAGTTTATTTTTATATTTTTACTTTTATTAAGAGTGGGTGTAATTTATAAAATAACCCTCATAAAAGAAAATCAAAATCAAAATTGATTTTTAATATTAAATCTTAGATTAATTAAATTAATTATTATTTAAAATATAATTAATTTAATTAAACTAAAATTTAATATATAAAAAAATATAGATCGGGTCGGAAATTTTATTCGGAACACATTTTAAAAAGCCCCGATACACATCATACCCCGATGCGATATCGGATCGGGGATTTTGTATTGTATTGTTTTAAAAGCCCGATGGCCATACCCCGATACCTCCATACCTCCGATCGCCGAAAAGCAAAAGGGAATGAACATTTATATCGCGTCGGGGCTCTCGTATGAAACAATTTTAACAAACCCCGATATCCATCTCCCTCCCGATCCGATTTGCCGATAAGCGTAAGGGCAAAGGGGCATTAACTTAATATTTGTTTTATGTTCCGACTTACTCATAAATAAAAAGTCATGAACATATATTAGAAAATACTAACCATATAAGCTTTGTTTTTATGCTAACACTCATTCATTCGTTGAAAGGTAAGTTAGTTAGGAATGAGTAAGTAAAATAGGTTGTTATATATTAGTTTAGTTATAATATAATATATTAAAGTAATTATTTAACATTTTAAATTAATTAATATATTATTTAATTAATGAATTTTAAATTAATCAGATTAATTAATTTATAACATTTAATTAATTTGATTAAATTTAAATTTAAATATCATTTAGATTAATATTAATTAGTTTTTTAATTAGATTAAATTTGTTTATAAATAGCTAATTAGATATCAGTTAATTAGATTAATAATTAGTTTATTAATAATTAGTTTAGTTTATAATTAACAGTTAATTTAGAATTAATTAGAGACTAATTTAGCATTAGTTTTTAATTGCAATATTTTTAGCCCAGCAACAGAATTTCCAGATTCATGACAGATTTGATCCATCAACTTTGGAGGCTTATAGATTAAGTTATATTTGGCCAAATGAGGCCTAGGACGGCTCATTGGAAAGATAAAATCAAGGAGAACATTTCTGAGGAGGTTTCATTAACAGATTTGGTCATTTATTTGGTCGAAAATCAGGCAGAAGATCAAGCTCCGAATTTTGAAAACAAAATCAATTTTCTGAGTTATTTTCTTCATTTTCATTTGTCCAAAGCCTCTTCTAATTGCAGATCCATTGGTTAATAATATCTTTGGCCAATTAAACCACCCCAAACATCAATAGAGAGCTTATATTTTATTTTCAATTATTTATTTAAATAGAATTTGATTGGATTTGATTTAATTGCCAGCAATGACATTTTGATTTTATTGTTGCATTTTAATTTATTTTAAGTTCTTTTTGCAGGAAAACAGTGGAAGAAATATGGAGAAAAAGATCTAAGTCAATAAGAATGCTCCAGCAATTGAAGATTAGAATTTTTGAGCAAATAAAATTGGATTTGGCAGATTTCTCTTCAACAAACTCTCCTCTCCAAAATTCCCTTGCAAATAGTATAAATAATAGATTGCAGAATGTAATAAGGGGCTGCTCTCCTCTGCAATTCTAGACTTCTAAAAGCACTACTGTAATAGGAATTTAGAGTTGTAGGAGAGAGGAGAGAAAATCTCAGATCTGGGGATTATTGAGGATTTTTCCTTTGTATCTTGAATTATGTAAGAGGGGCAAAGTTTGCACTATTGTGGTTCTAGTTTTGAAGGCAGAAGTTCAAGCAATGTAAAGGGCTGTTGGAGACCAAGGACAGAGAAATGGACGCAATAAATTGGTATTTCTAATACTACTGTTTCAAATATCAGTTTTAATTGTATGGTGACAAGAATGTGTCATTTTATTCATGTTTGTGCACTATTGTCAATATGGGTAATTTGTCTCAATCTTGTTATTATGTATCTTTATTTTTATGGATTTATTTCTCATTTTTGAGTAACTACTTACTCAGAAATCTGTCTTATGAAACTGATTTATTGAATGGTAATGTTTTTTGTGAACTATTTCCACATATCATTATTCAATTATTGGATTTATTTATTTGATAATCAATATCATTTTTTGTGAACTACTTCCTGAATGTTGTTGGTTTATTATTTCAGTTAAGATGTCTCAATAGGATGTGTTTTGGTATCCATAATGTCAGTTAATTGAACTACTTCATTAATTTGATATTCATTATAAACAAGACATATATAAATCCCAATACTTTAATTATCTTGCTCTTAGTTGGGTTAGATCTATATCTACCTAATTAAGATAGGATTTAGATTAATTTCTTTTGCTTGCATCATAGAATAAGCTTGCATTTAGAGTAATTTTTACATTCTTTTAAGTCCTCTCCTCAAAGAGGCAAAATTTTAGTTGTGGCTTGGCTGAACCCAAATAAGCTTAAGGGTCATTCTCTTGCCTGATCAGCAAGAAGAAGTGATCTGATATCCCTGTCTATTGGTAGGTAAAGATACATCATAAACCAATAGCAATAGGGAGAAGGTAACTGGACCTAGTTAAACCAGTCGGAGCCACCACACCAAACAGAAAAGGAGTTGCTTTAAGGTCCGGACCGGGTGGTTATCCCCCAATGTTGTTGCAGCGATTTTCGAGGCATCAACAAAGTGACTCTAGTCACTTTCGTTGGTTTAGTGAGCTTGATGATGTTTTCAAATTTAAAGAGTAAGAAAAGACTGAAATGACCACTCAGGTAACTCTAGGCAAAAGGAGTACCAAGTAACCATGAACTGCAATATACACCTCAACAAATAAACTCCCCGAATGTTGTTTTCAATGTATCACGTTTACATGGTGACATACTCGACTTCCTGTGGATAAAGGTTTTCAACCTATGAAGGTGTCTCCCTTTATATACGTGACAATATGGGGAGCAGAAATCTATGCTAGCACTGTCTAATGCTGAAGCCAACGACAATTGTTAAGTTTTAAATATGTCGAAACACATCTCTAAACTAGACCACTAAGTATGAAGTGTTAATGTTTCAAATTCTCCTTAGATTAATTGATAGATTTTAAAGTTCATCTTCAATTATGTTTCAATTTTGGGATCAAAACGATGCCACCTGAACACCTATGATGCAACTATATGAGAAAAAGAAAACTTTTATTTTTTGTGAAAGTTAGACTAATCGAGGGAAGAAATTTCAATCAATAATGCATCATGCAAAATGCCTTCCACTAACTTTCACTTTCGTCTTCCAAATGAAAAATGTGAAAACGAAATCTAATCTTTCATTTCACTAAATGCAATGCCAAAAGTAAAAAATATTTTCACTTTTCGCTATCCTAAATGTAACTTTTCGAAAGAAAAATGATTTTGACTTTACAAAGATGCACTTATATGAATTATTCTTTTCCTTTTGTGTTGAACGATTTGATGCACCTAATATAGTCTTTAGCTTTGAATCATCGAAAAATGTGATATACTCCCAGTGATGAATCTCAAAAAATTACTTCTCAATGCAACTAATCTAATGCATTTTCATGAAAATTAAATTTTGAAATACAAGGTAAAATAGATGCAATACTATATTTTCAATTATTTCTATAGAAAAGAACACTCAACCAATTAGCAAAACAAACATCTCAATGACACCAACAAGCAAAAAATGATGACCAATGACTAGAAACCCTAGTATTCAGTCATATTTCACTTCGAATCCAACGAGATAAATTTTGCAAATTAATCAAGGAAATCAATCAAAGCATTGGCAAATCCAAGCATAGAGGACAGTAAAAGACCTTAGGGGCCAAGATACATTGGATTCTTAGGAAGAAACCTAAAAAATTATCACATTCAAGGATCATCGCTACTTTATATACCCAAACACACGATTATCACTACTTTGCATAGGCAAACCCACAATGGAATCACTACTTTGTATAGAAAAAGTAGTGATGATTTCAGCATGACAAAAAAAAGAAGAAATGTTTTTTCATCACGGCTGTAAAGGTAAAAACCATGATCATCATGACTGTAAAGGTAAAAACCGTAATGCTATCGCGACTATTAAGGGTAAACCAACGATGGGTGAGGAATATGGGAAAAAACTAAAAATATTCCAAGAAACAATCTAGACTTAGCACTCTAAGGTAGTAACCAGGGATGGTATAAACCCAGACTGATGCAAACAAGCCGAAAAATCGATGTTGGTCAAACTAGTAAAAAGATAAGGGTGAAGGATTGGATGTAACTGGTCATAGGCTCCCTAGCATAGTCACCATTTTTTTGACAAGGTTAATCCTCTCTACGGAAAAAGATGATCCCTCTAGCCCAATGAGTGGGTCTAGCAACTGAGTGACAGTTATCTAGACATCTTCCTAGGTTATAATTAAAACGTAGAACGAAATAGATGACCTACCTCGTTTTGATGCTATTTTGATTTCCTTTATTAGGGGCCTCGAACCGCTTGTGTCACGGACTTTTTCCTACTTCTCTCAATGATTATGTACCTATACAAGTGATCAAGAGACAACAAAGCATGTGAAAACCAATAGAAAATCCAATAATAACCTACTTAGATGATCAAGGAATGCCAAGCTAATACATACATGAACATATATATTTTGGGAAGATGAACGAGTAGTTGTATATTATTTAAATAATAAATGGAAGCTTACAACCATAGCCTTGATGTTAAAAGGCTCTCCTTGAGTGGTAATCCAAGTCCAAGCCAAGAAACTCTCCAAACACTGCTTCTCCAAGTCTAATGAATAGCCTCTAAGCACAAGCTCAGCATAGGGGTGCAAATGGACATAGACCAACCATTTGGGAATGGGAGATGATGAATTTATAGGCTAGGAGAGGAAGTTAGGACTTCTCCAAAGATAGGATTAGGCCCACATCTCAAGGAGGTAGCTCATAGAAATAAGACAAAGAGGTCAAAATGGGATGATTCAACCTCATCTATGCAAAACCACCTCCAGATCGCTGCTCTGGAAGCTTCTAGATCACAAAGCTTCTCATCGTCTTTGGGAAAATCACATTTTTGGCATCGTCATGGGTATTTGAGAAAACATAGCGATGTCATCGCGGGTCTGGCATAGTGCAACATTCGATCATTGTGGTTTTTAGCCTCATAAGAGTGATGATTCTCAAACTAGGGTTTAGGAGCCATTTCCTTCAGGGGAAGCTCAAGGCATTTTCCAATCAATGTCTTAGCAAGGATCTGAGTTGCATATATGAATGAATACACTACATTATGTTCATGTTTTGGGAAATTCAGGGTATGTCATAGGGGAGTGTAGGAGGTATGACAAAATATTGTGTAACACATAGACCTGCACGCAAAATATTCTGCGCAATTACTTTGCCTGCATAATGGTCTCCCCCAGCTCCCAAATGAGCTTTGTGAGAATGCTATCATGCTCAAATTTTGGCACATATCTCCACAATATTTCATCTGCACCCATTTTGTACAAATGTCCCACAATGACTAAAAAGTTAGCTACGTGCACTACTAATTCCTTCTTCTGCTCACTTGTATATCCTTCTGGCACCATCCCTATAGTTAAGAAGTGAATAATGTCTGCAAAATGGAAATCCACTACACATACTGCAAAGAGATATGCATCTGGCAACCCTTCCTTCAAATTACTAGAACCTTCCCCTGTTTCAATTCGCGATAGATGGTCAACTCTAGCATTCAACCTCCCCGACTTCACAATGACTTCAAAGTCATACTCCTGAAACAATAACAACCATATGCAAATATTTTCCCCCAACACATGCTTGTTTACCAAGTATTTTAAGGAAGAATGATCTGTATACATCTTGAAATGTCGTCCTAATAGATAATTCCTAAAAAAATTCAGCGTGTAAACCATGGCTAGCCCCTTGTGCTTAATCGTTGAATAATTTTTCTCAGCCTTTGATAACTTCCTACTTACGAAGGCTATAGGATGGTCCATTTTTCCTTCACAAACCTATGTTAGCACTGCACCCAGCATAATGCAAGAACCATCCACATGTACATGAAACTCCTTTTTCTGATGGGGAAATACTAAGATTGGCACAGTTACCATCTTTTCTTTTAACACATCTAAACTGCATTGACGTTCTTCATCCCAACATAATGTCACATCCCTCTTTAGCATTTTGTCCATGAGTGTGGTAATTTGAGCATAATATTTGATCAATTTTCTATAGTATTCTGTATGTCCCAGCATCGCTCATAGTTTCTTGACTTTCCTAGGGGCCTCCAAGTTCACAATTACTGCAATCTTTGCAGGGTCCACCATCAATCCTTTCTCACACAACAAGACCTAGAAATATCCCAAAAGGAACATAAAATATGCATTTTTTCAAATTCAGCGCTATCTGGTATCTACGATATGTATCCAACATAAGGCGTAGACTTGCTACATGGCACTTTACCAAGATGAACACCATCCAATCATCAAAGTACACTTCCAAGAACTTATGAATGAACTCCTTGAATGCTGCTATGACTATGCAGGAAAATATCACACATGCGTCCTTTAATCCAAATGGCATAACAGTGTACTTAAAACAACCCCACTTAGGTGCAAAGGTCGTTTTGCTTCTATCCTTTAGTGGAATCATGATATGATGATACCCCAAAAACCCATCAATAAAGGAATAGGCCTCCTGCCCTCCCACATTGTCTGTAAATGGCGTTGGAAATGGATCATGAACACATGCATCATTGAGCTTCTGCAGATCTCCACAAATCCTTATTTTGCCCTTTTGTTTCTTCTCTTGGACCACCATCGGGCTCACCCAATCAGATTCTTCAACAGGTTCTTTTTTTTCCTTGGAAAAAGTGCAATTTTCATTAAAAAGATAAGAAAATTACATGTTGTATGACACTGCAGATATGAACTGCTGTCAGCAAAAAGGGAGTACTGTTTAGAGCTATTATAAACTTTACAAAAACTATTATGATGCTTACTGATAATAAACTTCTGAGAAGTCCAATAAGTTTCTGAGAATATGAGTTTTGTCCAAAAAGATACTGAAAACTGGTATGTTATATACATAGAAGGAGAAATTAAAATAAAAGTTGTTGAATGATCTAGTGATCATTATGATAGGAACCAATCATTTCCATAAAAGGACGATGAAAGTAACTATAGAAACTGTCACCCCTGTATTCCTGTATCTGCCATTGACCTTTTTTCAGCTGCGCTACCTCTTTGGATAAACGATCAGCGATCTCATTCCTTTCCCTGTATATATGTGAGCATGCAAATGAATCAAATTGGGACTTTAGAGGAAGGATATCAGTCAGAATATCTCTAAGTGTGTGCAAGTGACAATGATTAACTTCATTTGTCCAGTTGATTATGAGCTGTGAGTCTCTGAATATCTGAAGTTGTTGGCAATTTTGTTGTTTTGCAAAAAGGAGAAGGTATTTTAGACTGCTCAATTCAGCATAGTTGTTGGTGCCTCTACCAAGGACAACCTTGATTCTATAAGACACTATATTATCCATATGCAGCACCGCCCCTCCACCATAGCCTTTAGGTTGTGTTGAGCCGTCAAAATAACCCCAGGTGGAGTTTATGTCTATGGATTCCTAGGTAATGATCCGAGGGGGTCGGATGTCCTGGTCCTCCGAGAGAGAATTGTATAAAGAAAACAATGAAATACTAGAGGAGTCCCAATCTATTTTGGAATTCTTGAAAATGGATTTGTTCCTATTAAGCCAGATTCCCTAGCAAATTAGTAGTGGAAGGCATCTAGTTTTCTGAGAGTTGGCTTTTATCCACCATCTTTGCCAAGCCTCTTCAATATCTCATCCTGACCAATCAATATGTAGATTTAGTGAAGTGAGGATCCTTTGCCAGAAGGCTTTCGAGACAGAACAGGTAAAGAAGAGATGAGAAGTATCTTCCTCCTCCATCCTACACAGATAGCAACAGGTTCTATAATACCTACCTCCAACATTTTATCTAGATTTTGGCGAACCTTTTCCTTATACTTAGGATTAAGGCGGTAAGGCCTCTGCTTAACAAGATTTGCATCCTGCTTCAACGTGATCTTCATAAAACCCAAGTTGCCAAGTATTCCTTTCATATCTGAAAACTTAGTAGGGAAGAGATCCTAATATTCGCGAAGTAATTCAACAACTTTGTCTACTCTAGCGTCTTCCCAATAATCTACAATTTTCATGAACTTATGTTCTTCTTCAGTGCCATTGTTTACTTGTTTCATTTTCAAAGGTGAGGAGATGTACGGGTTATCTATTTTTGGGCCTTCGACTTTGCGATGCCCTTATGCCTCCAGAATGTTGATATTCCTCGAGTCTTCTTCCTCCTCTTCAGCAGTCACGTTATATCATTCCAATCCATGGCATAGGTGGGTGCTCTAGTCCATTTGGGTCCATTCCATAGTTTCCTTTGGTGTTATGAAGACAACTGCTTTAATCACTTGCAGCACTTCATCGATGCTTCCAAATCCATCTTCAAAGTTGAAAGTCAATAAGAAACCTTCCTTCAATGCATCCCATACTGCAGTGCCATGGCGGAGCTACATTACAAGTTACCAGTTCCTGGGGATTATATCCAAGGTATGACAAAATATGTGTAACCATTTTGGCTGGTTTTGTCCCCCATCCCTTAGTCCATTCTTCCAGGTGATCACGTGGATCATCCTTTCCATCATACTTCTCAGTAATTCTAGTATTAGCATGCCCAAATCGTAGCTTCATCATTCTTCTATAATCTCACTATCTAACAAAACTATCCTTACGTGTACCCCACCATCGTGTAGCATAGCATGCAGCACCAATTCCAATGCTTGAAAGTTGTGGTCCTTAGGGACTTCATGCTCAAATTCATATAAAAACATATCTACGTCAGTTAAACCATCATAATAAGGTAACTTTCTTACCTTCTATGAAACACAATGCAACGAATTTTCCATCATATTGCATCATAATGTAGAAACTTCATGCAAGCGATTCTGCCAATGCTCTAATTCCTCATCTGAATCAAAGGTATAGGAACTTTCTCGGTCCCATTCAATATTTCCATCTGCCATTGGGTTGATCTGGCCCGATCTTGGGCTATTATCTTGTAGATTTGATCCAACTTGTCGTCACCTTCTTCATTGTCGCGGACTGGTTCAATATAGCACACTCCTTCTACAAGATCACTATAACCTGAAGCAATTTTCTTTCAAATGACATTGTCCTTTTCTTCAAATTAATTCCCCCACTCATATCAATAGCCGAGTCG
Organism: Pinus tabuliformis; assembly: GCA_031772625.1. Lineage (NCBI taxonomy): Eukaryota > Viridiplantae > Streptophyta > Pinopsida > Pinales > Pinaceae > Pinus > Pinus tabuliformis. Next base: position 736,897,466 of record CM062814.1, on the reverse strand, counting down.
ATTCCCAGGAGCATGGGGTAAGGATTACTATCATCGACAATTTATATAACTTCAAAGTCTACTACTGCACCCGCACCTTCAATATCAACTGTTACTCCATATAACCGTCCCATGGGGAGGATTTTCTGTTGATTTTCCATCCCGAGCTAAATCATAGACCACTGTAGCAGAGGTCTCCCCATCCTTTCCCATGTCTATTTTGGTAGAACATTCACATCGAACCCCAAATCCAAGATGACCTGGTCCATTTCATAATCACCTATCTGTGTTGTTAGCTGCATCTCTCACCCTATTTGTTCCTTATGCTTACCAATGTTTCTGACTACGTGGTGTTCATCAGGGGCCTTTTCTTTATTGGTGAACTTATTTATTAATTCTTGCAACTCTTCCACAGCCTTGCTATTGCGCAGCAACTTCATGCAGGTCTCCAAAAACGTAGTGAGTACTGAAGGATCAACCTCTGCTGGCGCCATGATTTCTTGCATCTTGCCATGGCTTCCTGAGGTGGAGACCTCACCAAAGCTCTTCTTGGCTTCCATAAATGTTTCCTTAGCACGATTTAGATCAAAGATGACTTCTTTCTCAAGAGCTTTGCGGACCCATCCATATTCTTAAGGTTGTTTACCTTTATCAATGCTAGTCGTCATTCCACTTCTCAGTACAATATTAACGATTTGATCTTCCTTGCAAGGCTCATCCCTCGTCATTTTTAAATTTTTCATAGGCTGTTGAGGCTGCATTTTATTCTCTTGCATATTAGCTATTAACATTGGGAATTCTTCTATGGTATGGTTGAACTATCTGTAGTATTGACATGACGGGTGTGTAGGATTCTAGAAATCTCATGCAAAGTGCCCCGGTTGTCCGCAATTGTAGCAGACAATTTGACCGTGAAATCTACCAGGTCCTCCTCCTCATCCCTATCCTTGGCCTTAAAAACCTCTACATGCTCCTCCAATGCCTTGATCTTGAGGTCAATTCTATGCTTGCATAGGGTAAGTAGGGGTTCTTTCCATCTTCAACTCATAACTTCGACAATGGCGCTCATCGTGGCCCAAAAATTTGCAGAAATTACAGAACAACTGCTGAGGTGTTCAAACAAACTTATAAAGCAAGTGGTAGTTATCTGTCGCATGTTCCCCAGTAACATGGCAAATAGCACACCATATAGTGGACCCCCGTTCTTGGCCCTACTGATGCCTCTGGCTTCAGGGGAATTGGGCCCCCCATGTAATATAATTCGCGAACACAGGATAATGATCCTTATCGTGTCTATGGCCCTTGCACTTCAAGCATGTCAGGCTTAGTCTCCTTTTCTTTCTTCAAACTTTGTAATTATATGTGTAGGCTTGCTAATTATGAGTGGATATGTTGTACCCCTAGGTTCGTATCCTGAATAGGTGATGTGTACAGCCTCATCGCAATCTCCAGGGCTTCTGTCTGTGTTTCTATCTTCTGTTGTGATAGAGCGATTATCAAATGGGGAAAAAGCGATGCAATAAAGTAGTCGTGATGTTGGCTATGTGTGATCTGCATGTTAGCCTGTCTGATCTAGCACTTCAAACTCTGATCAAAGTCCCAAGGTGTTTCCTCAACCTTCATCATGATCTCTTTAAATTCAATTACCAACTGTGCCTTAGATTTAGGCATACTAAATTCCTCATTCAAATCTTTCTAAGTCTCTCTCAACGATGCATAAGGGTTTTTAGTACAATACTTAACGTACTAGGTTAACGTGCGATCCTACAAGGCGGTAACCCGCTGAGCCTTATTTATATTATCATCAGTGATTTACTGCGATGTCCATACAACGTTCGTAAAAAACTAGAACTACTCTAGATCTTCACTTCCTATGCCCTTGAAGATCGATATCTTCATTGCGTTCACCATGTTGAATGGTGGTGGCGAAGGTGGGGGTGTGGGCGAAGGTGTATGAGGTGGAGGTGAAGGTGGGGGTGGAGTGGATGGATGATGTGTCCTAGGAATACCCTGATTTATGAGCTGAACAACACTTCATGGTCTAGTCTACATTGCTCCTGCGTTGTCGCTTAAAGGAGGTCCAATCAATGGGTTATACCCTAGTCCTGATTCTTCACAATTTCTAAAGAATCTTCCACTTCATGTTACTTTGAACATCAAGGTAATGTAATTACCCACTTTTCACATAATATCCTTTTAATCCAGGTATTTAATTATCTTAAATACTTACCTCATGGTCATTTGAAGAATCTTCGCTCTTCTTTGCTATAGATGACTAAGGTATCAACTGCAAATTCTGTAATGAATCCTCTCAAAATTCGATCAAGCCAATGATCGACAACCTATGAGATATTGTTTTCAGAGGCCTCTAGTAGTCATACCAGTTCTGGAGTCCACACTATAGGACTATCGATCTTCCACCTTCCTTGACTGTCTGTTAATTTAGCTAACCACTCGTATAGTTCAATTTGGAAGGTGTTCGAAGAAGATTTTGTGTATCTCTCTATATAGATATCTATTTAACCAATCCTCCTTCGACACACATGGATTCCTATTTTCTTGAGCCGCAAACTCATGAATCCTCTGATCTAACCACTTTTCAATCTCTTTCTTAGTCGAATTCCAATGATGTGACATCACACATCTCTTTAAGCAGATCTCGGTCCCGAAAATAGAATAATTTGTTGGCTTAGGGATCCTGACCTAGGTTTAGATTTATTTGCTTCAACCAAAAAAACTCTATACTACTGGCCCTTTCGGCAACAACCCACATAGCACAGGTTGTAGTCCCACCCGAAGCAATATGGGGGGTTAAAAGAACCAAGTTTCTGCATTTAGAGAGTAGTGTGATGTCTTCTAGTGTCTTGGATATGCCTCTACGCAGATCGATAAAATTCTATGGCATGTCACTGCAACTCAATTAAAGAGGCCTTTAGACCTTCTTGAAGGTCCACGATCAATCCTTCCAGATCCTTAACAATCGATTTATGTACTTACGCATGACAAAAAGTAACCCTAGATTGGAGTTCTCCTAGATTTACTTTATTCGTCAGAAAACATAAGAGAAATAATTTGAAACTTTGTGGAAGTGGCTAAGAATTCATTTCATACATTATTGAGACAGATTCAATAAATTCGCGTAACATTCAATCACTATTTCATGAAACATGTCATTCATCAGCAGGATATAGAATAAATAGATACAAATGGAAATGCTCGATAATTCCTTGGAAAACTGTCTTTATTGATCTTTAATTCACTGATTACAGACTCAAACTACCTTATTCACACATCTGCAGGGGTCCGCGCACTCATTTGTAGACTCTACCCAGGCCTTCATGCACTCAGCTGTGTAGCCTTCCCTTCTCTACCTAAGCGCAGGAAGCAAAGCCTTCCTACCTTAGCTCCTACCCAAAACTCTTCATGAACCCAATTCTCTATCCCAAAAAATGTCCTAAGGCTCGCTAAGACTTAACTCTTTAGAGACTTTTCCATATAATGCCATGGTCCACAGACCATGCATGAATCTCAAAACCGACTCAAAAATTTACTTAAAACAAGGGGCTAAGCCCCTTTGACTCTTATTCATCTACACGCTCCGCTTCCATATATCACGGAGACTTTACATCTTTCACAAAATTGTATACAAAATTTGGGTTAACTAACCCCAAATTGACCCAGGGGACCCCATACCAACACACACACACACACACACACATATATAATGCAGTAATATTCAATTTTTCAGGAAAAGAAATGAGTGCAGTAATAAGTTATGTAATTGTAAGTTATAATTAATAATATCTATCATTATAAATCTCTCTCAACTTGTAAAATGTGATTGCACTCAATTCTCTCCTTAGTCTCCAAAAGTGTGAAGTATATATAGACACTTTTACTCCTCATTTAGGTTTGCAATATGTTAGTGTCTGTCAGTCCTTCCAGTCACCGGTGATCAAATATTCTCTTATAAGGTTTGTGTTAGGGTCTCATGTCAAATTTTCATCATTAAATTAGGTTTTGAGAATAAAATTTGGTCATTCGCTAGCGTGTCTAGATATATTACTACTCCTTTCAAAATTTTCATGTTCCGATCACTGCCATCACTCAGTTGGATGTGCCATCAATGAAAGGTCATCATCATCATCTCAGTCATACCATCATGATCCTCATTCAACTTAGTGGCACCATTAGGTCATTAGGGTTAAAGCAATCAAAATATGTCATTTCATTCATAAATCCGACAAATGGAGTCGTGATAGGGAATTTCTCTAAAGGTTTTTGTTTCAAAATGTAGTTTATTTCATAATTATGTAATAAGTTCTAAGTTTCAAAGCTGCATTCAAATGTTTTAAAGCTACATAGTTTCCAAAGGCCAAGTAAAAATCATATGGTGGGCCACCCTACCACTATGAAGAATTGACTTCTACAAGATATAAAGACCATCTAAAAATCATTTCCCTCACTCACTTCATTAGAAAAAGGCTTTAGCTCACCAACAAGTCACCTCCATAGTGTTTTCAGAGCAAAAGACACTCCAAAATTTAGTTTGAAGGAGCTACGCTATGCTTTTAGAACCTTCATTGTGTTTTCTCTCCCACAGGCCCTAAAACTTGTTTTCAACGGTTTTCAAGACCAATTGAAGTTTTTATCTTCTTTATACATGTAATTTCAAGCCTGTTGACCCATCCTATCAGTTTATTTCCTTGATTTCATGCTGCATAAGCCTCCATTTGGCCCCACGCTGCGTTTTTCATAGTTTTCCTAGTTGGACTGTATATAAATTCCCTAGACCAGATCCCACACCCAATTTATCCTATTCCATTTCCCAAAGTTCCATAAAACCCCAACGTACTTCACTAAATTTTCCTACCCTCATTTTCCTTTCCTAAACCCTTCATCCTATCCCCTCATCCACTTCCCTTATTTTTCCCGCTAGGGTTTTCCCTTGCACACTACCAACATGGAAGAAGAAAAAAGTCCTATAATAAACGAGGCCAAATTTCAAGGTATGAGCCACTCAACACCCACAAGCTGATGTCCTGTCCACTGTCCAAGAAATGATTTCAGAATGTAGGGTGCTTAGGGTTTTGTGTTCAGACTAAACAGGTTAAGCATCATGCGAAGTTAACCAGATTGTTTGCCAACAATATTAGGAGAGATAAGGTCACTATTGCAGAGGTTAGTTTCACCATTTCTATTGAAGCCATAATAGTAGCCACAGGGATACCTAACAGTGGAGAAAAATGGTTTAAGAGCCTAGACTTGGATGTGAAAAATTACCAACCCTTCATTAAAGGTCACTATAAACACAACATTAAGAAGGTTTTTCCTTTTGGACAACTCCTTGAGAAGTTTTCCCCATTGATGAAGATCATTATGAAGTATTTTACATGTGAGGGCAGGTTTTCTAGATTGTACAAGTATCATGTCAGGTTTCTCATGCATTTCAAAGGGGTAAAACCACTTAACCTACCCTACTACCTCTACAAGAGCTTGCCTAAAATGGAAAATAACGTGCAACATAAAAAAAGTGATCATCAAACTAGATTTTTTCACCATGCCCTCATCAAAAACATTGTATTGCATCATCTTGCACAAAATAACATCACTTGGGAGACATTCATGTAGTCAAATGTCTTTTTGCCTTCTGCTAGTCAAACTACAAGCCAAAGCACACCATCAAAATCATCCAAGCATATGGAGATTGAATCATCTAGTAGAAATATAGTTAAGAGGACACCTAGACCTGAGGTGACTCAAGCATATTAGAGAGGAAGGAGGCTTGTGTTTACTCCACATATTGTGGAAGGGGCCAAACTTACACCAGCAAAACATGGATCACCATCACAGCATGAGGAACCTTTGCAAGATGAGGAGCCATTCCATCTTGACACTGATATGCTTGACTTGAAGGTTAATGAGGTGCATAAGACAATGGATCAGGTCATCATGGAAAAATATGCTAAGATCAAAGAGCTTAAAGACAACTTGTCTATGGCTAATTTCATGATTTCATTCCTAGAGGAGGAGAATAGGAAATTGAAGGTAAATCAATTACTCTTGGATAAGCATAGGGTTGATGTTGGAAAAGAGGATGTGAAGGGAAAGGTAGTAGTTGATACAAATGATTCATATGAGCATCAAGAGTAGGTGAAAAGGAAGAGGCCAAGAAATAGAGGGCTCAAGAGGGCACTTCAGCAACAAAGAGAGCAAATATCTTCAGTTGACCTAATTGCAACAGAAATCAATGAGAATAGGGATTTTTGTCTTGACAAGGAGAATTTTCATTTGGAGAAGCCTCTTGAGACAGCCAATAGAGGGAAAAATTTTCAAATGCACATGGCTTCTCATTACTACACAAGGAATCAGGTCTCCAAAGTCAAGATCAGGCAATTGAAGGAAAGACTCAAAGAAACCCTAATCAAGCAAAAAGAGAAGGTGAAGTTGGATTTTCTTGTTGATTATTCCCTCATAGCATATCATACCTACTCAAGACTTCATGGATCATCTTTGGACCAATTTTGAAGAGATTTGGAGAATGTTTGGTTTTTTATTAAATTTTGGAAATTTTTGACATAGTCACAGGGTTAAAAACGCACCATGCCCCATGCTTCACTTTTGATGGAGGACACCAAATAATATTTTATTTGCATATTCAGATACCTCATGACTTGTACATCACTTCTAACCTTTGGGAGTAGACATTCAACAAGTTTTGGTAGGTGAAAAGGGATGAAAACTACTAAAAAAACCACCTCTCAGGCCTCCTTTTAAGGAGCACATTGTGCTTTTGAGAGTACCTCTCAGAGAATTAATTTTTGGAGAGAGAGAATCAACCTTTTTAAGCTCTTGAATATTTCATCATGTATAAGATATCTGCATCTTTCCAATGAGCCATCAAGATCATAATTTGGACCTTTGAAAGGCCTGTAAAAGTCAAATTTTCCCAAATTCGATGCGCTTTCTCCTGGCACACTGCACTTTTGTTTGAAATCGCTGCGCTTTCACCTAAATACACTTTTCTCGGTTTTATCAACTGGATTCGAGTTTTTATGATGTAATTATGATGTAATTAAGGTTAAATATGCTTGTTAGGTTGTTTTTATGTAATTTTAGGCCTCATTTATGAGGGCAGTCTAGTCAAAATTTAAATGGAGGATTTGCTTTAACCTCCCTAGACATTAGGGGTTTGTTTGAACACCTCATGTATCAGTTCCTAAACTCATGGATTCGACCCTTGAGAGAAGGGAGATGTCGTTTTGGTCTATATGTGTCTATATTTCAGTCATAGAACAGGTTGGACATCAGAGGTGAGAACACTTGTAGCTTGTATTTCAACTCTTTATTCAGGAAATCAAAGGAGCAGTTTGTAGCTATTATCTAGGAATTCATGTGCAGTGAGTTTCTGATGATGTATTTTCTTTGTTATAGTTTTTTATGAGCGATATACATCTCTCTATTCCATATCTTATTTCTTCAGTGATTTTTGTTAAAGGTTATAAGTATAATTCTTTGCATAAAGCTCTGTTTTCATGAGAATATCATTTTGTGTAATTTTTCTGCTTACTTAATGAATTCATGGTGCACATGCTCATTAAGACCTTTTTCTTCTTTCAAACACTACACTACACCGACAACCATAAATCCATCACAAAATCATTGCTACCTTACTCCTCGATATCTTTGTTGATGTAACTCCTTGATCCTTTGACCTAGCTACCTAGTTTTCATCCCTACTCCACCATCAAAACCATAAATTTTGAAACCCTAGAGCTGAACATATCCAGCCTAATATCTTTTTCCCACTCCAGTAATATTTGTTTGTGAATTTCATAGAGAGATCCCTCTATGGTTTAGCAAGGCTAGCTATTGAACCCTAAGTGGTTTGAGGTTACCTCCTTCGATCTCTATTCTCAACCTTGGGATATTGTGGAGGATAAAATTTTGGCGTCATTGCTGGGGAGACGACTGATACATAATTCATGGGATTAGTTCTACAAGTGCATTCAGGGCTGGTTCAGTATTCAAAGAAGGTTGATCTAAGTCACATCAAGTTAAGGTGTTAAATTTTGGCTCCTAAAAGACACATGAGGTCAAACCCTGACCCAAATCCACCTCCTATTATTGATGATCCAAATAAACTACTGAGGAAACTCAAGTCTCCTCACCCTAAAAGTGGAGCTTGTAAATTGGTAAGAACTACTTCCTTGCCTGATCAATTGTTTACCGTTGAAGATCTTTCTTTTGATATCCAAATTGTGTTATCTCTTTTCTGGTCAAAGTCTGAATATTTTCTTTTAGAGGTAGTATTTGACCCTATTAAATTTGATTCTTACTTCCATCTTTCTAAATCTTTGTTTTCTAGAACTTCTTCTAAATCCCTATTTTCTAAAATTGATCATAAGCTTGGTCAAACTTTGATAATCTCCAAAGCCTAGCTGACCAACTTTAGATCACTACTGAAAAGGCCTACATTCAATATCAACTTGAGATTTTGTCTACTTCTACATTCTCTATCGTACCTTCAAATACAATAGCCACCACATCTATTTTTGTTAATCCACCACTACTTTCATTGGCATCATCATCTTCATCAGCACAACCCATTTTAGTTCCCATACAACTTCCCCCAGCAATCATGGCAAGATTTTCTCCTTTAGCATTACCTGGTCAACTTGCAGCCCTACCTCAAAAATATGGCCAAAGACTTCCTCTTTTTAATGGAAATTCAGAGATCACAGCGCAACATCATGTTGAGAAATTAGTGGATTTCATTGATCTTGAAGAGGTTCAAGATGAAGATGTTAAAAAGAGAATTGTAGCACAAAGATTTTCTGGAGATGTTAAGAAGTGGTTTCGTAGTTTGCCAGTTGGTTCCATCAACAAATCTCAGCATCTAATAGAATTGTTCTTAGCTCGGTGGCAAGAGAAGAAGAATCAATTACATATTTTAGTTGAGTACAATTCCATGAAGAGAAATCTGAATGAGATAGTGCAAGAGTTCACAACAAGATTCAATCTTGTATACAATTCCATCCCTAATAACATGAAACCTCCCCTTGGTTTAGCATTCCTCCACTATCTTGATGCATTTAACCTAGACATGGCTTATCAGCTTAGGGAGAGAGACCCTACCACTTTAGAAGAAATGCAGAAGAACATAATGAGTGTGGAGGCTAATTTACTGATTAAGAATTCCAAAATAAAACCAGAGAATAAAGTTACCATTAAGGAGGAGTCCTCCTCTTCTTCTGATGGTAAAATCGACACTTTCATAAATACCATGGAAAGAATGATGGATATAATGACCATTACAAATCGACAATTGGAGCCTTCAATAAGGAATCCAAATTATAGGGGAGAACAATAATCATAGTGTAGAAATAAGTAGAAAGAGTATAAAAATGAATATCCTCAGGGACAAATCAGAACTCCATTTCAACAAAATTACACTCAAGGTATGGAAGAAGATGAAGAAGAGATTGTTGAAGCAAACCATTTCTTTGAGGATGATCAACTACCTAAGTTTCTAACAAAGGAAGATCAGTTCTCTCTGGATACTCTAGCACCAAGTGGCCAACAGCTTGTCCTTGCAAATTATGATTCATGGGCAGTGTAGATCGAATAATACCAAAGGGGATATTAGAATGCCCTCAGCGATTTGTAGAAATAGTACAATTTGAGGAGCAAGAATGTGCCTGTTACTTTGAATCAGAAAAGACAAAATGCTTAGAGAGATGCACAAGACAAAGAAACAACCCTTGCAGATCAAAACAGAGAAAAGGAGATTGTTATCCTAAGTCGAGACAAGACAAATGAAGCTTCTACCCACAATGTAAGGAAGGATAAAGAGGCTCAAATTGAAGGTCAGAGAAAGGAGTCTCATACCACTGGACAACCTGAAAAGAAGGACACCACTTCAAAAGAGGTAGATAAGCAATCTAATTTTTTTAGTTTAGAGAATGAAATTTCTAAGTTGAAAGTTTCAATTCCTCTAACTAAACTAGTCAAGAATGATAAATAAAAATCTCAGACTGTTAAGAGGTTGAAAGTAGATCCGATGTCATATATAGCACATATTTCATTAAAATTGGATATTTTATATTACAAGGACATGACTAGAATTGAGTTTTTTGGTTATTTTGAAACTCTAGATCCACTATTTAATTCAAAATTTAATGAAATATGTGCAATATGGTTAATATTGTCGATGATGAGTCGGAAATTATATTTGGTCCAGTTGTAGAGGGAAGTCTAGAGGATAGTGAAGTCCCACCTTTATATCTTAGTCTGAAACTCCATGAGTTTATCCTCCATAATGCCATGTTAGATTCCAGGGCCTCACATAACCTTATGCCAAAAGCCATTATGGACAAATTGGGATTAGATATCACTCGACCATACCATGACCTCTATTCATTTGATTCAGGAAGAGTGAAATGCCTCGGTCTTATTAAAGACTTAGTAGTGTCCCTGGATAAAATTCTAGCCAAGAATGTGTTGATGGATGTGGTTGTCGTTGATATACCTCCACGATTTGGCATGTTGCTCTCACGATCTTGGGGAGAAAAGTTGAAAGACACCCTACAACTTGATTTCTCTTTTTCTACTATACATGTATATGGGCAACTTGGAAAAATATATCGAGAGAAGAAGATGAAATTCATGATTAGTAGCAAAGAGAGACCTAATAATCACCCAATCCATGTTGTACATACCGACCTAGAGTCCTTCATTTTGTATAGTGATATGATTCCAATAGACGATGACAACCAGATTGTAGATATTTAAGAAGTTTCAGAAGTTATAAGTAGTATACAGGAAGATTTGATTGCAGAAAAAGAGAAAAAGGATGTAGACTATTTGCAGCCAGAAAGCTCGCTTGAAAGGATTATTGAAGCAGTGCTAGAAACACATATTGTTGAGACAACGAGTTATTCTCCAAAAGGTCAGATAGATCAGGCCTCCAAATTTCAGTTTTCAAATGAAGAAGATGGTCTTTGGACCTTGCAGTTTGATGGAGCACTAGGAAAAGAAGGAGCAGGGATTTGCGTGTGGGTTCATTGTCCCTTGCATCAATAATATGAAATCCATCACAATACAAGGTTAAGTTCATATAAGTTAGCTTTTGATTGCTCAAATAATGAGGCAGAGTACAAAGCATTGATTGCTGGCCTTAAAATTCTCAAAAAGTTAGGAGCAAAGAAAATTTTAGTTTATGGTGACTCTGAGTTGGTGATTAAACAGGTAAAAGGGGAGTACCAGGCCAAGCATCCAAGGATGCGAGCTTATCAAAATGTTGTCCTTCACATTCTCAAGGCTTTTTCTGAATATACACTGTCTTTGATTCCTAGAAGTTAGGATTTTATGGCTGATTCCCTTGCTACTGCAGTAAGTATGTTTAAGATTCCCATTCATTAAAACAAGAAGTTTTCAATTCATGTCAAGAATCATCCAGTTGTCCCTGATAATATGAGATATTGCTATTGAATTTCAAATGTTGCAGCTGGAAGATAATAAAATTTCACAAGGTCTTGTACCTTTGGAAGAGTTATTTGATCTTGATGATGTCACCAAAAATTCTACAATGGTCCCCACATAAAAAGGTGTTGAAAATATAAACATTGGTACACTTGACAAGCCCAAGATGGTCAAATTGTCGAAGTCTTTATCCCCTGAGGTGAAAAGTAAGTACATTTCTTTAATGACAAAATTTTCTGATGTATTTGCTCGGGACTATTCAAATCTAAAGGTGTATGATAAGAGCATCATCAGGCATACTATATCAGTCAAGCCTGATCATAAGCCATTCCGCCAGAAGCTGAGAATGATTAATCCTAAATCGCTCTCATCCATTGAGAAAGAGGTAAATAGACTTTACGAATCTGGTATCATAGGTCCTATTTGTTTTTCTGAAAGGATGTAAAACCTTGTGCCGATAAGGAAGAGCACGGGGGATATTCATCTTTGTATTGATTTTAGGAACTTGAACAAAGTGTCCTTAAAGGACAATTATTCTCTTTTGAAGACAGACCATATTCTACAGAGGGTAGTTTGGTCTTCTAGGATGTCTCTTCTTGAGGGATACTAGGGATATAACCAAATTTTGGTGCATGAAGCTGATCATTTGAAAACAACCTTCATGACAACATGGGGTACTTTTATGTATGCTAAGATGTCATTTGGATTGAAGAATGTAGGGGCCACTTTTGAGCAAGCAATGGACATTACTTTCACCAACGAAAAGGATGCATTTCTGGTTATGTATTTGGATGATCTCACTTTTTTTCCCAAATATGATGACGAGCACTTGCATAATCTAAGAATTGTTTTTTTAGAGATGCATAAAATTTAGCATTTCACTGAATCCAAAGAAGAGCTTATTCGCCATGGAGGAGGGAAAACTACCAGGGCACATTATTTCCAAAGATGGTATTTGTATCGACCCTGCACGAGTTGAAGCAATCCAGCAATTAGAGTTTCCAAAAAAAATAGAGGTTTAATCTTTTAATGGAAAAATCAACTTTTTAAGGAGGTTCATCCCCAACCTTGCTGAATGTTTAAGGGAGATGTCCAATATGATGAAGAAATACAATGAGGTAAGATGGTCAGAAGATGCTAAGAAATCATTTAATGCAGTTAAATTTTCATTGTCTATTGCTCCTACATTGATCAATCCTGATTATACTTCATATTTTATTATATTTTCATTTGCTTCTAAGCATACTTTAGTTGTTGTCCTAATGCAAAAGAGGGACCAGAAAAATGAACAACCCATAGCTTTTTTTAGTCGAACTATAAGAGATGCAGCACTAAAGTACAACATTATTGAGAAGCAAGCTTTAGCCTCAGTGAAAGCTCTTAAGGACTTTCGGGTTTACATTCTGCATTCAAGCATTCTAGCTTATGTTCCAACAGCAATAATGAATGAAGTTATTATGTAGATGGATCTAGAAGGTAGGCGGGGAAAATGGATCGCAGCGATGCTAGAATATGATCTGGAGATAAAGCCGAAAAAGTTGATCAAAGGAAAAGGTTTGGTAAAGCTCATGGCTAAATCTAACTTGCATGCATTAGATATCAATCTAATTGTTGCCCTCTCTGAAGAAGATGTGGAAGACTCACAGGTACAGGTATTAGAAATGTTTACTTCATCTCCTTGGTATTCTGACATTGTGTATGTATTGCAACATTTATATCCTCCACTGGAAGTGCCAAGAAGTAAGAGTAGATCATTAAATTGAAAGTTTCAAAATACTGTATTCTTGATGGTGTCTTGTTTTGGAAAGATCCGAGTGGTGTGTTGTTGAATTGTCTTGTAAAAAATGAAGCAAAAGATGTGATGAGTGACTTCCACGAGGGAGATTTTGGTGGCCACCTCTTTTGGAAAACTACAACCAACAAGATTTTGAGGGTTGGTTTTTATTGGCCAACTCTTTTTACTGATGTATATAAAACTGTGATGAGTTGTCATGAATGTCAGATTTTTCAGGGGAAAAGGAATTTGCAACCATTGCCATTGCAGCCCATTTCAGTTGCAGCACCATTCTAGCAATGGGGTCTTGATTTTGTTGGTGAGATCCATCCTTCATCATCAACCCAAGATAAATGGATCCTAACAACTACAAATTACTTCAAGAAATGGATTGAAGTGATCCAAACCAAGCAAGCTATTGATTATGTAGTTATTCAGTTTATGGAATCTAATATTTGGTTAAGATTTGGCTACCTGCAGAAGATAATCACTGATAATGCTGTTGCTTTTAAGTCAAAAAAAATGGTGGAATTCAACGAAAAGTACCATATCACATTTGGGAATTCAACTACTTATTACCCACAAGGGAATGGGTTGGCTGAATCTTCCAATAAATCATTGATCAAAATAATCAAGAAGGTGTTGGAAGTTAACAAGGAAAACTGGCATAAAAACCTCATCAATGCTTTATGGGCAGACATAGTAAGTAACAAGAAATCCATAGGCATTTCGCCTTTTAGTTGGTGTACGAGTTGATACTATATTTTATTCATCTATTGTTGTCCCGATCCTGAAGATTTTGTATGAAGTGAAAAACGAACCGAATGATGTGCAACAAAGAATAAATCAGATGATTCACCTATAGCAAACTAGGGAGGAAGCTCTGCAGAATACTTCCAAACTTCAAGAAATAATAAAGAAGATTTATGACTGCAAGACTAAAGAAGATTATTTCAACATGGGAGATGTAGTTCTTCGTTGGGATGCACAGAATGAAGAAAAGGGAAAGTATGGTAAGTTTCAAAATGTGTGGAAAGGACCGTACAGAATCTCAGCTTTGAGAGACAAGAATGCTTATCTTCTAGAAGAAATGAATGGACAACATATTTAGGAGGAGAAAACAATGGTAGGATTCTCAAGCACTACCTTACTTGAGAAATTTCTATAAATTTTTATTATCATTGTAAATACTAGTTTTCTTTCCTGCAGAGGGTGAAGTGGCTATCATGGGAGCTTGAAGCCCAAGGAGAAGGCCATAAGGCTTCTTTGACAAGCCGCTCTTTTGAAAGATTCAGTTTGTTTTATTTATTTATTTGTCGAAGTCAGTTAGTCAGTTAGTTTTCAATTTTGAGTTTGGTATTTTTGTTTTGACTCCATGCCCAATGGATAAGGTTACTTGGTCTATAGTGTTCTTGACACCTTCTAAAGGAGCTTCCATCCCCAACTAGAGCAATTGTTAGTGCCTCCCAGTCCTACTAGTCACTGGTGATCAAATATGCTCTTAGAAGTTTTGCATTAGGGTCTCAAGTCAAATTTTTATCATTTCATTAGGTTTTCATAATAAAATTTGGTCACTACCTAGTGTGTCTAGGTCTAGTACTGCTCCTTTCAAATTTTTCATGTTCTGGTCACTGCCATCACTCATTTGAATTTTCCATCACGGAGAGGTCATCGTTATCATCTCAGTCATACCATCATGGTCCTCATTCAGCTTAGTGTCACCATCAGGTCATTAGGGTTAAAGTTGTCAAAATCCATCATTTCATTCATAAATATAGCGAATGAAGGAGTTGTGATAGGACTTTTCTCTAAAGTTTTTTGTTTCAAAATGTAATTTATTTCAAAATTATGTAATAATTCCTAAGTTCCAAAGTTGCAATCAAATGTACTAAAGCTACACAATTTCCAAAGGCCAAGTGAAAATCATATGGTGGGCCACCCTATCACTACGAATACTTGACTTCTACAAGCTATAAAGACCATCTCAAAATCATTTCTCTCACTCACTTCATTAGCAAAAGGCTTTAACTCACCAACAAGTCACCTCCATAGTGTTTTTAGAGAAAAAGACACTATAAAATTTAGTTTCAAGCAACTATGTTGTGCTTTCAGCAACCCACAATGCGCTTTCAGGTAGAAACACTGCGTTTTCTCTCCCATGGGCCCTAAAATTTGTTTTCAACAGATTTCAAGAGAAATTGAAGTTTTCATCTACTTTTCGAACGTAAGTTCAAGCCGCTTGACCCCTCCTGTCATTTTACTTCCTTCATTTCATGTTACATAAGCCTCCATTTGCCCCCACGCTATTTTTTTCACAATTTTCCTAGTTGGACTGTGTATAAATTCCCTAGACCAAATCCCACACCCAATTCATCCTATTCCACTTCCCAAAGTTCCCTAAAACCCCAACCCACTTCCCTAAATTTTCCTACCCTCATTTCTTTTCCCTAAACCCTTCATCCTATCCCTTCATCCACTTCCCTTGTCTTTCCCACTTGGGTTTTCCCTTGCACACCACCAACACGGAAGAAGAAAACAAGTCCTATAATAAAGGACGTCAAATTTCAAGGTATGAGCCACTCAACCCCCATGAGTTGATGTTCTCTCCATTGTCCAAGAAATTTTTTCAAAATGTAGGGTGTTTAGTATTTTGTGAGTAGATTAAACAGGTCAAGTATCATGCCAAGTTAACCATGTTGTTTGCCACCAATCTTAGGAGAGATAAGGGCACTATTGTAGGGGTCAGTTTCACCATTTCTACTAAATCCATAGCAGCAGCCACAGGGATACCTAAGAGTGGATAAAAATGGTTTAAGAGCCTGGACTTGGATGTGAAAAAATACCAACCCTTCATCAAAGGTCAGTATAAACACAACATTAAGAAGGTTTTTCCTTTTGGGCAACTCCTTGAGAAGTTTTCCCCATTGATGAAGATCATTATGAAATGTGAGGGAAATTTTTCTAGATTGTACAAGTATCATGTCAGGTTGCTCATGCATTTCACAGGGGTAAAACCACTCAATCTAACATACTACCTCTACAAGAGCTTGGATAAAATGGCAGAGAAGGTGCAACATAAACAAATTGATCATCAAACCAGCCTTTTTCACCATGTTCTCATCAAAATCATTGTATTACATCAACTTGCACAAAATAACATCACTTGGGAGATATTCATGTAGTCAAATGTCTTTTTGCCTTTTTATAGTCAAATTACAAGCCAAAGTACACCATAAACATCATCCAAGCATATGCAAATTGGCTCATATAGTAGAACTATAGTCAAGAGGACACCTAGACCTGAGGTGACTAAAACATATCAGAGAGGAAGGAGGATTGTGTTTACTCCACATACTGTGGAAGGGGCCAAGCTTACACCAACATAACAGGTATCACCATCACAACATGAAGCACCTTTGCAAGATGAGGAGCCATTCCATCTTGACACTGATATGGTTGACTTGAGGGTTAATGGGGAGCATAAGACAATGGAGTAGGTCATCATGGAGAAATATGTTGATATCAAAGAGCTTAAAGACAACCTGTCTAAGGCTAATTTCATGATTTCATTTCTAGAGCAGGGGAATAGGTAATTGAAGGTAAATCAATTACTCTTGGATAAGAATAGCGTTAATGTTGGAAAAGAGGATGTGAAGGGAAAGGAAGTAGTTGACACAGATGATTTAGATGAGCATCAAGAGTAAGTGAAAAGGAAGAGGTGAAGAACTAGAGGGCTCAAGAGGGCACTTCAACAACAAAGAGAGAAAATGTCTTTAGTTGGCCTGGTTGTAGCAGAAATCAATGAGAATAGGGATTTTTGTATTGATAAGGTGAATTTTCATTTGGAGAAGCTTCTTGAGAGGGACAATAGAGACAACAAGTTGCAAAGGCACATGGATTCTCATTACTACACAAGGAATTACGTCTCCAAAGTCAAGATGAGACAGTTGAAGGAAAGACTCAAAGAAACCCTAATCAAGCCAAAAGAGAAGGTAAAGTTCAATTTACTTGCTGATTATTCCCTCATAGCATAGATTACCTACTTAGGACTTCATTGAGTAGCACTGGACCAATTTTGAAGAGATTTGGAAAAATTTTGGTTTTTAATGAATTTTTGGAAATTTTTTGACACAGTCACAGGGTCAAAAACGCATCGTGCCCCACGATGCGCTTTTGATGGAGGATACCAAATGATATTTTGTTTCCATATTTAGATTCCTCATGACTTGAACATCACTTATAGCCATTGGGATCAGACATTCAACAAGTTTTGGTAGGTGAAAAGCAAAGAAAATTTTAAGGATGAAAGTTTATCTTAAAGTTTAGAAACCTTGGCGAATCTTACTAGTCCCTAATATGAAAATTGTAAGATGTTTAGAAAATTTTTTGTCTCTAATGATTTTATATTAGTTTATATAATTTTTTGGCGATTTTTAAGGTAAAATAATTTTATACTATAAAATTTAGGCGAATCATTTTTAGAAGAATTGGAAATTGGTGTATCATTTTTTTTGGAAAAAACATGGAAAATTAGCCAATCTGCGAATATTAACCCCTAAAATTTTCCCTGGTGAAAAGGGTTGAAAACGACTAAACAACCACCTCTCTGCCTTCTTTTTGAAGAGCACACTGCATTTTTGAGAGTACCTTTGGGAGAATTAATTTTTGGAGGGCTAGAAGAAACACTTCTCAGCTCTTGAATATTCCATCACGTAGAAGACATCCACATATTTCCAATGAGCCATCAAGGTCATAATTTGGACCCCGGGAAGGCCTCCAAAAGTAAATTTTCTCAAATTCGTTGTGCTTTCTCCTGGCACGCTGCGCTTTTTTCTGAAGACACTTTTTCTCAGTTTTATCAGCTAGATTCGAGTTTTTATTATGTCATTACTTGTCCTTGATGTAATTATGATGTAATTAAGGGTAACTAGGCTTATTATTTTGTTTTTATGTAAATTTAGGCCTCATTTATGAGGGCAGTTCAATCAAAGTTTAAATGGAGGATTTGTTTTAACCACCCTAAACATTAGGGTTTTGTTTGAACACCTCATGTATTAGTTCCTAAACTCATGGATTCGACCCCTGAGAGAAGGGAGATGTTTTTTTGGTATATATGTATCTATCTTTCAGTCATATAATAGGTTGGACATCAGAGGTGAGAACACTTGTAGCTTGTATTTCAACTCTTTATTCAAGAGATCAATTGAGAAATTTGCAGCTATTATCTAGGAATTCATGTACAGTGAGTTTGTGATGATGTATTTTCTCTGTTATAGAATTTTATGAATGATATACATCTCTCTTTTCCATATCTTATTTCTTTAGTGATTTTCCTTAGAGGTTATAAGCATAATTCTTTGCATAAAGCTTTGTTTTGATGGGAATATCATTTGGTGTAATTTTTCTTCTTCCTTAATGAATTCATGGTGCACATGCTCATTAAGACCTTTTTCTTCTTTCAAACACTACACTACGCCGACAAAGCCTACAGCCATCAAAAAATCATAGCTACCTTGCTCCTCTATATCTTTGCTACTGTAACCCTTTGATCCTTTGACCTATCTACCTACTTTTCATCCCTAATCCAACATCAAAACCATAAATTTTAAAACCCTAGAGCTGAACATATCTAACCTAATTTTTTCCTCACTCGAGTCATATTTCGCTGTGAATTTCATAAAGAGATCCATCTCTGGTTTAGCAGGGCTAGCTGTTGAACCCTAAGTGGTTCAAAGTTACCTCTTTCGATCTTCATTCTTAACCTTGGGATATTGTGGAGGATAACACAATATATATTTTTTAAATGCTAAAAATACAAGGAAATCATAAATTTTAAAACATTATTTGACTAATTTGAATTTGAATAATTTAGATTTAAATGTGCGTATGAAATTATTTTTAAAATAAAAATATTATAAAATTTAGTTTAGTTTAGTTTGTTATTTATTTATTTATTATAATTTGATTTATTTTTATTGAAAATTTCTATATAATTAAAATCAAAACAATAAACAAATTATCATTTTGAAGAATTTCAAAATTGAAAAAGCAAAGTTAAAATATTTTATAGAATTTATCTATATATTATTATAATTATTTTTTTTCTTGGTAAAATAAAATGGAATTTGGATTTATAATAAAGGAAAATTAATGCTTCGAATATATTTGAATATTTATAAAAAGATATTTTCGAGGAATAAATAAATTTTATAATTCGCTTAAACACAAGTATTGAGAGGATTTGTTTTTTAAAGATATATATGATATCTCAATCGAGCCTCTTTTTAACCACGTTAAGAGCTCGATCAAGGGTTTATTAAACCCTCGATCGAGCATTTTAAGTGCTCGATCGAGTTGTTGAGGTCCTAAAAGTCAGAGTTTTAGCTCCTCTTCTACAACTTTTTCTGCAATGTCATTTTGTACCCTAGTGAACTCTAAGCAGAATTTGTCCTTAAGTGGCGGAGTTGATCATGTTGGATTCGGGAAGGAACCCTCTATCCAATGGCATATGTGTTTGACATTTTTGAAATCATATGATATTTTCTATCTGATTTTGTTTACAGATAATGCTTGAATTTTTTTTGCACAGTTTCAAATGGGATGAATAAAAAATCAATAAAATAAAATATACACAACCAAAAAGTTTCAAAAGATCCCACTATCTTCATTTAGAGTCCTCTTCTAAAGGGTACTCTTGGTTTTTCAATTTATTTAAACAACACATGTGTCTCCAAATGCAATTGAAATATTACTTCGCCAACTTCTAAACATAATTAAAAATACAATTTTCCATAAAAAATAAAATTTTAATATGAAAAAACTTAGTTCTCTCTGTGTATATCATGCTCATATATAGTTCTCTATGTGTATATCATGCTCATATATATATATATATATATATATATATATATATATATATATATATATATATATATTAAATTACACATTTTAGACTAAGTTATGCTATGTGAACACGCATACCTCTTAAGTTTTACAAAAAATTGCAAGGATATATATTGAATTTAATTCAAAATTGAGAGATTATACGATACTAAATATTTTTGCAAAAAATATCATTAGGACAACAACATAATTCTCCACATATTTTTTTTTTACTTTGAATCAAAATTCACAATGCTTATATGATTTTTGAGGGCTGCAATTTGATAAATAAGGAAAAACTTGAAATTTCATCACACATTTGGCCCAAAAGTGTAACCCATCTTCATGCATTCACCCTAAGGTTGTCTCTTGATCATATCATCTTGTTGTTGTCTAGCCACCCTCAACAACTCAACATAATCCAAAAAATTATCAAGCAATTGACCAACATCACAATTGGAAGAGATTGAAGATCTATCATTTCGAGAAAATTCCACTGAACCTATCTTGCTACCACACCTAGAGGCTTGTCCCAATCCGCAATATCAACTAGGAAATTTTCTCATGAAATAACTAGAAAGCCTCATAATCGCCTGGATAATCGTGACTAAAACATTTCCATGAACCAAAGTTGAGGAAATAATTCCAAATCCCACAATTCCAAATCCCACCCAAATTTTTCCGAAAGATGATGAATAGACTGGGAAATGAAAGCTCAAGATAACGCTAATAACCCCATCCCATAACTTGAAGGAGTAAACACATTGGAGAAAATTTCAACCTAAAAGTAGCCTCATAAGAAATAATTATAAAATAGTAGTTAAAATACATTGAAGCAAACACATTAGAGGAAATTTCACCTACAAGTAGCCTCACAAGGAATAATTATAAAATAATAGTTAAATACATGTAGGTTTTAACCCTGTACAGAAATTTCCTGCATACGAATTCTTAAACAAAGAAAATAAACAATGCGAGAGCATAACCCATAAAACACATATGCACAGAGATTTTTCCGTGGATCCCAAAACCGGGACTACCAGCTTGATTTTTCATTATGTTCCTTTCAATGTTACAATACATATTTATACATGCCAAAGCATCCAATACCATGGACCGAAAAACCATCGCGTCCAATACCATGTGCGAAAAACATGCACAAAACCATAGGTAGGTTCGCCCAACCTAATATAGGGTCCAAAAAAAATTTTCCCGGGGCGCTGCCCCGGACCCCGTAGAAGGGGGCTAGCCGCCCCCCCTGTGACCCTCCTGCTGCGCAATCGGCGCAACAAAGGGGGGCTACCGCCCCCCTCTAACCCCCCGTTTAACTACGTAGGTTAGTCGTGAAAAGAATATAACACAACCCAACAATCTCCCACTTGTTGTTTTCTTTCCACAGGGGGCCACAGGAGAGCTTAGTCATTTTTCCACCCCTGAAACACCCATTGTTTCTCTACACCAAGAGAACTTCTCAGAGCTCACAGATTTTGTCAATGCATCTGCAGTATTCTTCAAAGTGTCCACCTTTACCAGCAACACCTTTTTGTCTTCTATCATATCCCTCACAAAGTGATACTGAACATCAATGTGCTTTGTCTTTGAATGATAAGCAGGGTTCTTTGCCAAGAAAATTGCACTTTGGCAGTCACAGTCTATTCTTATAGCTCCCTGTACTAACCCTATACTTGAACACAATCTTTGCAACCAAACTGCTTCCTTGCTTGCATGAGTGGCTGCCATGTATTCTGCCTCTGTAGTTGATAGTGCCACTACAGATTGTTTCTTACTCATCCAACTGACTGCACCTCCAAATAGGTTAAGCACATACCCACTTGTAGATCTTCTCTGATCCAGATCTCCAGCCCAGTCTGCATCAACAAAACCATAAATATCCAACACTCTGTCCAATCCTGGTCTTCCTTGGTAGCACAAACCATAATCACTAGTGCCACGCAAATACCTGAAAACCCGCTTCACTGTTGTCCAGTGCTCCTTCCCAGGTTTTGACATAAACCTGCTCAATACTCCCACTGCATGTGCAATGTCTGGTCTAGTACAGACCATTGCATACATCAGGCTACCGACTGCACTTGCATATGGAACACAGGACATGTCCTCTTCCTCTTCTTGTGTCTTGGGACACTGTTCAGCAGATAACCTCACACCTACAGGAATAGGAACCTTCACCGGTTTACTATCCTGCATATTAAACCTCTGCAGTATTGTCTCGACATACTTCCTCTGGTTTAACCAGAGCTTCCTCTTTGCCCGATCTCTTTTAATTTCCATGCCCAAAATATAGTTTGCAGCACCAAGATCTTTCATGTCAAATTTGGAGGGCAATTGGGTCTTCAAATCCTGGATAATTTCTTTGTCATTTCCAACCAGCAACATATCATCCACATACAGGACCAGATAAATAACACGGTCACCAATTAATTTAAAATACACACAATGATCTGCTTTACTTCTGGTGAAGCCAAGTCCCCGTATAAATGTATCAAATTTCTGTTACCACATCCTTGGTGACTGTTTTAACCCATACAGAGACTTCTTTAACTTGCATACCAGTTATTTCTTACCCTTCACCACAAAGTCTTCAGGTTGCTTCATGTAGATTTCCTCTTCCAAATCCCCGTGAAGAAATGTTGTCTTCACATCCATCTGTTCTACCTCAAAATCAAAAGAAGCAACAACAGATAAAAGTAATCTAATAGAAGCTACCTTGGCAACAGGAGAAAAAATATCACCAAAATCAATTCCCGGCACCTGGGAATAACCTTTTGCTACCAACCGAGCTTTGTATTTCTCCACCTTTCCTTCTGCATTAGTCTTCTTCTTGAACACCCATTTGCTGCCAATGGGTTTCCTTCCAGCCGGCAACTCTACCAGATCCCAAGCCTCATTTTTGTGCAAAGATGCCATTTCATCAACCATGGCCTCTTTCCAGAGTTTTCCATCCTCTGAATCCACTGCTTCCTTCACAGTTCTGGGATCATCATCAGTAACAGACAAAGCAAAATTTGAACTGAAAGCAGATGGATTATACCTTTTTGGCTGCCTTCTTTCTCGACCTGATCTTCTCACAGCCGGAGTTTGTGGCTCTTCATCTTCTGATTCCTCCTCTGCTGCAGAGTCTGATTCTTCCTCCTTTGGCTCAAACTCTATCTTCTCAGGTTCCTTTGGTTGGACTTCAGATTGAATAACATCTTTTACCTCTCTGAACACCACATCTCGGCTGTACACAACCTTCCGTGTGACTGGGTTCCAAAGCTTATAACCCTTTAAACCATCCTTATACCCAATAAAGATGCACTTTTCATATTTACTATCCAACTTGGTTCGTTTCTCCTTTGGAATATGTACATATGCATCACATCCAAATACCCTCAGATATGAAAGAGAGGGTTTCTTACCAGTCCATACTTCTTGTGGAGTCTTATCCTCCAACGCTGATGAGGGTGATCTGTTTATCAGGTAACATGCAGTATCCACCGCCTCTGCCCAGAATTCCTGTCCTAACCCGGCACCACTGAGCATGCTTCTTGCCCTTTCCATCAACGTCTTGTTCATTCTTTCTGCGACTCCATTTTGCTAAGGTGTATATGGAGTAGTCTTCTGCTGTGCTATACCACACTTCTTACAAAATTCTTCAAATTCCTTGCTGCAAAATTCTCCACCATTATCTGTCCTCAGCACCTTTATATTCTTCTCTCTCTGATTTTCCACCAGAGCCTTAAATTCTTTAAACCTGTCAAAGACTTCAGATTTCTTCTTAAGGAAATATATCCATGTATTCCTTGAGAAGTCATCTATGAATGATACATAGTACATAGACTTACCCAGTGATGGAACCTTCACAGGTCCAAACACATCACTATGCACAAGCTCTAATATATGTTTCGTCCTCTTACCACCAGAGAGGAAACTCACTCGATTCTGCTTCCCATACACATAATTTTCATAGAAATCAAAATCCAGAGAGCTATCATTCATACCTTCTACCATACCTTTACTATGAAGTATTCGAAGGCCCTTCTCTCCAATATGTCCAAGCCTTTGATGCCACAACATGGTCTTCTCTCCAAAGACCACTAGATTTTCTACTCCATTTTCAGGAACCATAGAACTATTGCACCCATCAACAACAGTGCTACCTTGCAGCTTGTATAGAGTTCCAATCCGAACTCCCCGCATCAATATCAGTGCTCATCGAACCATCTTGCAGGTATCTTTCTCAAACACCGTCTTTACACCTGCATCATCCAACTTGCTTACAGAAATCAGATTTCTGGGCAATGCAGGAATATGTAGAACACCCGGAAGTGTTCTAACCCTTCCACCTTGCAACTTCAACTTTACTTTTCTCCGACCAATGATTCTAGCCTTCCTATCATCTCCTAAGAAGACATCACCACCATCGTATTTCTCATACTCGCAGAACCACTCTCTATGGGGAGTGAAGTGAAAGGATGCACCTGAGTCAATCAACCATGCCTCATGATCTACATGTGTACTTAAAGAAGCCAAGTACACATCCCCACCTTCATCTGAGGTGGTTTTCGCCTCTGCAGAAGGAGCATCATCAGATCCCTTTCCTTTATCAGGAGCTTTAGATTTACAATCCCTTCTGAAGTGCCCTTCCTTTCCGCATTTCCAGCACACCACCTTTGTAGGTTTTCCTGGAGATTTAGATCTCCCTCTAGATTTAGATCTCCCACTCGATGACTTATTTTTGTTTCTATTCTGGGACCGTCCTCGTACAGACAAGGCATCACCATTCTGGTTGTCCATATTCTTCCGTCTCATCTCCTCCGTCAGCAAGGCTGAGACTATTTCATCAAACTGCAAAGCAGTTGCATTGCTACCTATTGCAATAACCAGACTATCCCACGAATCTGGTAGAGAACACAATAGACTGATGCACTTATCTTCATCTGAAATTTTAATATCAACAGATAATAATTGACTTACCACAGTATTAAACGCATTCAGATGCTCTGTCACCGAGTCTCCATCTTTCATCCTCAGGTTATACAGCTTTTTCCGCAGGAACAGTTTATTCACCAGAGACTTAGATTGGTACAAACTCCCTAACTTGACCCACAAAGCCTTTGCCGTAGCTTCCCCTGATACATTCAGCAATACTGAATCTGAGACACACAATCGTATTGTGCTCTTTGCCTTCCGATCCAATTTCTTCCATTCTTCATCGGTCACTCCCGATGGTTTAGTACCCGGATCTACTGCGATCCACTGATCTTTATCGACCAACAGATCCTCCATCTTGAGTTTCCACAACTCAAAACTCTGACCATTGAACTTCTCAATCTCGATCTTTCCACTGCTCGCCATCTTCTTTCACCACCAGAATCGATCTCGCAGATCTCCCACTGAACAGGGTCTACCACAGGCCCGAGCGAAACCCCTCAGCAACAAAGGCGTCCCCTTGAAGCCAAAACAGCTCTGATACCAAATGTAGGTTTTAACCCTGTACAGAAATTTCCTGCATACGAATTCTTAAACAAAGAAAATAAACAATGCGAGAGCATAACCCATAAAACACATATGCACAAAGATTTTTCCCTGGATCCCAAAACCGGGGCTACCAGCTTGATTTTTCATTATGTTCCTTTCAATGTTACAATACATATTTATACATGCCGAAGCATCCAATACCATGGATCGAAAAACCATCGCGTCCAATACCATGTGCGAAAAACATGCACAAAACCATAGGTAGGTTCGCCCAACCTAATATAGGGTCCAAAAAAAAATTTCCCAGGGCGCTGCCCCGGACCCCGTAGAGTGGGGCTACCCGCCCCCCTCAAACCCCCCGGACAGGGGGGGCTGCCGCCCCCCCTGTGACCCCCCCGCTGCGCAATCGCCGCAACGAAAGGGGGCTACCGCCCCCCTCTAACCCCCCATTTAACTACGTAGGTTAGTCGTGGAAAGAATATAACACAACCCAACAATACATTGATTAGTACATTTTTTTCCAATGTTTAGGGATAGGGATATATCGATTAGTTCATGGGCGGGGATACGTATCCCTCCAATGTCGGTCTTCAGTTTCGATCCAGTCACGAAAATGCCCAGACAGTACATATTATGGATGAAGCTCTCGGGCCTGCCCCTGGAATTATGGACTAGGACAGCAATCTCGAATATTGCAAACACCATTGGCAAGCTCCACTATTGGCGAGCTCTACTACTTAGATGAAGGTTGTCTCGTGGGCACGAAGAAGCACACATCATGGGTTCCTGTCGAAAAAACTTTTACAGGGGGACTTCCATAATATATTGACATACACTCGGTGGTCCCTTTCATATTTCTTTGTTGTCATGGGACGGAACACCTAGGGTATGATTGCCTAGATCGACATGGCCGGAATGTACGCCCTCCTCTGCAATTTGCTGGAAGATGCGACCACTTCAAAGAAAACAACACCACCCTCCATGAAAAGGCAGGTAATCACTCTCCCTCTCAAACCAACAATCTCGCTCTGAACATGAATTCCCCGCTACTTGACATCCTTGTTCATAAGACCAAGCCATTGAATACTCTGCCCCATCGCTCCACTCACTTTCTGCATCGCATTCCCCGCCACTCCATCAACCCGGTCATTAAATCCTACTCTCACACCACCTCTCAGAAACTGTCGTTTCTTATAAACCAATCTCCCAAAACTCTTGTTCCACCGTTAACTCCTGTATCGTCTGCTGACCCGGACTATTCCTCCCCCATCATTTTTGGACCTCCATCTGGGCGTGCCTTCAGCTGGCTTGATGGATCTCCAGATTTCTCCTCCACTATCTCACAGGTCTCTTTTCCAAACATTTCATCTCATCCTTTCTGCTCTCCATAAAAGAGATCTACAACTCTAGTCACTCTGTCAGATGCCTCGATTAATCTCACCCACTGCTGCTACAGAGTCTTCACTCTGTGTTTTATAATTGACTCTACCTGTGGATATCTCCATGGGAGACCGATTGGTTATCAGAGTAATACTCTGTTTTGTGCAAGAGGATGACTAAGTTATACAGGTCACTAGCAAATCTCACAATCGGTTCTACCTTATTGAGTAGGAACTTTAGATTTCGCAGGTTTTGCTCGGATGACTAAGTTATACAGGTCACTAGCAAATCTCACAATCGGTTCTACCTTATTGAGTAGGAACTTCAGATTTCGCAGGTTTTGCTCCTCAATTTCATCAGAGGGGCGAACAATTGCTCAACTTGCACTACCATAGAGCACTATTAATTTCGCGTATTGTATGGCTCAAAGGTTTATTTTTGGATCCACCTGATCCAAGTGATCATTGTATTTCCTTTACAGCAAGAGAAACTTTTTTTTCTGTTTGAAAAAAATGGTTGGTTTTTCCATTCTGAAAAAAATAATAATGGAAACTGATATAATAATAATCTTAATATTATCAATCTGAATGAAAAAAATTTGAGAGTCCATCGCACCTGCTTCAAAATTAATTGAAAATTTTCTAAGAGACTACCGCACCCGGTTCTAAATTAATTTATCTTAAACTCGGATTTGTATAAGACCAAAAGGCGCACCCTATGCCAGCATCGCGTATCGAATCGTTTGATTTTTTTGTCCTGAGATATAAATCGAATCGTGCATTAATTCCCTGAGCTTCGGCCAAAAGCTTCGATAAAGATACAGCAAATCACGAATCAGTGCTGCATATTTTCTCGCCAATTCCCTGAATTAAAGACAAGATGGTCAAAAAGAATCGCTGGCCCTCGAAACTTCCAAGGCTACCTGGAGATGATGAAATGAACTATGTTCCCACCATCCAGTAAGTCTTTTGATTCTAGAAATTCTCCCCCTTCTGAATTCAGACGCCAATTAGGATTACCATAATTTTCCTTCAGTGCCATCTGATTAATATTGCATCTGCCGCTCCTTAGTAACGTTGTTTCATGTTCCTCTCTCGGCTGTGAGGTGAATCTCAAAGAATTAGCAAAGCGTTCCCGAAATGCTGAGTATAACCCTCAGGTAACCAGAAACTTTAGAATACAGCATAAATATATGTTTTAATATCTTTTTTATAGTTCTGTTTGTCTGAAAAGCAAATATTCTGAAAGAAATTTATGATCTTAACCTCGTGAAACGATCGCTTACAGATTTCTAATGTGTTTTTTCGTTTCATTGGAGCTGTAATAGAACTTTCATGGACTTTTCCTGCGAATAAGACAGCCTAAAACCACATCATTGATATTTAAAACTGGAAAACTGGTGAGATTTTATTCAAATCCCGACTGCTTGCTATTCCTTCTTGATCTTTAATAGAATCTTCTTTGATCTTTAATAGAATTTTGATCTTTAATAGAATTTCTCGAGTTATAAGGTAAAAATATTTTGAAGATCTGTGCAGGAGCTAGAACTTTAAAAGAGGCCATAATTGCTGCAAGAAAGGTAAGATATGAAGATTATTAATGGAGAGTGCTTTAATTTGGTTTCCTACAAATAATTTATCTGGTGATTGGTACTTTTATGTCACAGCATGCTCGTATAGTTCAGAAATATTTCCCGGACGTGAAATTTCAGGTATTCGAGATATAATTTGAATTTGGGGCTGTGAATGAAATAATTCCAGATTAATTAACTTTCTGCAAATGCAATTGCAGAACTTTGAATTCCAAAATATTGTGGCAAGCTGGAAGGTAAACTTTCCCATATCCTTGGATAAACTTGACCACTATCGCAGGAATGAAGAAGATGTTGACATCCGTGTAAGTAACTTTTGAGAGCCTAAAATTTCACTGCTATTTTCTTTATACTATTTGAAGTTTACTGTTCCAGTCTATCCACAGTTCCATCCAGAAAGTTTTCCAGGCTTGTACTATTCCTCCAAGAAACACGGTGTCACGCTTTCAGTGTTCAAAACCGGGAAAGTTTGTATTATTGGTGCGAAGGTCAGTTTTCTTTGCATTTGGGTTTAAATGGATCTATTGATATTCTGTCTGAGATTGATTTTAGCCTCCCCATTTTATTTGTGCTCAGAACTTTAACATTTGTTGTTTGTGTCAGAGGCCTGAGGTTTTTCCTGTAGTACTTCGGGAAATGTACCCGATTCTAAAGAGATGTCTGGACAAGGAGCATTTCAAGTAAAAAAAAAAATTATATCCATGTCTTGAAGTAAAAATGGTACTAAATTTAATTATAAAAATGATATATCAATTAGTATATAAAGGTAATAGCGTGTTTATGAGAAAATTATTCATAATGGAAAAACTTATAATCAGGTTATATTGAATTTTATGTTTTACCTAATATTTTAAATTAGGTAATAGTTAATAGATATTTATATTATTTTCATAAATTTTCGTAATATTTTAATTATTTAATTTCCAATGAAATTTTGTTTTCACACTTTATCCCATTAATATAAATATAGGATGTTTCTATATTAATTTATCATTAGGATGTTCCTATATTAATGTATTATTGTTTTGCAAGAAACAAAGTATATTACACTTATGTTTGGAAAATATGTTATCGCGACAAACCAAACCTAATATTATCTTAAACAATTAAATTAGATAGAACATTTTATTTAGATATTAGAGAATTAATTATTTTATAAATTATTTTTTTTATATTTAAATAATTAATTTATTTCATGATGTTTGATGTTTTGGAAATTGGTGAATGTTGTTGTTGTTATTATTTTATTTAATTTGTATGAGATTTGAACTTTAATTTCATGATTTATGTAATACTTCATCACAAGACAATTGACAATTAAGCTGCCCCATAAACATGACTGCTCAATATTATTATTAAACTTGTGAAAATTTTGTTTTTTTTAATAATGATTATTTTCTTTTTTATAGTAATTACTTCAGAAAAAAAAATATGTTTTTGATTTCAAAATTTTCAATTAATCATCTTTCTATAAAATCTCAATTTCCTTTCTTTCTATAAATATTTTTCACATCATAACTTCTTAAATTTTCATGTCATAATATTTTTTATTACATTAATAGGCATGAATATTTTGGAATAGAACTTTCTAGAATTTTAATTTAGTTATTAATTTAAGCTCGTGTCTATTTTGGAATAGGGCTTATGAAATGAGGAGGTACAAATTGATACATTGTATAAATTGATACATTGTACTAAACGTAGTTAATAGTTAAAAGGAGACTTCATTTGATATTAGATACTAAGGTTGTAGTGTAGAAGGGGAGTTAATGTTTTTTCAAAACTTTTATAATGTAGAGGTGAAGATTCATACATTTTATTGAACATAGTTAATACTTAAACAAAGATTTCATATGATATTAGATACTAAGGATGTAGTGCAGAAGAAAGAGTGAACATTTTCTTTGTGCAGAGTGCAGAAGTGGGGTCAAAACTTTTGTTGTGTGAAGATCTTCTCTACTTTTTTTATGTTTGCATGTAGCCCTTGTTAGCACCACCGCACTTTAGGGAGTCACATAAGTATTCCACAATTTATCACATTTCACCTATCTGCATAAGTGCTAAAAGTTCAAAATGCAAAAGGGGAGTAAACATTTTAATAAAGTTAAAACGTTATCATTATTTACATGTTG
The DNA here is from genome assembly GCA_031772625.1 of Pinus tabuliformis. Lineage (NCBI taxonomy): Eukaryota > Viridiplantae > Streptophyta > Pinopsida > Pinales > Pinaceae > Pinus > Pinus tabuliformis. Next base: position 736,866,766 of record CM062814.1, on the reverse strand, counting down.
GCATAAATGTTGGAAGTGTGGAATGTGGAGGGGCAGTAAACGTTTTAATTGTGCACAAGTGGAACGAAAGTGAACACTTTATTTGTGCGGAGTGTGGAAGTGGAGTCGAAACATTTATTGTATGTAGTGCTTCTCCACTTTCACTTATCTCTGAATGTAGCTCTTGTTGACATCTTCGCATTTGGCACATGTTCTCACTCAATAATGTGTCTTAGAATTATAACAAAATATTAGGATTTTTTAATACTTTCCATGAAATTCTAAGGTGAAAATTCATACATTGTACTAAACATAGTTAATAGTTACACATTAAAGGGATAATTAATTTAATATTAGAGCGGGGCCCGCATTTTCTCATGTGGAGTGCAAAAGGAAAATGAATGTTCTCTTTATGTGAAGTATGGAAGGGGAGTCAAAATCTTTATTGTATAAAGTTCTTCTCCGTCTTTTCTTATCTCCACACATATCTCTTTCCAACAACTCCACACTTCGTATATGTGGTTGCCCAACAATGTGTCTTAGAAATATAACAGAATATCATGATTCTTTGATACATTGTACTAAACTTAGTTAATAGTTATGCATTAAAAGGAGACTTCATTTAATATTAGATACTAAGGCTGCATTATAGAAGGATGGTGACCATTTTATTTTTGTGGAATGTGGAGGTAAAGTCAAAATATGAATAATTGCATTTCCGTAATTTGTTGTTATTTATGCATTCACATAAGTGTAGGAAGTGCGGAGTGATGAGGGATAGTAAAAACTTTGAATGTGCATAGTGCATAAGAGCATTGAACATTTCTTTTATGCAGAGTGAAAAAGTGTGAATTCATACATTGTACTAAACATAATTAACAGTGTAACACCACCTCCCATATCTACCCACTTTCATCAGTCTTTCGGGGTAAACATGAGAGGAGGATCTACTATGATATGACTCAACCTCCTAGGTACAGTTAAGGAAGTGGAATCTGTTCAAAATGCAATAAGAAAATCCTAATTTAATATTGTCCTTGAATTAAATTGGGGATAAAATTGTAATTCCACATCTCATGACAAATTGTAATAGTTAACTAAGTTAATTTGACCTAGTTGGCTTAGTTAGTTTGAGTTTAGGGTCTAACTAGAGTCATGTAGGGTGTCTCCTATAGTTAGCAGCACTAGTTGAGTTTATTTTCAATTGTAATTATTTAATTCAGGCTAACCAAGTTAACTTTAGTTAAACTAGTTCCAATTGATGTAGGAATTAGTGGGAGGTCTAGTAGTGAGGTTTTGCCATTGATAGTCGGGTGTTGCCTATAATAGTGGGGTGTTTCCTGTGGTAGCGCAGTGTTGCTTGAAGTTCAATGGGGTGATGCTTGAAGTTCAGTGGGGTGTTGCTTGAAGTGTAGTGTGTTTTTGCCTACATTTATCAACCAGTAAACTGAAGATTCACTCATAATTAAATCATGCATGTCAGATCAGAGAAAGACCCAATTGAGATTGGATTTCTGGGATAGTGTACTATCAGTTGTAAAATCATCTAAATTAAACTGATTATGAATGCAATCAGAGGAAGGCCTATGAGGATTGCATAATTCATAATTGTAGAATTTCCCAATTAAATAGGGGCTAATTCCCAAGGGAATAGTGCAAGGAAATAGGGACTTGGGAAAGAAAAATTGGCTAAGTATTGGCTTGAGCTTGTATAACAAGGAGTGAGATAGATAGAGATAGTGCAAAGGTTTCTTAGGCTTGAGAAAAGCATTGTAATATTCTCATATTTTCTTATTAAAACAATATACAGATAACAAGGGTTTTTAGCTATGGATTTCCTCGTAAAATCATTGTGTTATGTGTGATTAAATTCATTCTCTTATATGCTTTGTGATTTCATTGATTGTTTATTGTTTCCGCTAATGATTAGAGTAGATTCAAGTCAATTTTTTAAGCATATTATAATCTGCAGTTTGAATCTATAAGGAATTTCTAGATGGTAGCAAAGCTTAAATCACTATAAAAGAGGAGAATACAAGTTTGTCTTTTGCAAGAGAATACAAGTTTGTCTTTTGCAGGAGAAATCGAATTTGCAGTATCATACTTCAGAGCCAACAGGATTTCATTCTATGGATTGACACTCGAATATGCCCTCGAAGGTAGTTTGAACTATATTCCTTGGAATGAAGGGATGGAGGCAATGTTTGAAGACAATGGCCTTAAGGAATTCATAGACAAAGATATACATAAGCCAGCTGATGCTCAATATATGGAAAAGTGGAGAAAATGGGTGGCAAAGGCGAGAAGGATTATCTTAGAAGGAGTTCGAGATCATATTTTCTCGAACCTCCAAGGTAAGGAGACTCCATTTTCAATGTGGAAGGCCTTGAAAACGTGTTTCAAAACAACAGTGACCACAGGAAGCTGACATTCAAGGACAAGCTCAGAAAGATCAATATGGAGAAGGGTGACACAATACCGAAGTACTTGACCAAGTTCATCTAATGTCAGGACAAGATTGAAAGTGTCAGTGTTATAGCTGTTGAAGACAATATGGTGACCCTAGCACTTCTATACCTTCGAAAGAGTTGTTACATCTACCAGGACTCAGGTAATGGGAGGGAGAAGCTACCAAAATGCAAGCAGTTGTGGTCTGACTTGGTACAAGAAGAGATTTAGTGGAACACCAGAGATGGATCCTCATCCAAGCATGATGATGAGGAGAATTGTGCCTTAGCTGGAAAGGTGAATAAAGGGAAGGGGAAGTCATCCCATTCTAAATCAGATTCTTGTCATTGTGGCAAGAAGAAGGACATGTCGATGATTAAATGTTTTCACTATCACGAGATCAGACACTATGCCATAAAGTATCCTCACAAGAAGGCCAGAAGGAAGCCCTTAGGAGGAGCCGTAGGTGAAGCTCTTGCTTCACAATTCGAGTTGGATTTCACCCTCATCGGTTGCATGGTGACATCCGTAATGGGTAGTGTGTGGTACCTGGATAGTTTAGCCTCATTCCATATGAACAACAAAAAAAGGTTCTTCATTGACTTAGAGGAGAAGGACCTCCAGATGCACATTAAGATGGGAAATAATGGAAGGTATAGTGTGACCAACATTTCTATTGTTACCTTTTAGAGAAAGTATGGTTCTCCACACACATTAAAAGATGTCATGTATGTTCTGGGTTTGAAGAAGAATTTGGTTTCAGTTTCCATGTTGGAGGACTGTGGCTATGATGTGATATTTAGCAAGGGAAATGCTTTCCTTCGTCACATAGCCTCAGGACAACTGAAGTGGATCGTGGTTCATGTGAAGAATCTCTATAAATTGGATGTAGAAGATTGCACGTATTTGAGCACAAAATAAGAGAAAGTGCAGGGCTGAGACGTCGTTGAGTTATGGCATAGTATATTGGGTCACTTGCACCATAGAGCCTTGAAGATCATGCAACAAATTTCTACAGGACTTCCCAAGGGTACACTAGAGCAGAGAGACACATGCAAAGAGTGAACATTGGGGAAGTACGCCAAAGCTTCGTTTCATGATAAAGATAGTTGAGAGCAAGCGATCCTTGATAGAGTTCACTTAGAGGTGTGTGGACTGTTCTCAACAACATCCATGGCCAAGCATTGGTATTATGTAATATTGTTTAATTATTTTTTTGTAACTGCCAAGTTTTCTTCAAGCAGAAGAATGATCAAATGTTCACTAAATTTTGTGAATTTAAATAACTTTTCAAGAAAGACACTGGCAGGAAAGTTAAATCTCTGAGAAGAGATAACAATGGATAATATGTGTCGATTGAATTCAATAACTTGTGTTCATCAGAAGGAATTTGACGGGAGTTAATAGAACCCCATGTCCCACAACAAAATCGGGTGGTTGAAAGGAAGAACATAAGTAATGTGGGAGTTTCATAGGTGATGTTACATGACCAGGGCCTACCATTACACTTGTGGGATGAAGCATGCAACATAATTGTTTATTTGCAGAACAAAACCCTTCATCAAATTCTCGGGTTGAGCACACGAGAAGAATCTTTTTTAGGTAAGAAACCAACTGTGGCAGACTTTAGGATCTTTCATTCATTAGTCTACTGTCATGTTACCAGGCATGCATGGAAAAATCTAGATCCAATGGATGAGTTGGGCATATTTGTGGGGTACATTGATACACCTCACAACTATCGGGTGTACCTACCATCCAACAGGATGAAACTGGCTTGTAGAGATGTGAAGTTCGATGAAGAGAAGACCATGAGATGTTCCCTTGAGAGGGAGCTTCAGTTACATGTGGATGAGGAGCTCTTAGCTCCAAAGGAGGAACCTCAAGATGATGTGGAGAAGCCACATGCAGAGGAGCAGAGAGTGGAAGCACCCACTTATGCAGAGAATTCCCAAGATGGAAGGAAGTGCACCAGAGAGGCTAATAGATTGATGCATGATGCTAGAGAGAATGTGGGAGCACCCACATCACATCGCAAGAAGAGGAGGTCACCAGATTGCTACACTTGCTAGATGCATCTGATCAGCGAGAGTGTAGAGGTTGATCAATCCTCATTCGAGGAAGTAGTGTAGAAACTCATATGGGTTAATTCCATGGTTGAGGAGTATGACTCCCTTATCATTTTTTTTTGGGGGAATTGGTCCCAAGAACAACAAACAATTTAGTGGTGAGTTCCAGATGGTTTTACAAGGTAAAGCAATCAGTATATGGGAGTGGAGAAACACAAGGCCATATTTGTGGCTAGAGCGTTCTCTCAGGTAGAGGGAACTGATTACAATGAAAACTTTATTCCAATAGCAAGGTACTCTTCAATTAGATCTATTATAGAAATATCATTGCAGATGTGATGGAAGATACATCAGATGGATGTTGAGACATCATTCCTCAATGGTATGATTGAGGAAGAGGTGTATCTTTAATAGCCAAAAGGATTTTATACCTTCAACAGAGAGTCGCATGTGTGCAGACTCAATTGAGCATTACATGGACTAAAACAAGCACCTCGTGCTTGGTACACTAGGATTGACAACAATTTCATGGGGTTGGGCTTCACCAAAAGTGAAGCAGATGTGAACTTTTACCATATTGTGGTTAAAGGTAAATTGTTGATTATAGTATTATATATTGATGATTTTATTCTAACACGTGATGAGAAGTTGATAAAAACTTTCAAAGGGGATCTTGCAAGAGAATTCAAGATGAAGGACCTGGGGCTCATGCATTATTTCTTTGGTATGGAAGTATGGCAAGGAGAAGCACGCCAACAAGATATTGAATAAGTTCCACATGGAGAGAAAAAAACCCATGGAGACTCCTCTAGTAGGTAATTGGAGGAAGGAAGATGCTACTATTTTTAGACAGTTTGTGGGTTTATTTATGTATTTGGTGAACACATGACAAAAAATGTGTTTTGCAGTTAACCAACTTAGTCAAGCCATGGTTAATCCAACCAAACTCTATTGGAAGGTAGCTAAACATGTGTTGAGATACCTCAAATGCACCACTCAATTTGGTATTTGGTACAAATAGACAGAGGGAGTGAAGCTTCAAATCAAAGATGTAGATTCGTTAGGGATTCCATCTAACAAAAAAAGCACATAAGAGGGAATATTCAGTATTGGGTCAGCAACAATTCCTTGGTACAACAGGAAGCAGAGATCAGTTACACTTAGTTCAACAGAAGCAGAATACATGGCTTCTAGTCAAGCAACTTATGAGGCTATCTAGAAGAGCAAGATCCTTCTTGGGTTATTTGGTCAGCAGATGGATCCTATAGTGATTTACTGTGACAATTAGAGTTGTGTCAAACTCTCTGAGAATCCAGTTTTTCATGACCGATACAAGAATATCAACATCCCGTATCACCATCTACGAGATTATGTGCAGAGGAGAATCATGTTTCTAGAGTACATTCCTACAGAGGAGAAGGATGTATTTATTTTGACAAAGGAATTATCAATATGAAAATTTGAGTTTCATAGAGGCATGATCGAGGTAGTAGATAATCCCTTTCTTGTTGAGAGGGAGTGTTGAAAATGAAAAAATAAAATGCGAATTTAATTTTTTCCTTGAATTAAAGTGGGAATAAAATTGTAATTCCACATCTCATGACAACTTGTAATAGTTAACTAAGTTAATTTGACTTAGTTGGATCGGTTAATTTGAGTTAAGGGTATAACTAGAGTCATGTAGGGTGTCTCCTATAATTAGGAGCACTAGTTGAGTTTATTTTGAGTTGTAATTATTTTATTCATTCTAGCTGAGTTCAATTCATTTAAACTAGGTCCAACTGATGGAGGAATTAGTGGGAGGTCAAGTAGTGAGGTGTTGTCTGCAGTAGTGGGATGATAGTTGTAGTAGTGGAGTGATGCCTGCAATAGTGTTGTGTTACTTGAAGTTCAATGGGGTGTTTCTTCAAGTTCAGTGGGGTGTTTCTTTAAGTGCAGAGTTGTGTTGCCTGCAGTGGTCAACTAGTAAATTGAATATTTCCTCATAATTAACTCATGCATGTTAGATCAAAGAGACTATTGAGATTAGAGTTCAGGGATAGTGTACTATCAATTTTGAAATCATCTAAATTAAACTGATGCTGCGTGCAATCAGAGGAAGGTCTATAAGGATTGCGCAATTCATAATTGTGGACTTTTCCAATTAAATTGGGGCTAATTCCCAAGGGAACAAAGCAAGGGAATAGGGACTTGGGAAAGCAAGAATTTGCTAAGTATTGGCTTGATCTTGTCTAGGTAGCAGTGAGATAGATAAATATTTCTGATAAATATTTCTTGGGCTTGAACAAAGCATTGTAATCTTCTCATATTTTTTTATTAACATAATATATAGATAAAAAGCTTTTTTCACTGTGACTTTCCCCAAAAAATCATTTTGTTATGTGTGATTGAATTCTTTCTCTTATATGCTTCATGACTCCATCAATCATTTATTGTTTCTGCTAATGAGTATAGTAGATTCAAGTCAATTTTTTTAGCATATTACAATTTGCAGTTTGAATTTACAAGAATTTCTACAGAAGCAATGAACCAAGACTTTACTAACCTTCCTCCAGAGCTGCATGACCCCCAGGAGATAACCAACCACTCCAGGTGCTTAAACCATGAGTTAACTTAGATTTTCACTGACCCAAGCTTTCAGTCGCTCCCATGACAAGGTAAGCTAGTGGACGAGACCCTTTAGTCTCTCTTGTGAGACTGCATCCCAGTGACTGTATACTATTCTAATCATTTTTGTGCCATCGACCCTGTGATCTGAGCTAATTTTTCAGGGTTAGGACACAATCCTATGCTTAGAACTTAATGAAACTCTAAAAAATGATAAATGACAAGGAGACAATGCCTCTAATACAAAACTTAAACAAGGATCTAACCTGACCCTTCCTAATTGTGATAGACATTTCGTCAAACACATCATGAACATGTAATGTACAGGTCATAAATACACATATGAACATGGAGGCCTCATACTTATCTGAGAATCATCAAGAAGGTATGATTCCCTCTCACAATGGCTATAATATCATTTATTAGGTAATATATTCATTAAACTTTTATTTACTAAGAAAAACATGATGAGACCCATAACTCAATTTTGTCATAAACCATGTTTATAACCAACATATAACTAGAATAATAACAATGATAGAACAACCTTTAAAGCCACATAATAGCAAGTACATTTACTCATGAAATACAAGAGGAAAAGAGCTCTTATTAACATATGAAAAAGCCAACCAAGTCAAGGACTTCCAAGTACCAACTCAATATAGATTGGGTTCAACCAAATATTTCTTTCAACCAATCACCCCCATGCCATATTCCAATCATGAATGTGGGACTCACAACAAAACTAACCAAGGCTTCCTGAGGCTTTACTGTGTATCCCACCATTATCGGTCAAGAGATTCCTAGGCCCGGAGCCCTCATCTACACAACCAGGCTTTACTATATATCTCGCCATTACTAATCAAGGTATTCCTAGGCCCAAACAAAGAAACACACACTACAGGCTTACCACAATCCCACCATAACTGGTGAATGGATGACTAGGCCTAAAGAAGCATGGATGTATCCATATTTCTTCACCAATACCTTGAGGAATTTTCCCGTCTCCACCCTCTGTCTTTACCATGTATCTTGCCATTATCGGTCAAGGGATTCCTAGGCCCATGGGAGTTTTCCTAAGACCACCTCACCCAATTCCAAAACCGTCCAACGGTCCATCTAAACCAAATGAAAGAACCCCATCACACCATGGATATTAGAAAATGGCAAGGCAAGGTTGAAACCACTGTCACAATTGGAAAAACCCATGCCAATGAAAACAAGAGAACCAAATACACACATGCATGTACCATGTATTCCAAAAGTAGCAAGGAAATCATACATGCAACTCGATACCTACAAGTAATCCCACTGTAGCCGCTTAATCCAACACTTCCTTGCTTGATCTTTGCTTCCCTTTTATTTCTTTTCCTTCCTTTTCCTTCCTTTCTCCAATGCTAGAGTTCTACAGTAATGCTCTAAGTGTGAGAGAATAGAGAAAGATCCAAAACTAAACTGTCAAAAGTCTATGAACTAGTCCTCAAAATCCTTTTGATTATTTAGGCCTCTATTTTCTTCAATTTTCCTTTATTTTCCTTCATTTTCCTCATCACATGCAACCTATGACCTTTCATCTATTTTCCATTATTTTCATAAATAAAATTCCAATTAATGCCTCTCTCCTTTCTAAATATTTTTCTATTTCATTTTCCAATTTCCTCAGCCCTAATAAACCAAATGAACACCCACTAGGATTGTTTCCCAAACATTCAACTGGGAATACATGTCTTATTTTTCCTTTATTAACTTTATTAGATGACCTCTTAACCTTGGGTTGTTACAGACCCCTCCCCCTTAGGGGAACATCATCCTTGGTGCTCTATGGCACCTACAACCAGCAAGACCGCTGAAAAGAAAAACATACTGCCCATGGAGCTTTATAACTTAGATCGATGCAATATTTACAATGATCAACATGCTAAAAAGCAAATGAACATGACAAACATAACAACATGACACCCATACAAATTATTGGATCTTTATAACACAACTTGTACAATATTTATAATAAAAACCACATATACATATGGAAATTTGCTTCAACCAACAAATAATCATACTATCTATGGATATTTATAAATCCATCTCGATACAATATTTACAATAATATACACATATGCACATTTTCTCAACCAAGAAATAAAAGGACATGATGACTACATCATCAACAAGGGAATCTAGAGGCTCACATATCCACCCTCAAAAGTAACACCTAGATTCACCTCCTTCCCAGGAAGTCCGGAATCCACTGCCAAAGTCAAACCTGCCTCAAACGTCCAGCGCTATGATCCTTGTGTTTTTTCTCTAAGTGAACAATTATCGGCTCATTGTTCCAAGGCACCCTCCCAATGTTCATTTGATTCCATCTGGAAATTCTAATGACCAAAATAAATCCATCCCCCGACCTTCCCTTCTATGATACATAATCCCTTAGGCAATCTGGTCACCCTCTTCCATGCAGTCACTCTCCTTCAAAGTTCCCTCACATCCCCTTTCTTAGGTGATCCATCCCTTGGAAATGTTTCTTAGCATCAGAAGATACAAAAACCAAGGCATATCCTTCCCTCAAGACCACCATGTCAGTCATAACATGCTCATGGCAATTAATGGACACTATTAGGTACTAGTATCCCACAATGGCCCTACTCTTGAAGTACTTCACCATCATGTCGCTGCATGTTCCAATTCTTTTTTCTATTACTACTAGTTCTTGTAGTCAGTTTCAACCACCCCAAACTAACATTTCCATACTTTCCTATACCAAGCACATAATTTCCATTAGATTTAAAATCAAATCAAATAAATTCAAATCATACCTCATTGGTATCTCATTAATAAGGTACACCTGCAATCACAACAAGTCAAACTAGAATTTCGATCAAATCATCATGTATAAGCATATCACATCTAGTTACCTCAAAATGTAACCATCATGTCTAGAATCATAGATCACATGTATAATAAAACTAATACTTATCCTTCAATTGGTCCTTGTTCTTCTACCTTTGTTCTTTCGGTACACACACCAGATTAGTTGCCACACTCGGCAAGAACCCAATGCTTATCTTCTCTTCAATCATATACCCATACATAATGTACATCACAACACATAAAGCCATAGATGACGTACAACACCACAAAATATATACATCTACATCAAGTGTACAACACAACACATACACCTACACCCAGTGTACAACACAACAAAATTAATACACCTACACCTAGTGTATAACACAATACATATATGTACACCGAGTACAACACAATTAATATACATGTCACAATGCAATGATTACACAATGTACATAGCACAGTACCCCATGTACACAACTCAGCATGTACGACATGTACACAATACCACATGTACATAACACCACCTACACAATGTGTACACAATACCACATGTACATAATACTAATTGCACAACATGTACACAACACCACCTGCACAATGTGTACATATCATCACATGTACACAACACCATCTGTACAATGTGTACACCACCACGCCCACACAATGCCACATGTAAAACATGTACACATCACTGCATGCACACAACACCTCATGTACAACATGTACATAGCACCACATGGACACAACACCACATGGACACAACACCACATGTACACAACACCGCATGTACAACATGTAAATAACAACATCTGTACATAACACTATATATACGACATGTACATAGCATCATCTATACATGACACTATATAAAAAACATGTACATAGCACCATATGTCCATAGCACCGCATATACAACATGTACATAGCACCATATATGCCCAACACCGCATATCCAACATGCATACAACACTATATGTACACAATACCACATATGTAACATGCACACAAGACTATAGGTACAACAAGTACAACTTATACACAACCTTAAGTATTGCACATTGAGAGACCACACACTAACTCTACCAAGAAACCTTGCTTCTAGTGTCTTTCCACTATTCATGCTTGTTCCAACATGTCACAGATCACACTGCTTTCATTCTGCTAATGTATCCCTCAACATTACCTATCCATAACATAAACATAGACATAGTATAATCACATAATATCAATTCATATCCACATGATACTAACCTCATAGATCTGTCAGGGCTACTCTTCCCACTTGATTCCTCATAAGACCAGGAACCTCTTCATGCCATTCACCTACATAAGAAATCATTCCTCCACAAGAATGACCCCTGAAAACTTTGTCAAAAAATGACATACATACATACATATATACATACAAAAATTAGCATAAAAGAAATCATGAGCCCTGACGACCCTGTGAGACAATGACATATATACATACATACAAGTATACATATAAACACAAGCATAAAAAAAATCATGATTCATGAAGACCCTGTCAGGAAATGGCATGCATACATACATGTATACATATATGGACATTGACATAATCATAATCACAACATAATTACCAAATATCATAAGGCCTAGGTTAAGAGAACTCCCTTTATATGTGCAACACATACACAACATTGAGAATAATAGTTCCCAAATAGGCCAAGGCATCTAACGCCTCAAATCCATTCACATTACCTTTCTTGGTTAACTTTCTCATGACTATTTTGCCATAGTCCATTCATCCCAATGGACCCAACCAGTGCAATTGGATATCATATTCGTAGCTTCAGCTTCCCTTTACTCATGCACTCTGCTTCATATGAGTCTCATATTACTTGATGGGTTTCATTCAGCTCCTCTTGAGCTCCATTAACTTTTCTCTTTCCCCAACCGTTTCCTAAGGTCCTCAAAACATAAAAGGAAATGACCAAAAAAAAAAAACCATGTGAACCAATACCAGTATGACACCACAAACAAAGTTGTATGGACACACACTATAAATAAACAAAACTAAAAATCAAGCACAAACAAATCACAAAAGATTGGAAGCACAAAACTAGCAACAAACACCATGACTCAACCCCATGGCTTCCCAACACTTCCAAAGAAAATCTCAACCTAAGCTTTATTCAAGATTTCATGGAAGTCTGTTTTTCCATGCAGTCCCCTGCATCATATTGCCATAAACACACAACTTCTAGTGCATAAATAAACATAACAATATGCCAGTTACCTTACCCTGTTGTGCCAAGATCGTTGCCTTGTAACTGAACACATCCATGCCATATCTCATAGTAATATAAAAATTGTGGAAGAATATCGTTCTATGACACTTGACAAGATTGAAAATGGGTCTTTAAAACATCTTGTTAATTTGGTGTTCCCTCAAGCATGAATTAGTTCATATGTGCAAGTTAACCATTAAGAATGTTATCGCTTCTAACGACACCCGTAGCCCAAGTGCTTCGGGAGACATAGAAATATTCCTAGAGACAGCGTATGGGTTGATTGTAGACTAGTGTCTATGACATCTTAAAGGAGTGCATTTGATATTATCTGAGGGATTAGTTGCACTCCAATTGTCACATTATTCAAAACATAATAAAAGGGGCTTCGTTCAATCAACTTTCATGAAGGTAAACTGAAGCCAACATATGGATCTGAATACTCAGGGGGTAAATTGGGCCAACCTTAGAGAGAAATGTCTGGTTTTGGTGGCTAACACACAAAAATAGGCAGCTTAATATTGCAGTTGTAGTAAAGGTGAAGAAGAGGAGAGAAATGATGGAATTCGATGCATATGGTTTCCAACAGAATCCTAAGCAACAATGTTCCAGCAAAAATATGGAAGAGGGAGGAGATGAAAAAGCCACAAGAGTGGAGCGCTTGTCAAGGTTTCAGGCCATATACTCATGGGCACATTTGTATCCAAAATATTAAGAAAATATGTGCACATTATAGGTACTTAAGTAAATTTGTAGCTAACATAGGTATTGTTTCTACTTGGTAACAAATATACAATCATAAACAAGGGAGAGACCGACAACTTCATCACACTATTTTAGAGACAGAAAAACATATATGGAATGAGATTATAGAGGGGAAAACATACTGTGCATTTCCATTTTTGGAATCACCAGAGAGTTTCATTAATCTTCAAAACGAGTCCCATTAACCAGTCTATTTACATTCAACAATCTACAGCTCAAGTCCCTCATGAACTAGCATTTAGAAGCAAAATGGAACTAAATAATTTGGACCTCTTGGGTGTAGAATTCTAGAACCTTGTATTAAGTGTTTCTCCCCCTTATTTATACAGAGAAGGGATGATTTTAATCACATTTACAAAATATCTCAGCCTAGGGCCAGCTGTCAGATTGACTAGTTGTCTAGGTCTATGATAGCTCTGCTGCCCAAAATGATTACAATCGAGATTTTATTATTTTCTTTAAAATGCAAGAAATATAGAAAACTACAAGGAAAATAGGCTGATAGTGAGGAAAATATCTCTCAGATGTTCCTGTTATGACCTCTAGTCAGGCCGCGTCTCTGCCATGATGTGCCCTTTCCATATGTTGGGCTGGTTCCGGTCACTTTTGCCTTTACTGCTTTGGTCCAACCATGTTCCTGCCACATTACGCCTCATAATCTAGAGCAAGGAGTGGATTAAATGTGAGTTCCCTGTTATAGACTAGATGTGGAGAATGTCTTGGTAGTCCTTCATTGTGTATCTGAGTGGAACCCCATGCTGAGCCATTAATCTTCCTGAGTCCCCATACCTTCATTTACTCTCTGAAGACGTGCAACGAGATAGTCAAATTCATTTCTGAGGCCATTCTTTCCCTGGGTTTCTTGTTACGGAGGTTTCCACAGGATTAGCCCATATCACTCTCCACCTATTCCATGTCTTCATTTCATACCTTAGCTATTGACCCATACGCTGAAAAATACCCTCGCTGTCCCACCGAAAGGAAGTGAAATAGATATTTAGTGTTCATTGATTTGGGCTGTAGATTCGGGCTGATTCAATATAGGTTGTTGATCCGAACCTACTGGTATCACAATCGCAATACAAGGGAGGGATTTTTACCATATTCCATAGTGTTTTGCAGATGGTCTAGACCCAAAACTATAACAAATTGCAATATATAAAATATCACATCCATCACAATCGTAAGTCAGAAGGGACTTCAGCGGAGGAGGAACTTGTGACTTTAGTGATCCTCGATTGCGGTATCTCAATCAATGGGGTAGGACTTAGTGCAATCAACAGGGAGAGAACCATCAAAATCAGTGTGGGGAGGATGAAAATTATGATATCAAAATCAGCAAGATGAACTTGCGATATCGGAGGAGGAGAGATGATGGGACTTGCGCGATATCGCAATTGGTCAAGAGGACTTGAGATATCAGCAGAGGGGAGATTTATGATTTGTGCGATCCTAGGTTGCGATATCACAATTGGCAGGGGGAGGCATTATCACTATCGGTAAGGGAGAATGGATTTATATGACAATTGGTGGGGGTTATAGGTCTATTTGGGCACATCACTCCCATCATTCAGATCAGTATTGTTAGGGCTCATCAAATCCTAATTTAGTTGCTACATGCCCTAGACAAGTCATCATATTGAATGTCATCATTCCTAAGAGTTTCTTGGCTTGAAGACATCTTGAAATGACTCTTTGAGGGACCAGTGTAGCCTTGGTTAGGCATAAGTGCACTGCAGAGCACTTAGGCCCATTCAAGCATGCCTTGCAGAGCACCTAGGCCCACTTTGACCTGAGCTAGGCAATATTGAGAAAAATCTTCATAGGATTCTTGAAATATTCTTTCATTCCAGACAATTCTAGAAGATTCTCACCTCTTATATTCTCCTATGAGCTCAAAAGTGGATAGGGAATGAATCAAATAACCTCTTATCCTCTCATCCCTTCCTCCATGGAAACTAACTCCCAAATTGGAAAGCCATTCAATGCCCAATTTATGACAAAACCACCTCCATTTCACTATAAATTGAGCACTTATCATAGTGATCAGGGGTTGGACTTTGAGAACTTGTAAGGAGATACTATTGGTTTGAGGTTTGAGATTATAGCAAGTATTTTTATGTTGCAGGAGTGTTGTGTTTTTTCGTGTGATGAATGATGGAACTCAAGCTGGATGAGTGACATGGGATCAGACTTCTTGGTTGTAACTCTTCCTTCTACTTAATAAATTTGTTTACACCTTTTACCATATTCCTTTCTTCATGTGTGGTGATTATATGTGTAAATGATTTCGATTCCATTTTCTTATAGTAGATAGATCTCTTTCTTTGATTGGTTTCAGTCCTCTATTTATGATTGCAGGTAATTATCGAGTGGTTTCAGTTTGAGAAGGAGCAACGTGAGCTATTCAAAAGAGACAAAGGGAAGTGAAAGATAACAAGTAGGTCCCTTGTATTATTTATCTTCTATAGGAAGAGGCTAAACTCTCTAAATCTGTTGTTCTAGGTGTAGCTACCCACCTAGGGAAATTGTGTTTATCCGTAGATGCAAAATTCCACATAACAAATTAACGACTCCACTGGGGAATGACCATCATTCCGGGTAGTTTATCCTCATCATAATACACCCTAGTAGACTTTATTTCCTTCCATTGATCCTGTTTCAGCCTTTTTGAAGTGTTTTTTGGTAAAAATTGTGCTTGAAATCCCCTTGATTGGCTTATTTGGCCCCAGTGCAAGCTTGGTCAGGGGACAGTGCTCTATAGAGCACCCTTGGCTTAGAGACAATGCTCTGTAGTGTAGTTACTCCCACTCTGACTTGTGCTGATCCTCCTTAAGCTTAAAAACCCATATTTGGCTTCGATTTTTCCAATTCTGCTTCTTAAGTTGTTTGTTTAAAGATCAATGTGTCTATGGTTTTGAAATAAACTTGTATCTCCTCTCCTAGCCCTACTTTGACCTTGATTGTTTAGTGTTTCTTAAGAGTTTTCTTTATCATTATCAATTCATTGTAAAATTTAGTTTATAGTCGATTAATCTTTGCTGAAAAGAAAGTGTCGTAAAAGTCTTCATTTCTTTTGAAAATAAACTGTCGTAAAGTCTTCGTTTCTTGCAAAAATATTGATTGATTGTATGTGCATTAGTTTCTTTTTGTTCATCTCAACATTAAGAGAATTGAAAAGAAAAACTTGCATCGTGCATTGCAAATTTTTTGTGTGCTTGATAGGAATAGAGGGAAATTGCATTAGGTGTGCTCTTTGCTCTTTGTCAAAGATCTGATTGCTCTATCCCTTACTAGCTACTGTTTTCATTTCTAATTGAATGAAAGAATGTTTATCATGTTAGTTGCATTCTAGGAATGGAATATGTACATCACATGGTGAAACTTGAAAGGCAAATTCTTAAGAAGATCAACTTAAAAGTTATCTCAACTAACCTAATGGAGCATTGTAACTTAATGCATAACATTTAGAGGTTTAGGCTAGAGACGTGTTCCGGCATCGTTAAACATAGAAGCTATCGCTAACTTGTCTGCGATAAATTCCAAGTGTGATACCTCATTCCACATATGTAATTACATCGTAGCTCATCCACGTACCTCCAGGTATATAGGGCAGTGTTATAGTACGAAAAGTATAAAGGAATGCTCTCACTGTGCGGTTTCGCATTAGACAACACTAACATGGATTGGGCCTCCATGTACTTTCAGGTATATATGGGAGGACTACATTAAGTTTCTATCCATCCTTAGGTAACCGAGTCGGCTACCTTGTACATGGTGATACACCAAACATAGCATTCAGGGAGACTGCCTACCCGTACTTCTCGGTTTGCTAGGAGGTATTCTGTAGTTCGCAGTTTCTTGGTAATCCTTTTGCCTAGATTATCCCTCTTTTGTTTTATTATGTTATTTTTATTAAAATAAAATTAATTGACCATGGATAACATCCTCCATGCTCACTTCTTAGTTGATCTTAGGTTGAGACATATGGAAACAACTCCAGAGTCCACCGATCAAGGAATTCCTTTTGATGGGAATCCTAGTCCTTTTCCTCCTTTCGGAAATATTGGTGTTCCTTATACGGCTACATTATCCCTTCTGGGATTTACCATTGGCTTACCAGTATGGTTGTTTTCAACCTCCTTGCTCCAAAATGTCGTGATTTCTCCATAATCGAGTACTCCTCCAACTAGACAAAATCAACCTCTAGTTGATCCTAAAGTTGACCCTTTTCCTTCTTCCTTGGTTTTTTCTTCCTCCCCTTCTTCCTCTTCGCCTGGTGAAAGTATTGGAATTAGTAACTAGGTGGCTAAGAAGAAGAAGAAGGAGAAAATTTAGCAGGGGGGCAACCAAGAAACCATTTCTTTGAAGGCAACGTCTAATGAGAAACCGTCCGGTAAGCCTCACAAAGTTTGATATACATGCAAATTTGTACGGGAGACCATCTTCTTCAAAATTGTTCTAGTATTACTTAGATCTTAGAAGAATGGTATTCTCATTCACATCATCGTGTGTCATCAACTTCTAGAGATCATGCTGGTAACATGCCATCAAATAATCGTAGTAAAGTTCATGGAAAGAAGGGTAAAGTTAAGTTTCTTTGTAGGTTATGTGAAGGGAATCACACCATTCACCTTTGTCCCTATCTGGATGAAGCCAAATAAGTGTTGGATAACTGTCCTGCCTCTCTGCAGCAACTTCCATCTTGTTACAGGAGACTATCCCTTAATCCTTCAATAATTGATAAAGTGACTGAACCAAATCCACCATCGATCAAACCCACTCTCTCTGAATGTGAATCCCATGAGTCTATACCTAACCAATCACAGGTCAAGGAAACAGTTGACCCGATTCCACCTTCAGTTAATCGTACCTTTCTTGAAGAGAGTGAATATGATACCACTCAGGTTCTTTTCATTTCTTCAAATTCCAATGAGCTTGGAGGAAACACTCATGTTCCATCAAGACAGGAGGAAAATCCTCCTATTCTCATAACTCAAGGGGGTAGTTCTCCCGTTCTTACGGTACCCCCTTCAAGTAGTCTCATCACTTCCTTTTATTGGAATCGACAAGCAAGATGTTGTCTTCCTTCTTATGTGCCTTTTTAGATCATAGTACAGGTTGGTAATATGGTTGTACCTGGCACTATTATAGATGAAGGTGCGTCAGTGAGTATCCTTTCCTCCACTGCTTGGCAAGCGCTTGCTTTGCCACCACTTGTGCTTGTTACCCAGAATCTGTTGGCTTTTAACAAAGGATCCACTCAACCATTAGGGATTCTTCCTTAGTTACCTATTACTTTGGGAGGAAAATTTTCGTATCTCAATGTGATGGTAGTCCCAGGTCCTTTAGACTACAATTTACTTCTTGGGCACGACTATGTTTATGACATGGGAGCTATAGTTTCAACACTCTTTCGAGTGATGTGTTTCCCGCATGAAGGCAGAATTGTCACCGTTGACTAGCTTTCATTTCTCGGTGCAAATATGGATTCCAGTCATTGACCATCTTCCCTAAATGGTCCTTTTATCCCAATGGTATCTTCCCCACCACAGGTCAATTATGTGGCAACTTGTTCCATGCCTACATCAACTGATGATCAATTCTGTGATGTTGTGCATTATGTACAGGGGGCATTGTAACCAGATATATCTAATGGATTTGTTGCTATGAATCCCTTCTAGAGCATTGTTCTCCCATCTGATGAGAACCTCTTGGAAGTCATGACCTCTTATGGGTCATGGTCAAGAATATGAGGATAGTTCCTTGTTTCATGTCAACCTCGTTAAAAAATTAAACAAAGAATATGAGCATAGTTCCTTGTCTTGTGTTAAGCTCATTAAAAAATGAAACAAGGAATATGAGGATGGTTCTTTTACTATGTCAACCTCATTAAAAAAAACAAGGTCCCCTGGAGCAAATTTCCAAGTCGAGTCTTTGATTAGATCTCGTAAAATCCCAGTCGAGTCTTTCACCTGATGTCATAAATGAACCTTCATTCCATCCACCTGATGTCCATGTGTAGTCTACTTATTTGAATGCAATGATGCTTGGGGGGCATGCACCTAGACTTGAGTCATCATGCTGGGGGAATGTAAATTGAATCCAAGAATAGCTTTTCAATTCAAGCTTGTGTAAAAATGGAACTAAATCCAAGCATAATTTTTCGTTTCAAGCTCGTGTAAACATGAAACTGAATACAAGTATAGTTCCCTATGGTTCAAGCTTGTGTAAAAATGAACCCATCCCCATTTTAACCCTCGTGATTTCCATTCTATTAGCCTCTTTTGTCAGATGAGCCTTGGTTTTTCTCCTTCCATCATCACTATTTTCTTGGTCAATCATACGCTTTCACTTGGTTGTTTACCCTTTTTGAGGAACAATTGCAATGAGTGGTCTTATTAGCTAGCCTCTTCACATACATCAACAAGTTGTGAGAAGTTCCAACATCATCGTAACTAGTTGCTATCCTAGACACCACTCGTTCCTCAAAGCAGAGTCCTCTTTAAGCTCTTTTCAAACTCTTGAAATATGAAAAGAATGTCAAGCACTTGTCCTTTTCAGCTCGTTAACGAATTGGAAACAACATCTACTCAGTATAAGTTTAACCCTTTTCCAGACTAAGATAGATTATTTATGAAAAAGGAATATAAGCATGTTAATGTGTATCACTTTTTCCCTTTTTGTGGCAAAGAAGTTTTATAAAAATAAATGGAGTTGTAATGTTTACTCTTAAATTTACAAAATCATCAAGAATTAGGTGGTGGTAAAAGAAGACAAAACATGTCAATTTAAATTGTATTTCATGTCATATTTTTCTAAAATTTAATATATATTTTTTATCTAATTTATTCATTTTCTTTAAAATATATTCATTAATATTCTACATAAATTTTTAAGTAGTGACAAAACTGCGACCCCCCATTTCTCTATTGATTTATGTTTTTTTATTCCAATTTCTTTAAGAGATGGGTTGTAAACATTCTAAAGGTTGCTAAACAAATTTAAAAATAAAAAGTAAGAATATTTTTTAATTATTATTAAAATACTAGTAAAAATGATATTTTTTTATATATATGAAACCGCGACCCAAGAAACTATTCTTTCAAGTTTATAAAATCAATTTTTTTAATAGAAATTTCAAAATAACATATAACAAGATGTTAAAATTATTTTTTGAATTTTTTTTAAATATATTTTAAATTTTTTATAATAAAATTTTTAAATATGATTATAACAACATATTTTATATTATTCAAAATATACTATATAAAATTATTTAAATTCTAATTCCATTTTTATATATATTTTTAAAGAGTTTTAGCATTTCATTTAACTTTACATATTTAAACCTGCATATTTTAAAAAAAAAATTATTTATATTTTGTGAGTGATTAACCGTAGTTTTTACCAATATTTACTATCAGTTGACTTATTTACAAATTTAGTATTTACTTTTTATAACCTTATTTATATTTTTGAACCCATTAAATAGGTTCACTATAGCTTTTTACCAAAATTTATTGTTAGTTAGCTTTCCTACAAATTTAGCATTTATTTTTTATAATTAACAAGTATAAAACTCAACTCATTTAATTGATATTTTTATATTCATTTTTTTTTTTTTATCTTTTTGAGTACTTTTTTGCTTTTGCCATATAATGAGACACATTAACACGCTTTTACGCAATACATTGATCGAACATGATCAATAAGTTCTCTCTCATATTATTTTACACTTTTTCAGACTTGAGAGACAAATTTATGAAAAGGAACTTGTGGATTTTTCTTCTTTTCCCTTTTCAAACTCTCTAAACATGAAAAGGCTCGAGTTATCATTGTCATTAAACTTGTTAAAACATGAAATAGCGACAAACTTGTCCATCATGACAAGACCGAGTTTCACCTTTGCTAGACTTGTTAAAACATCACATAGCAATGGATTCACCCAAAGGGTGGAATTATACAACAAGAATACGATATCCTCCTCAAGATTGATAAAAAATAAAGAGGTACTAGTCAGCAATGACTTGGGAAAATGGAAAAAGGGGTAAACCACTTTATGGCAACAAGTCGCTCTTGAACATGACACTTTCACTTCATGTCTGTAACTATTTGGGTTGGGTTATTTTCTTGATAGTTATTATACCTATGGTCAATCATACCATCCATTACCTTGGTTTTGGGTCAATGCTACCAATTCATTCAGTGTTGCCGACATGTTCAATAGAAGTCACTTAGTTGAATTCTTTGCAATACTCATAAACCTTCATTTTCATGACCACCATTCCTGAACCTTATGCCGTCAGTCACATTCTATCTCAAAAAGTCATTACACTCATTTCGTGTCGTTGATGTGGGATACATCAAGACCCTCCTGCAACGAGTCGCTTCTTGTCGACCTCAACACATTATCCAAGAAGTTGACTTAGAAACACCCTTTTAGTACCTTGGAGCTTGTATACATCAATGACAAGTTTATCGCTTCCAGCAATAGGTTGACATCACTGGCCTTTGACCGAAATACTTTGTATGGTGTTTGACATCAAAACATCCATTCACACCATGCTGAATGTACTACAGTACCTTGAGAATCATTATCATTATTGGTGATTTCTCTCATGTCTGTTAACGACTTACATCATTGGCTGGTAATCAAATAGTGCCTTCTCATGTTTGAATTTAGATCACATATTCACATGGTTAGACTCGTACTTGGGTGAATGATTGAACAAGATAGAAGACCCAAGATTTAGTTTCATCCATCTTGGCTGCAATTTTAGGAAGGTACCAAATCATCCGTACAATGGCTTTACACTGATGGTCATCCCATCATGGGTCTATTTCTGTAGACGACTATCTATGTACATGTAATGAAAGTTTATATGTTGAGCATGGGTATGCCTTTCCTCAACGATTCATGAAAAAATCCAAAATATCATGATATTATGTATTGTAATTGATGCAAGTTACCATCTGCTTCAGAACCTCCTCATCACATCGTAAAGCATATCACTCTACATTATCATTTTCAACTTCATGCTTTAGGGGGAAACTGTTACAAGTCTATTTGGGCACATCACTCCCATCACTCAGATCAGTATTTTTAGGGCTCATCAAACCCTAATTCAGTTGCTACATGCCCTAGACAAGTCATCACATTGAATTCCATCATTCCTGCAAGTTTCCTGGCTTGAAGACATCCTGAAATGAATCTTTGAGCGACCATCACAACCTTGGTCAGGGGTAAGTACATTGCAGAGAACTTAGACCCATTCAAACCTGCTCTGTAGAGAACCTATGCCCTCTTTGACCTACACTGGTTGAGATTGAGCGAAATCTTCATAGGAATATGGGAATATTCTTTCATTCTAGACCATTCTAGAATATTCCCACCTCTTATCTTCTCCTATGAGCTTGAAATTGGATAGGGAATGAATCAAATAACCTCCTATCCTCTCATCCCTTTCTCCATGGAAACTAACTCCCAAATTGGAAAGCCATTCAATGCCCAATTTATGACAAAACCACCTCCATTTCCCTATAAATTGAGCACTCATCATAGTGACCAGGGGGTGGACTTTGAGAATTTGTAAGGAGATACTATTGGTTTGAGGTTTGAGATTATAGCAAGTATTTTTATGTTGCAGGAGTGTTGTGTTTTTTTGGTGTGATGAAGGATGGAACTCAAGCTGGACGAGTGACATGGGATCGAACTTCTTGGTTGTAACTCTTCCTTCTACTTAATAAATATGTTTACACCTTTTCCCATATTCTTGTCTTCATGTATGATGATTATATGTGTAAATACTTTCGATTCCATTTGCTTATAGTAGATAGATCTCTTGCTTTGATTGATTTTTGTCCTCTATTTATGATTGCAGGTACTTATCGAGCGGCTTCAGTTTGAGAAGGAGCAATGGGAGCTATTCAAAGGAGACAAAGGGAAGCGAAAGATAACAAGTAGGTCCCTTGTCTTATTTATCTTCTATAGGAAAGGGTTAAACTCTTTAAATTCGTTGCTTTAGTGTAGCTACCCACCTAGGGAAATTGTGTTTATCCATAGATGCGAAATTCCACATAACAGTGGGGAATATGTGATATAAGATATTGGCAGATAATTTGCGATATCGCAATCGATGGGGGAAGAAACTTTATTGCAGTAGCTGATCAACTTTGCGAGATGCGATATCGCAATCGTAAAAGGAAAAGGGAGATGAGTAGATACGTATTGCAAAGGGAAATGAGCCGATAGCGATAAATTTTTGTGGGTCCCAACCTTTTAAAATGCCCTTAGTATGTTTTATGAAGGTTTTTCAAGATATTTCAAAGGGGAATGAGGAAACACAGCTAGAGTTGGAAATGCAAAGGGATTTTGGTTAGAGTAAAAAAAGGGTAACCGCGGTAGAGTTACAAAGAAACAACCTGGAACCCTCTTTTGCAGTGAGTGACAACATTTGCTCCAACTAGGGACACTGCCTTGCTAGAAAGGTTTTGAGGACCTACAGACCAGTAGCCTTATCCATTGGGCATGGAGTTAGAAATATAATGAGTCTATACAACTAGAAAATCTCCATGGGACTTTGTTTGCAAGGAGTCGTTTCCTCATCGAACTGAAATGCAGAAAAGTAAATTCTACCAACTGGAAAGTAAATTCTTAGCTATGGAGCTTATTTATGTACAACTCCTATTTATGTACAGGGCTCAATTCACCTAAGTGAGTTCAACCCTCCAATGGAGCCAGGTAAGCATTAGAGTATTGGACCTTATGCCTCCATGCTGCTGAAATTTAAAAATTAAAATAAGCATGCAACATGAAAAATATGCAAAAAAAAAACTTGATGCATATTCCAAAAAAAACCTCTGATGCTGACTAAAGAATGTGCTCATTTAATTAGCTACAAGGTCATAGAGTCGACCAGAAGAATTTGCAGCTGCCTTATTTTCATGGAAAGTTTGCTGACCAATATCTTCTTGATCAAGGAAGCCACAAACACTGTTCATCTCCTCAACCATAGTTTTTTTAATAAAAGTTCATTGTTGATATTTTTCTACCCATTTGTCAAAGGGCCAACCCTCTTTGGAATCTACAATAGAATCTTCATTTTCTGAACTGTAAGAGTCATAGAATGGAGGATATACAAAGAATTCCTGGCAAGAATCTTTCTGCAACAGGCAGTCACAGACCTTGCTTGGTCCTTCAACTTCGGGCTCTTCTTGTAAAAATTTTTGCCGGAAGCCTACTCTCCACTTGATAATAAATTACTTCGTTTGAAAATTCATGGCCATCTCATCCTCCTCTAAATAATATGGATCATAAATTGGAGGAGGTTCTTCAACTTGTTCTCCAGGTGAAGGATGTGCATTGTGGTCTGGAGCCTCTTCTTTTTGTGCATCTTCCCATGACTAGGACTATTGTTTTTCAGCATCTCTCGACTTCCCATCAGAGTCATACTCATCATAAGAAGGAGAATCATCGAATTTTGCTGAGTAAGATCTCAGAGGGTTTATTTGCAGCTCAATAATGTTTCCTTCTTTTGTTTCTCGACCACTAGGTAATGCTTCCTGATGTGAGTATATAACTTCTTGGAATGGAGTCTCACAAACATCTTCAGTGGGATCATTACCCTCAGGGATATTTTCAATATTAAAATGTGCGCAACAATATTCAAACAGAGCATTTGGTGGATATAATATTTTGCAATAAAGATGGAATGCTTTATGAAAACATTTTAGTGAGGACATGTTGCCACGAGGTATTTTTCTGTACCAAACTCTAAAATATTCTTCTAAAAAGTACATGAACAATTTAATTTGCACCTATTAAAAAATAATACCCTACTCCTCCATGCATTCATGAAAATCCTTAAGGTGCTGGTCCGACCTTCTATCTGTGTTTCCACTGAATCTAAGCAAATAAGTATTCCATTCATGAAACGAATGGACATGATTGGGAAAAGAAAAAATAGAAGAAAAATTTAGTGGGGCAAATTAGTCGGATAGGAATGCAGGAGTGTCCATTTTGAAAACCCCCTACGTGAGTGATCTCGGTTTTAAAGGTAGGGAACGATTTCGGTTGTTCAAGCATCAAAGTGAGTATGAGGCCACTCGAAAGCCAAGATGATGAAATAGAGATATGGACAATGGAGTCACCAATATGTTTACCATAAAATTGAAACAATGGAGTCTCCAAGGTGAGAGAGCTTCAATCCACACTTTCCTTTCTCACCTAACAGAGGGAATCTAAAATTTTGTCGTACCTAGGGAGAAATATTCTAATATGTTCCCTAGCAATGGTGCCAGAAAGATGTTGTCGCTTTTAACGATAACCGTAGCACAAGTACTTTAGGAGACATAGAAATATTCCTAGAGACCGCCTATCGGTTGATTGTTGACTAGTGCCTAGGATCTTAAAGAGAGGAGTGCATTTGAGATTATCTGGGGATTAGTTGCACTCCAATTGTCATGTTATTCAAAAGATAATAAAAGGGGCTTGGTTCAATTAGCTTTCATGAAGGTAAACTCAAGACAAAATATGGATCCGAATGCTCAGGGGGTAAATTGGGCCAACCTCAGAGAGAAATAACTGGTTCTAGTGGTCGACACATAACAACAATCAGCTTAATATTTGAGTTGTAACAAAGGTGGGGAAGAGGAGAGAAAGGAGGGAATTCGATGCATAGGGCTTCCAACAGAATCCTAAGCAACAACGTTCTAGAAAAAATATGGAAGAGGGAGGAGATGAAAAAGCGGCAGTAGTGGAGCGCTAGTCAGGGTTTCAAGCCATATACTCATGGGCACATTTGTATCCAAAAGCTTAAGAAAATATGTGCACATTATATGTACATAAGTAAATCTCTAACTAACACAGATACTATTTCTACGTGGTAACAAATATACAATCATGAACAAGGAAGAGACCGACAACTTCATCACACTAATTTAGAGACAGAAAAACATATATGGAATGAGATTATAGAGGGGAAACATACTGCTCATTTCCATGATTGCAATCACCATAAGGTTTCACTAATCTTCGAAACGAGTCCCATTAACCAATCCATTTACATTTAGCAATCTACAGCTCAAGTCCCTCATGAACTAGCATTTAGAACCAAAATGGAACTAAAGAATTTGGATTTCTTGGGTGCAGAATTCTGGAACCTTGTATTAATTGTTTCTCCCCCTTATTTATACAAAAAAGGGGGGCTTTGAATCACATTTATAAAATATCTCAGCCCAGGGCCAGTTGTCAGATTGACTAGTTGTCTAGGCCTATGATAGCTCTGTTGCCCAAAAATGATTACAATCGAGATTTTATTATTTTATTTAAAATGCAAGAAATACAGAAAACTATAAGGAAAATTGGCTCATAATGAGGAAAATATCTCCTAGTTTTTCTTTTTATGGCCTCTGGTCAAGTCGTGTCTCTACCATGATGTGCCCTTTCTAACTGTTGGGTCGGTTCCTGTCGCTTTCGCCTTCACTACTTTTGTCTAGCCATGTTCGTGCCACATTACGCCTCGTACTCTAGAGAAGGGAGTGGATTAACTATGAGTTTCCTGTTACATACTAGAAGTAGAGAATGCCGTGGCAGTCCTTCGATGTGTATTTGAGTGGAACCCCATGCTAAGCCATTAATCTTCCTGAGTCCCGATACCTTCATTTACTTTCTGAAGACATGTAGTGAGACAGTCAAATTCATTTCTGAGGCCATTGTTTTCTTGGGTTTCCTATTATGGAAGTTTCCATAGGATTAGCCCATATCACTCTCCAACTGTTCCATGCCTTCGTTTAATACCTCAGTTTCCGATCCATACGCCGAAAATTACCCTTGTCGTCCCACTGAGAAGAAGAAAAATAGACATTTCAATTTCTATTGATCTGGGCCATAGATCCATGTCGATTTAATCTAGGCCATTGATCTGGGCCTACTGGTATCGCAATCACAATACATGGGAGGGACTTTTACCATATTCCATATTTTTTTGGAAATGGGCTAGACCCAAACCTGTAACAAACAACAATATATAAAATATCACATCCATCACAATCACAAGTCAGAAGGGGCTTCAGCGGAGGACCAAATTGTGACTTAAGCGGTCGTCAATTGTGATATTGCAATCAGCGAGAGGAGGACTTATTGTAATCGACAGGGAGAGAACAATCACAATCAATGAGGGGAGGACGAAACTTATGATATCGCAATGAACAGGATGAACTTGCAATATCAGTGAAGGAGAGATGACGGGACTTGCACGATATCTCAAGTGGCAAGGAGGACTTGTGATATCGGCGGAGGAGAGATTTGTGATTTTTGCAATCCCCGGTTGCGATATCACAATCAGCAGGGGGAGGAGTTATCACAATCAGTGAGGGAGAAGGGACTTATATGAAAATCGGCGAGGAATCTATGATATGCGATATCGGTAAAGAATTTGTGATATCGTAATTGACGGGGAATCTGTGATATGCGATATTGGCAAAGAGTTTGTGATATCACAATCGGCAAGGGAAGAAACCTTATTGCAGTAGGCAAGAAACTTTGTGAGATGCGATATCACAATCGAAAAAGGAAAAGGGAGATGAGTAGATACGTATTGCAAAGGGAAATGGGCCGATAGCGATAAATTTTTGTGCCTCCCAACCATTTAAAAGGCCCTTGGTATGTTTTATGAAGGTTTTTCAAGATATTTCAAAGTGGAATGAGGAAACATGACTAGATTTTAAAATACAAAGGGATTTCTGCTATAGTAAAAAAAGGGTCACCACGGCTAAAGTTACAAAGAAACAATGTGGAACCCTGTTTTGTAGCAAGTGACAACAAAGAACACAGCACAAATAATCATGCAAATATCAGGAACAATGACACCAAGATTGATGACAAAGTTCACCCCTCCTGGGCTACATCTTTGGGCCTTGCTCAAAAGTGCAGGCCACTCATATTTTGTATTTAAAAAGAGGTACATCAATTTTCTGTTTACGATTGTGGTTATTTCATCTGCAAGGAAATTTTCTCCTACAAAGAACTCTCACAATATACTTGACAATCTGCAATGAACGTGTCATCTACAACAAAACAAAGAGTCTCCTATAAGGACTCTAAACCTCAACTGAAATTGAGAAATCATGCATTGGCAAGTACATCATTCAATTACTTGCCTCAACTTGACATGGAGAGACAATGGTCCATGTACTAAATCTTGAAGAGTCGGTTGCTACAACTATTGAACATATTCTACTGATGAGTCCTAAGCACACCGAAACCCCTGTTTCAGTTCTTCAATCACCTAATTTGACTTCCATATGACTCCAGAATTCCAAAAGCCAACTCTACTCTAGAATGGCTCTCAACACCAACTTTGAGCTTCACTTGCCTCTGCCTTCAAATTACTTGTTCTTTCTTTGGTGCATAGACAACATTTTATAATGTTTCTAAAACTCTAACTTTAGAGTCCGAGTGCAACAATATTGAAAACATAGCAATGCTTAACTTTATGGTACCAATACTAACCATTCAAATTAAATCAAATGCAACCATAAAAATGGTCGAATACCCATTGGACTAGTGGATGCTCATATGGTTGGATATTTGAATGTATATGCCAAATCCCTCCTACCAATATAGTATATGGTTTTAAAATGCTATAGTTCGTTGCATTGCAATATATATTTGGCATATCATTGTAACCATTGTCCTTACAGTCGACTGGCATATGTAATATAAAACCTCTACCCATCATATGGTTGAAGACTATAATCGTAGCATATCCTTCATTGGACCGCTCACCAGCTAGCCCTGCACCAATCGTGGTAGGTTACATCATACCATATATTAGCTCTACCAACCTCGCTGCATCCGAGCCATAACATATGGTTGTTGACTTTGGAATGAGTGGTGATATCATAGTTTAACACATTAAATATGAATTCTGCATCAACTGTGCCACATCCCTGCGCTAAGTGACATATCATTAACCACCTTTGATAGTGATGCATCCCGTGTGGCATATCACACACAAAAAATGTTTATAATAGTAACTCTAACTGTGTCAAAACTTTGGACAATCACATCCCATTTGGTTGATATACCTGTGGCATCATAAATGCTCTAGTAGATACACATATGCCAAACCCCATTGCATTTTTCATGACTTGAAACTGTGGTCATATGTCTTTGACGTAGCAATAACTCTAGTGGTGACTTATAACCATCCATTTGAATGTGTTTTAGTTGGGAATGGAGACTCCACTTCATATTTGGAGGTATCGTCATACTTGTTATAACAATACACTATGGGTTTAGCGGGGCCGCCGGATGTAGCGAGCTTTGCCAACCCTTACCCAACCATGCTCAATATAACACTTCAAGTACATACTCGTGCCCATGTATTCCAAGGAACATGTTGTGACTTGGTAGTTTAGAGTTGGAGTTTCTTGGTGTTCGTCATGAGTTCGAATCTCCCCGGAGGTCCTCCAGACTCACAAATTTTTTTATCATGCCATGAGGAGGCCACATGGTAGCTAGTCATTTCTCCACATGGAAATCCTATTATTGGTCAAATTAAAAACCAACCAACCAATCATAAACACCAAAATCTGACAAACCAAAAGGAGACATTTGGTAGAATCTGAGCGCGTCATGTGTTAATTGGAACCATGAGTTTTTACCAAAAGAACCATGAATTGATTGTTGACCTTTTGAATTTTACTGCCACATGCGTTGACTTTAACTTTTTTTTACCTGTTCGAGGAAAACTTCAAAATGCATTTTCTTCCTCATACAAAGGCCATTTTCGAAACCAGATATACCACTGAAATCAACGCGATGATCTCTTCAACTTGATGTTGCTTGCATGAGCATCTGGGATTGTAAAATTTTGATAATGTTGTGAAAAATTTCTATCTACGACCATCTTATTCTTCAATCATTACATAGCAAACTACGATTAGACTCAACAAGATCCATCCTGGATCATACCTCCCAACAAAAAGGAATTTTGGACCTCCAAAAGTTTATTACAATCATGAATTTATTACATTCAAGCATCAATATAAAAACCATCTAGATCCTATTATAGACTCTACTAGGCGTATTCATGCAATGACAATTAATAGACACCCAATTACATATACGGCATGAAATCTACCCAGTTCCAAGTAGGAGATTTCTCTAGAGACTTACATTTGTCTTCTCCAGTTTTCTTTGCTTCCTCTTGCTCTACTTGTGTTGGTGTCAACTCACGTGGTAGCATTGGATATATGTTTTCTCAATGTCCTTTCAACTGACGCTGTGAACAAACTTTCTCTCCCGAGTTTGTATTGTTCATCTTCTTGCTTGATTTCTTAGAGCTTTGTTTTGACGATGTCGAGCTTTTTCCTAATTGTATCAAAGTATTTCCCAAACTTTTCTTTACCTGCAGGGTCGCATCATCCTTCCATGGATGACTCCTTGTAGCATGCACCTTCTTGTTGTAAACCTTATGCTTCCAGCATTCAGCTACATAATGGTTGTTACTCCCACAAAAATTACATGGATAAGTCCATTTAACAATTTTCATAATAAAATTTTGGTTGTAAGACTCACCTTCCGAATCACTGCTAGTATGATTCATCTACTTACCTTTACGATCATGTAGCTTTGTTGGCATTAAATAGGGATTTAAGGACCAACATCGATCTTCTGTATGACCTGTTTTCCCATAGTAGTCACATATTGATTAGCCATATCCTGATCCTTCATATTTAGGCCTTTCCTACAATGAGATTGGCTAGAATCCATGTTAGCCATGCTTGTCGAGGCCTTGTCCTTACTGACAGCCCATTTTGTTCATCAACCTCATACCCATTCCTTTGGTATACTTCTCAAATTCCCCAATCTCATAATCACTGGAAGCCTCATCCTTTACTGACTCAGAATCATTTCCTAGTGATGCTGATACATAAGGAAATTCCTTTGAAGGTGAGGAAAAAGTACCAATGGCTTCTTCCACTAATTGTGCTTTTGGAGTGGTAGATAGAGATGAACTTTCTTCATCTTCTTAATGAAGTGGAGAGACTTCATTCTCTCCTATAGTGGATGGACTTCAAATTGAAGGATTTCCCCTCTTTCAATTTTTCTACAAGGCTTTGATCTTCGCTTGCAGTCTTTGTTTGTCTTCCTACAAAGCTTGCACCATGCATCGCAATGCAGCATTCTCCTGTTGATATTTCTGGTTGAACTCTTCTAGTTCTTGCAATCGAATCTACCTCATGCTTTTACCCATTCTTTCACTTTGGTGAGAACTGGCTTCGATTGCAAAAATAATCTGAAAATTGCAAAAGAATATCATTCTCTAACACTTGACAAGATTGAAAATGGGTCTTTAAAACATCATGTTAATTTGGTGTTCCCTCAAGCACGAATTAGTTCACATGTGCAAGTTAACCATTAAGAACATAACACAAATAATCACACAAACATTAGGAACAACGACACCAAGATTGATGACGGAGTTCACCCCTCCTGGGCTACATCTCTGGGCCTTGCTCAAAAGGCTAGGCCGCTCATATTTCAGTATTTAAAAAGAGGTACATCAATTTTTTGTTTACAATTGTGGCTATTTCCTCTACAAGGAAATGTACTACAGAAAAATCTCACAATATACTTCACAATCTACAATCAACATTTCATCTACAACAAAACAAAGAGTCTCCTCTAAGCACTCTAAACCTCAACTGAAATTGAGCAATCATGAATCATTAAGTACATCATTCAATTACCTGACTCAAATTGAATTTGAGAGATAATGGTCCATGTATTGAATCCTGAAGAGTCGGTTGTTGCAACTATCAAACAAACTCTTCCTATAAGTCTGGAGTGCACCAAAACCCCTGTTTCGGTTCTTCAATTGCCCAATTTAGCTTCCATATGACTTTGGAATGCCAAAAACCAACTCCACTCTTGAATGGCTCTCAACACCACCTTTGAGCTTCACTTTCCTCTGCCTTCAAATTACCTATTCTCTCTTTGGTGCATTGAAAACCTTTTATAATGTTTCCAAAACTCTAACTTTAGAGTTTGGGTGCAACAATATTGCAAACATAGCAATGTGTAACTATGTGGTACCAATATTATTCATTCAAATTAAATCAAATGCAACCATAAAACATGGTCGAATACCCTTTAGACTGGCGGATTCTCATATGTTTGGACATTTTAACGTATATGCCAACTCCCTCCTACCAATATAGAATATTGTCTTAAAATGTTATGGTTTGGCGCTTTGCAATATATATTTGGCATATCATCATAACCATTTTCCTTAAATTGCACCGGCAGATGCAATATAAAACCTCCACCCATCATATGGTTGAAGACTATAGTCGTGGCATATCCTTCATTGGACCAGTGGCTATCTAGCCCCACACCAACTGTGGTAGGTTACACCATACCATATATTAACTCTGCCAACCTCACTGCATCTGAGCCATAACATATGGTTGTTGACTTT
Organism: Pinus tabuliformis; assembly: GCA_031772625.1. NCBI lineage: Eukaryota > Viridiplantae > Streptophyta > Pinopsida > Pinales > Pinaceae > Pinus > Pinus tabuliformis. The sequence continues at coordinate 736,834,297 of CM062814.1, read as the reverse complement.
GGAATGAGTGGTGATATCATAGTTTAACACATTAAATATGAATTCTTCACCAACTGTGCCACATCCCTGCGCTAAGTGACATATCATTAACCACCTCCAACGGTGATGCATCCCATGTGGCATATCACACACAACAAATGTTTATAGTAACTCTAGTGGTGTCAAAACTTTAGATATTCACATACCATTTGGTTGATATACCTGTGGCATCATAAATGCTCTAGTGGATAAAAATATGCCAACCCCTGTGGAATTTTTCATGACTTGAAATGATGGTCACATGTTTTCGACTTAGCAATGACTCCGGTTGTGACTTAGCCATCTGTTTGACTATGTTTAGTTGGGAATGGAGATTCAACTCCATATTTGGAGGTATCGTCATACTTGTTATAACAATACACCATGGGTTTGGTGGGGCCATTTGATGTGACGGGCTCCGCCAACAGTTCCCCAACCATGCTCAATGTAACACTTCAAATACGTACTCGTGCCCATGTATTCCAAGGAACATGCGGTGACTTGGTAGCTTAGAGTTGGAGTTGCTTGGTGTTGGTCACAAGATCAAATCTCCTTGTAGGTTCTGTAGACTCATAACAAATTTTAGCATGCCATGAGGAGGCCACGTGGTAGCCAGTCATTGGCCCACATGGCACTCCATTATTAGTCAAATTAAAAATAAACCAACTAATCATAAACACCAGAATTTGAAAAACCAGAAGGAGACATTTGGCGGAATCCAAGCACACCATGTGTCAATTGGAACCATGATTTTTAACCGGTGGAAACATGAGTTGACTATTGACCTTTTGACTTTGACTGCCACCTGTGTTGACTTTGACATGTTTTACCTGTTGGAGGAAAACTTCAAAATGCATTTTATTCCTCATACGAAGGCCATTTTCAAAACCGAATATACCACTGGAATCATCACGACGAGCTCTTTGACTTGGCGCTAATTTCATGAGTACCTGAGACTACAAAATTATGAGAATGTCTTGAAATGTTTCTATCTACGAACATCTTGGTCTTCAATCATTACATAGAAAACTACAACTAGACTCAACAAGATTCATCCTAGATCACATAGGGACTCCAATTCCCTTGATGGATACAACTATAACTAGAAGTTAGTTATGATATTTATATCCATGAATATAGTATGTATCCACATAGTGTCATTAAAAGTCAAGGTTATAAGATTTCATGTATTCATGCAAAGCACTCATTCGTTTGGAATTATGGTTTCCAAACATAGCCAAAGGAATTCTCACCCAATTCCTTCATTTTACCCTTTACCTTGCTTCAATTGATTCTTACTATGTCCTGTCACATCACCCAATTGTTAGTTATATAAACAAATCAATATAGTTACCTTGTCATGCTAATTCCAAGCATGTTTCCCTGCAACTTATCACACATGTTAGTCACATGTTCCAAAGATTAATACATCATGTCTATTAATTTGAAATCAACCTTTACTAATACTAACAACCATGTCATAATTTGAAATTAACTTACATTCAATAGTCATAATACCACAACTAGCACTCACTTGTACTTAAGTGCGTATCAACTGTCTCAAAACATATATTTTAGTACACAAATCTTACAGCAAGATCATTCCTTCATAAAATCTTATAGACACATACTCATATCATGCGATTAATCATATAACCTATAAACATGCCATGTTAGATAAACCAAATAGATGACTTAATCAAACTCATACCTCAATTTATCTTAGGGGAGGCTATCACATCTGTGCAAGTCAGTCCAGATTAGTATGACACAATATCACAAATATATCGACTCATACCTGAATATCATAACCATAACCATCTACATAGGTCAATTGAAATTAACAACATACATATAAAATCATTATCTTGAATGCAATGACCATAATCATCATGCATATGACCACATTGCATACAACGACAAGTTACTACCATTCATAACTATCTGATGCACGTGCATATGACTACATTGATCAAATAGCATCTATCATGCATGTAACCTTAAGAACAATAGAATGACAGAGATGTACATAACCCTAATCCTTATAACAACCATTAACCAACATACCTACATACCCACCATACAAACCTGTATATTGATCTAATCTTACCTCGAGGTCCAGTGCTACAACCTTTCTCTAATAACCTACTTCTCCTACTCTATCTCAGCCAACATATTAGCATCATGATGACATACACTACAACAATGACTATACCAATTCATGCATAGCAATCACATAGACAACTAACATGCATGCATGACCAAAACATATACATTGGCATGCATAACAAATACATTCAACTGACATGCATTCATGACAAACACATCCCAAAAACAACATCTCAACTTCTACATGACAACATAACTGTAACGATGACCATCACCATGCATACATAACAAGCACATATACACCTTCATGCATACATGACAAACACATTTTGCCCATCTAGTCTAAGGGTTGAAACATGCTCTGATACCACTTTGTGGTATTAGATATTATCCAAAGAGAGAACAACCTACTCTGATACCAATCTGCAGCATCCTCCTCCCACACTTACCCATGTTTACCAATCCACCGAGGTAAATATGTGATGAAGGGATACTATGATATGACTCAGACTCCTAGGTACAATTAAGGAATTGTATTTGATGAACCAATACTTTACTGACCTTCCTCAGGAGCTACAAGACCCCCAATAGCTAACCAAACACTCCAAGTGCCTAAACTCTAAGTTAACTTAGCTTTTCATTGGCTTGGGTTCTCAGTCACTCCCATGGCAAGGCAAGTCTATATATGAGACCCTTCAATCGCTCTGATGAGCCTGCATCCCAACGAATGTATACTTTTCTACTCAGTTCTCTGCCAATGACCCCAAGATTTGAGACACTTTTTCAGGGCTAGGACCTAGGCCTCTGCTCAAAACTTATTGAAACTCTTAGAAATGATAAATAACAAGGAGACAAGGTTTGTGATGAAAAACATGAACAAGGATCTAACCTAATCCATCCTAACCATGATAGGCCTTTCATCAAACACATCATGGACATGTAATGTACAGGTCATAAATACACATCTGAACATAGGGGCCTCATACTTATCTGGGAATCATTGAGAAGGTTTAATGCCTTCTCACAATAGTTTAAATGTCATCTATTAGGTCATACATTCATTAAAATTTAATTTACTAACCAAAACATGATGAGAAGCATAACTTAAGTTTTTCATAAATTATGCTTATAACTAGCATATAACCAAAATAATAACAATGGCAGAACAACCATTAAATCCACATAACAACAAGTACATTTACTCATGAAATATAAGAGGAAAAGAGCTCTTATTAACATATGCAAAAGCCAACCAAGTTAGGGACTTCCATGCACCACCCAACCATAGATTGGGTTGAACCAAATATTTTTTTTAGCCAATCACCCCCTTGCCATATTCCAAGCATGAATGTGAGACTCACAACAAAACTAACCAAGGCTTCCTCAGGCTTTACCGTGTATCCTGCCATTAATAGTCAAGGTAATCTTAGGCCAGAAACACTCATATATACAATCAATCTTTACCATGTATCTCACCATTACGTTTAAGGGATTCCTATGCCCAAACAAAGAAACATACACTATAGGCTTTAGCACAATCTCACCAAAACTGGTCAAGGGGTTACTAGGCCTAAATAAGCATGTATGCCTCCAAATTTATTCAATAATACCTTGAGGAATTTTCCCATCTCCACCCTCAAGCCTTATTGTGTATCCTGCCATTACTGGTAAAGGGATTCCTATGCCCTTAGGATATTTCCTTAGGCCACCTCACTTAGTTCCAAAATCATTCGGTAATCTAGCTCAACCAAATGAAAGAACCCCATCAAACCATGGCTATCTGGAAATGGAAAGGCAAGGTTGAAAACATTGTCACAACTGGAAAAACCCATGCCAATTACAACAAGAGAACCAAATACGTACATGTATGTACCATGCATGCCAAAACTAGCAAGGAAATCATACATGCAACTCGATACCTAAAATTAATCCCATTGTAGCTGCTTGGTCCAACTCCTCTTTGCTTCCCTTTGATTTCATGTCATTCCTTTCCCTTCCTTTCTCCAATGCTAGAGTGCTCCAAGAAATATCTAAGTGTGAGAGAATAGAGAGAGCTCCAAAAGTGAACTGTCAAAATTATGTGAAATGATCCTCAAAAGATTTTTATTATTGAGGCCTCTATTTTCTTCAATTTTCCTCTATTTTCCTTCACTTTCCTCCTCACATGCAACATGTGACCTTTCACCTTCCTTTTCTCCTACTTTACATTATTTTCATAAATAAAATGTTAATTAATGCCTCTTTCCTTTCCAAATCTTTTTCCATTTCCTTTGCCAATTTCCTTTTAGTCATAATAAACCTAATGAACACCCACTAGGATGTTTTTCTCAACATTCAGCTTGGAATACATTTCCCATGACCTTGGTCTTATTTTACCTTTAATAATTTATTACATGAAATTTTAACCCGGGGATGTTACGCATTAAAAGGATACTTCATTTAATACTAGATCAGAGGTGTGAATTCAAACATTACACTAAACATAGTTAATATTTACACATTAAAATGAGACTCCATTTAATATTAGAACGGGGCCTGTATTTTCTCGTGTGTAGTGCAGAATGAACGTTTTCTTTATGCGGAGTGCGAAAGGGGAGTCTAAACCTTTATTGTACGATGCGCTTCTCTGTCTTTTATTATCTCCACACATAGCTCTTGTCAACATCTCCGCACTTCCTACATGTGGTCGCCCAATAATGTGTCTTATAATTATAATGAAACATGAATATTTTTTAATACAATGTACAAAATGGGGAGGTGAAGATTCATAAATTGTACTGAACATAGTTAATAGTTACACATTAAAAGGAGAATTCATTTGATTGATTCTAAGGTTGGAGTGTAGAAGGGTAGTGAACATTTTCTTTCTGCAGAATGCGGAAGTGGAGTCGAAATAGGAATAATTTCATTTCTGAAGTTTGTTCTCATTTACGTGTTTACATAAGTATGGGAAGTGTGGAGTGTTGAGGGGAAATAAATGTTATGATTGTGTGCAATTCAAAAGGGAAGTGAATTTTTTCTTTGTGCGGAGTGCGAAAATGGATTCGAAACTTTTATTGTATGAAGCGCTTTGGAGGTGAAAATTGATACACTCTGTTGGGCCACTAATTTTTCATTATTAATATCACTTTTTAATGTCTATTTCATCCATTTCTACCATTATTTATTACGTCATTTATCATAATTTATCATATAATTCCATTTTATAATTATTTATGCTCTTATGGATAAATATTATTTTTCTTTTATTTTTAATAAATTGATGATTATTATGCATCATTTTACCAATGATGGTTTATTAATGGATTTGTTGTAACATCACTCATGATTTTAGCCTCCAAGATCTTTTCCAGATTGCAAATTTGATCTCCAGTTCATAATTAAATATTCCAACTCAGAAATTCGATGGAATAAGAAGTGACATTTTTTCATTGGATGTTTTAGACCAATTAAGGAGAATCTAGAAAATATGAAACATGGGTTTTGTCTTGAAAAAACCGAATTAGTTTTGTGATGAGTAGTTTTCCAAAATTCAGTTTGTATTAAGGGAAATGGAAGGCTCTTCAAAGAGTGATCCAAATTGGATCCTAGAACACTCTATAAGTTTTCATGACTCTTTATGCCAAAGTTTCAAAGTCTTATAAAGATCAAGCTTATCATAGATATCCTCGAAACAGTTGCAATTTGTGAACAGTACGGAGCAACGAGGACCCTCAGTCAAGTGCGCAGGCCATCGGCCCATGGTAATGCATTCTGCCACAAATTAGAAAAACCAGAGGTCAAATTAAGAAATTGGGGTAGTTTTTGATATAGGATTAGTGACATATCGCCAGGAAAAACCCTCAAAGAAGGAAAAGCCCCAAGCGCCTAGACCCGAAAGGTTATAAAATGTAACAGATATTGCACCAATTTTGTCAAAGGTGGGGTCCCACAAAAACCAGAAGAATATCGGAAGGGCTTCAAGTGGTAAGTGGTTTCAATCGAGTCCCGCCCGATGCCACACAATGGGTGCCACGCGTCCAGTAGAAGAGAGAGAAAACCGTTCACATCAGATAGGTAAACATCATGTTACTTGTTTGCCCAATATGGATGATGACCGTTAGATCTGGAGGCTCCAGATCAACGACGGAGATGTGTTCCGATGGGTGACCGAGTTTGACGAGGTAAACAGGCAGAGTCAGACAAAGCTAGAGAGAGTCAGAGAGTCTATACTCCAGAGAAGGCTTGAGAGGTTCAAGCGAACTCCTCTATATATGTCTGTCATGTATGAATCTCAGATTGGGCTCATACTACTGTGACCAATAGAGGTCGAGTTTCAATAAGTAGAGTATGTGTACTCTAGAAACTTGGGAGATCCAAGTATAGTCTTGCTAATTTATTTCTGCTGTGTGAGACACAAATTGAGCTCACTTTTGTAAAAACTCTGCTTTTGAAAAAATAATAGAGAGGCCACCACTGAAGGCTGGACCGGGAGACGTAGCCCAGGAGCCTTAGGTGAACTCCTTATGAAACTTGTTGTGTTTACATTTTTGCATGTTATGTTTTCTCTAACTGCTTCAGTGTTTGTGTATTTTGCAATCTTATCGATTCGTTGCATAAAATAACATAGGCACATCCATGCACATGAGTCTGTAATAACTTAATTATTTGTCTTAGATCAATATCAGATCAAGCGGTATCAAAACTCTAGGTTACTAAGGTTAGACAAGCTTGTGTTGGATTTTCGTTGAATGATAACTAGATCAAAGCTTAAATTAGGAGAAGGAGAGTTGGTTGAAGCTAACCGAGAAATTGGAAGAGTCTACCCTAAGAGGAAAACGTTATAAGAAAGTCCCTTATAATTAGACTCCCAATTCATGGATAGTTTCATGACCATGAGAGCCATGGTAGAGGAAATTTATAGAGAATGTAAGAAATGTAGAGATAAATATTCATCAAACTCCAAACAAGATAAAGGAGCAAAAGAATCTCTCCTCCATGACCATTCTAAAGGCAAAGGGAAAGAAGAAAAACTTCCCACACCTCCTAATAGCCCTGAAAATAGAAAGAAAACAATTTTGATTAAATTATATGTTAAATTTGATTTGCCGATATATGATGGAGAGTTGAATGCAGAGAAGCTGGATAATTGGATTAGACAGAATGATGTATATTACAGGGTGCAGAGCATTAATTCAGACAAGAGTAAGATTCAGCTAGCCAACCTATGCCTTCGAAGCACTACCTTGGTATGGTGGGAAGGCAGGACACAAGCTGACATGAAGAAGCATGGTAAAATTCTTTCTGTCTAGAGTGAATTTGTTTCTGCAATTAAAAAACAGTTCTATCCACTAGCTTATATGCAGCAAGCCATGATGAGTTGTTAAACTCTTCGACAATTAAAGGGGCAAAGTGTACAAGGATACACCCAAGAATTTAGGAAAAGAGCTTTGATTCTAAGAATTTATTTAGACTCACTTGAAACTCTGCTGAAGTATATAGGTAGTCTACATAGCTATTTAAAGCACACCATTCTCATGTTTAATCCCACTAGCATAGATGAGGTATCTGTTCAGGCTAAACATCTAGAGGCTAGAGGAAAGAATGTGAACCCAGAAGTTTGGGGATCATCAAAACCCATTGCAAGCAAGAGTAATGAAAAGAGAAAACAGAAATGGAAAGAGAGGAAGACAAATACTATACAAAAGACCAAATCTTCATGCACTCACTGCAAGAATGATGGGCATGATGATGAAAACTATTGGATTCTACATCCGGAGCTGAGGCCCAAGAAGTATGATGGCAAAAAGAAGAAGACTACTTTAGCTAATCAAAAAATGGGGTCAGACTCAGGGGATGAAACAACAATCACAGCCACAGGTATAAAAGGTAAAAATTATGAAGCATTTACTAGTAATTCTTCACAATCTACTGATAATGAGGAAAATGATAGGAAAAGGCATGAGCTTTTTCATATTAGAGTTATTTCCAAGCATCAAAAGATTTATACTTTGTCTGATAGTGGCTCACAAGTAAATTTAATTTCTGAAGCAATTGTAAAGAAGTTGGGATTACTGACCACACCTCACAAGAAGCCATATCCATTAGGTTGGTTATGTGATAAAGCAAAGCTACAAGTGACTAGACAATGTAAACTTAGGTTTTCTTTTGGGTCAGCATTTGTAGATGAGGTTGAGTTAGATATTGTTCCCTTGGATATATGTGGAATTGTTTTAGGAAGTCCTTACTTGTATGATAGAAAAACTATTTTCTATAGGGCAGAAAATAAGTATCAACTCATTAAAGATGGAATTGAATATATTGTAAGAGCTCATAAACTCAAGGATAATTATACGCTCATAAACTCAGGGAAAATTAAAAGATTGTAAATTCATGCAAACAATTTTTACTGATGGTTGTAAAGGAAAAGAAACCTGATAAAACCAATGTATTTGAGGGCTATAATGCTAAACGGAAAGCTGATTTAGAAAAAATTGTTTCAGAATATGATATAATATTTCAAGAACCTAAAGGTCTGCCACACAAAAAGGAAATAGTACATGATATTAATTTGCAGCAAGATGCTCCATTGCCTAACATCAGAATGTACAGGTTGTCCGCTTTAGAGAATGCGGAAATCAAGAAGTAGGTACAGGAGCTACTCGAAAAGGGTTCATAAGACCTAGCACATCGCCATGTGGGTATCCAATTGTATTGGTGAGAAAGAAAGATGGCTCATGGAGAATGTGCATTGATTACTGAGCACTAAATAAGATAACGATCATAAATTGTTATCCCCTTCCTCGCATAGATGATCTACTAGATTAGTTGAAAGAAGCTGTTTATTTTTCCAAATTCGACTTGCATAGTGGCTACCATCAGGTCAGAGTTTCAAAGCAAGATGCATGGAAGACTACTTTAAAAACAAATCAGGGATTGTATGAGTGGTTGGTTATGCATTTTGGCTTAACTAATGCTCCTGCTACTTTCATGAGAGTAATGAATGGTGTACTCAGACCTTTTATTGAAGATTTTGTCATTGTATATTTAGATGAAATTCTTATATTTAGTAAAACATGGGAATAACATTTGAAGTATGTAAAGCAGACTCTAGATTTTTTGAAAAGAGAAAATCCTTATGTTAAGCTCTCAAAATGTGAATTGGAAAAAACATCTTTGAATTATTTGGGTCATATTGTAGAGGGTGGTGAATTGAAGATAGATTCCTCTAAGGTTGCAGTCATTGTAAACTGGCCTAAACCCAAATCTGCTACTAAAGTTAGAAGCTTCCTAGGAGTAGCATAATATTGGAGAAAGTTTATTTCTAACTTTTCCTTGATTGCAGCTCCCTTACATGCTTTAACAAGGATTGAACAAGGTGTTTCAGTGGGAAGGAAAACAGCAGAAAGCCTTCGACACCTAGAAAGAAAAGATTAGTACAACACCAATACTAGCACTGCCCGATCTTCAAAGACCATTTGAGATTGAAACGAATGCCAGTGACTATGCCAAGGGAGTAGTGTTGATGCAGCATGGTAAACCCATATGTTATCATTCTAAGACATTTAATTCTACAGTAGTTAATTATCCCACATATGATAAAGAATTGTATGCATTAGTACAGAGTGTGAAGAAGTGGAAACATTACCTAATGGGAAAAGAGACAGTTATACATACTGATCATCAACCACTTCAATAATTTCACTCACAAACTAAGTTGCAACAATCAAGACACTATAGGTGGATGGGTTTTCTACAACAGTTTCATCTTGTCACCAGATATAAAAAGGGCATACACAATAAAGTTGTAGATATGTTGTCCACACCAATCATAAATGCATCTACTATACTTAAGCATATTTCAGTATTGCTCGAAATCTACATTGAACAGTATGCTCAAGATATAGATTTTAAAGATGTATATACAACTTTAAGCCATGGCAAACAAGTAGAAGAATTAGATTATCATGTTAAGGACCAACTCTTGTATCATTTTGGAAAGTTACGTATTTCACAAACTAAAAGAGTAAAGATAATTCGAGAAGTACACACTTCTCTAATATCAGGTCACTTTGGTGTAAGTAAAACAATTGCACAACTGCAAATATTTTGTTATTGGCCAAACATGAATGAAACAGTTTCTAGATATGTAAGCGGGTGTACCATGCGTGCTAAAAGCAAGCCCGGCAATAGAAAACTAGGTTTATATACTCCACTATCAGTTCCTTCTCATCCTTGGGAAAGTGTTTCCATGGACTTCGTTGGGGGACTTCCTAAATTTAGAAAAGGTCATGATTATTTATATGTTATTGTGGATAGGTTTAGAAAAATGTGTATTTTAGTACCCTATAACAAACAGATTACAACTGAACAAACTACAAAATTGTTCTTTCAGCATGTATGGGTTCATTTTAGATTACCCACTTCCATTATATCTAATCGAGACTCCTGATTTGTTGGGAAATTTTGGTCGATTTTGTGGGAATTGATGGACACCAGACTAAAGAAGAGCATAGCTTTTCATCCACAAACAGATGGCCAAATAGAAGTGGTCAATAGGACAATGATCCAGTTGCTCAGAGGCTATTGCAGTAAGCATCCCAGGCTTTGGGATGAACACCTATGTTATGTGTAGCATGCTTACAACCGAGCTAAGCATTCTTCTACATAGGGATCTCCTTTTGAGACCTGTTTTGGTTTCACACAGATGTCTCCCTTGGATTTTGTCTTTGGTAAAGACATAGATGGACACAGTGACATGGACAAGGTAACCAAGTTCATTGAACAAATCCAAGAGATTCACCAAGAAGTACAGGAACAGCTAGAAAAGAGCCAAGCCAAGTACAAGGCAAGGCATGATAAACATCAAATTGAGCATAGTTTCCAAGTTGGTGATCAATTCTGGCTGTATATCAGCAAAGACAGAATGCAAGGTGAAGGTAAGAAGTTGAAGCTGATGAGGTATGGACCTTTCGAAATAATTGAGAAAATTGGTGAGAATGTTTTTCACCTTGATTTGCCAGCTTACATGCACATCTATTCAGTTGTTAATGCAGAAAGATTGAGATTATTTGAAACTTCATTGATTGAAGATCCCAAAGAACAAAGTCAATTGACTTCTATTGATGATCTGTTGCCTAGCTTCAATGAATTGCAGGAAGATACAGTTCTGGACAAGAAGGTGAGAACTACATGTAGAGGGGATGTTGAGTACCTCAGGATTGGGCTCAAAGGTTCAAAACCAAGTAATGCAAAATGGATAGAAATTGGGCAAGCGAGGAATTTATACCCTCACTTGATTGATGCTTAAAAACCAACTTTTGGTGGTCCAAAAGATTTTTTTAGTGAGAAGGCCATGATCCGAATTGGATCCTAGAACAATCTCTAAGTTTTCATGAACTCCTTATGCCAAGGTTTCAAAGTCTTATAAAGATCAAGCTTATCAGAGATATCCTTGAAACAGTTGCAATTTGTGAACAACGCGGAGAAACGAGGACCCTCGATCAAGCGCACAGGCCATTGGCCTATGGTAATGCGTGCTGCCACAAATTAACAAAACTAGAGGTCAAATTAAGAAACAAGGGTAGTTTCTGATATGCGATTAGCAGCATATCGTCGAGAAAACCCCTCAAAGAAGGAAAAGCCCCGAGCACCTAGACCTAAAAGGTTATAAAATGTAATGGATATTGTGCCGATTCCGTCACAGGCGGGGTCCCACAAAAATTGGCAGAATATCGGAAGGGCTTCGAGCAGTAAGCGGTTTCAACCGAGTCCCGCCCGATGCCACACAATGGGTGCCACATGTCTGGCAGAAGAGAGATAAAACCGCTCACACCGGATGGGTAAATGTCATGTTACTTGTCCACCCGATATGGACGATGACCGTTGGATTTGGAGGCTCCAGATCAACGACAGAGACACGTTCCGATGGGTGACCAGATTTGACGAGGTAAACAAGCATAGTTGTATAGGATTTGAAGTCCGACATGGATGATGCATTGGAAGAAAGTCGTGTTTCGCTGGAATTCTTGGAGTTAACAGAATAAATGGTCATTTTGAAAACGTCCAAAGGAACTGACACTCAGTTCATTATGAAATAGGTGGTCACCTCCCTTTGAGGCGTTATACAGTGATGATTACGCAGAACAGAGGGATTCAAACGAACAGAGGTAGGGAAACTGAAAAATCAGAAAGCAGAAACGAACAATCAGAAAGTAGATTAGCTTTAAAGCCATGAAATGACAGAGAAAGAAGAAAGTTACATACAGAAAGCTAAGAGCAAAGAGAAGACACCAAGCTGACCTGCAGAAGCAAAAGGCATCATCGAGCCAAACAGAACCAGAAAGAGTCAGAGAGTCTGTGTACTCTAGAGAAGGCTTGAGAGGTTCAAGCAAACTCCTCTGTATATGCCTGTCATGTATGAGTCTTAGATTGGGCTCATACTATTGTGACCAATAGAGGTCGTTTTTTAGTAAGCAGAGTCTGTGCACTCCAGAGACTTGGAGGATCCAAGTACAATCTTACTGATTTATATTTGTTGTGTGAGACTCAAATTGAGCTCACTGTTGTGAAAACTCTACTTTTGAAAACATAATAGAGAGGCCACCACTGAAGGCTAGACTGGGAGACGTAGCCCAGGAGCATTGGGTGAACTCCTTCTTAAACTTGTTGTGTTTACATGTTTGCCTGTTATGTTTTCTCTAACTGCTTCAATGCCTATGTATTCCACAATCTTATCGATCCATTGCATAAAATAACATACGCACATCCATGAACATGAGTCTGTAATACCTTAATTGTTTGTCTTAGATCAATATCAGATCAAAGACAATTTTATTAAATTTGTTGTTGCGATTGTTTTCCAAATTCTTCCAATTGTAATACTAGATTCAACTTGTTCCAACTAAATCATGATGTGAATTTATTTCAAATATGATCTTGTTTATTAAGATTATGTAATAAATCCAAAATTGTAATGGAAATAATTTTGTAATCAACTTTGTTGTAACTTCCCTTTGCTCTCTGTGTATTTAAATGAAAATGGAGATCAAGGAGAAGAGGGAGAGAATTAGAGGATAATGGAAGGATAATTAGGATATAGGAGATGAACAATTATTAGATAGGATGTAGGAGAAGAGATAAGAGATGAGAGATGAGAGGACGAACAATTGTTGAATTTGAGGCAAAGCTAAGAGCTTCATTATGCTGTAATTATTTCTCTCATATGATTTGATGAAGGAAATTAACCACTGAGTTCTACATCCGTTATTTTTAATATGATATGAGTTACTTCTCAAGGCGGAACTGAGTCTTGCGTAGTGGGGACCACTACCTTGGATGAGGTGCTACCTTGAACATCTACAATAGTTTAGTTGTGTGCTTGTTTCTTTGAATTTCAATCATTTTCCTTTGAAATAAATTTCCTTTATTTTAACTAATTTGTTGTTTGCTGCATTTTCTAGATTTGTTATTTCATCCAATTGCTAGATTTCATTTGATTTGTTACTTTAGATTAGCATTTGAATTTTGTTGAGTGAAATAGGTTAAAATTTCAATTCAGAAATGTGTGGTTTAATTTAGCAATGATTCAAGTTGTGTGATTAGCATAATTGTTTTTCCTATCATCTACTTCCTTCTTTTCAATTTTAGTTTTATTATTCAAGTCTTACATTTTATTTCTTGTTAAATGAGCTTGATAGTATAGAACACAATCATATAGAACCAGTGTTAGCTATTGGTATTGTTATGCATATATTTTACCAATTGCCTTGAAATAAAAACACACTCCTTGAGTTGATAATTAATGTCTAGGTGATTAGTTATTTTATTTATTTATTAAAAAATTAATTTTACCCAACATTTTGGCACCGTTGCCGAGGGGGCAGTCAAATAGCACTACCACACTAATATATGGTTGCAGATGTAACCTAACTTCGTGAGAGATGGATATTGAAGATGGAAGGTAAGAACCTACGTCTGCATCCTGGGGAACTAGTGATGGGTCCACCCTCAGTAGTTAGACTTAGGTCATATAGAAAGCACTGATAAAAGTAGGAATTTTAGAGGTATAATTTTGAAAAAAAATCTCATAATTCCACTCAAGTGGTGATGTAAGCACCACCCATTTCACTAACTAATTGATAGGAACATTTGAAGGAGGAGCCTCGAAACAACACATGAAGAAAATCTTCTATTATGGTATAAATTGCTCACATTGCTACTTTCGAATTCCCTATCAAAGATCTAGGAGGAGTGACACAAATGCACATAATTCCCCCATATTCTCTACCAAATTTTCATGGTTTGGCAAACGAAGACCCAGATACATTCTTATTTGAGTTTGAAGTGCTTTGTAGAGGATATGATTATTGTACTAATGATCAAAGGTTGAAAATGTTTCCGCTTACTCTAAAAGGAGCAACTCTCTAATGGTTCACGAGCCTTGGTGGAAACTACATCCAAACATAGGAGGACATGAAGAACGTATTCTTGAAGAAGTACCAAGACTATTGCAAGGCCAATGAAGATATTTTTAGTATGATACAAGGGGAAGAAGAAAGCTTGGAGGACTATGTAGAGTGATTTCAATACAACCTTCAAAAATCAAAGCATAAGTATTTGGAAAAAAGGATCTTAAAAACACTCCTACTCAATCGAATCAAAGATGAATTTTTAGAAATCTTAAATCTAATGGGAAAAGGTAATGTTTTTCAGTTATCATATGATGATGTTTGTGAATTATGCATAAGGCATTCAATAGGAATCTCCAAGGCTGGTAAGAATTCTAGAGAAGTTTCTTCTTTCTTTTCCAAATCTACTATAAGAACATGAGACATAAGAGTTGAAATAAATGTTTTATTTGAAAATTTTAAATATGATTTTATTAGCTCTCTAATTTCACAATTGCATGTTTTTCTTTGAGAAAAATCAAGTAGAATTTGATGAATTTGTTTTCCCTCATTACCGAAAGGAGCATCCCATAGATAGTTGTTCTTCCTCGTCTAAGATGGAAGCATCATATCAAATAGATGGAGAAGCTGCTACAATTTCACAACCATGGAAATCATGGCCTACATATATGGTTCAAAACACTTCCTCTCAATTTTCTTGCATAATCCATTATGGAATACTCATGTGTTAGAGCAGTCATATCAATCTCAATATAACCCCCACCAATCTTGTCTACAAGTTTTGCATGGCTTATCTTATGATTGCATGACTACTCTCCTTCATCTTGTAGCACAAACACATCATCCATATTCTTCACCAGCTCTTCCACAACATCTTGATTTCCAATCAAAACCATGCACACAACCCAATCAACTACATCATCAAAATCCTCCATGTCCTACACAATTTCCTGCTCAACTCATTCCACACCTTCACCTTTATAAACCTGTACAACATGCTTACATTGTTGAACTGCAAAATTTACCTACCCTTCCCACCCATAATCCATTCTATCTCACATGCATCATTGCAGAAAACTTATATTGAGATTAAGAATGTTTCAAATCCAAAAATTGTAGAAGTTATGGAAGAAAATGAGGTTTCTTCTAGTCTGCATCAACAAGCCGTTTTAAAAACTCAAGAACTTCATGATATGACAGCTATGGGAAATCAAGAAAGTAAAAGATATATTGAAGATTGGTTTCACTCTATCATTTGTTTGCAGCATCACTCCATACTTCAAAAATTTTTGACACCATCTTATCAAGGGAAGTTGGCTTCTCATACCTTACTATCTATTAACATGCATTTTTCAAATTTTGGTATGTACATACTTGAGGCCTTATTTCGAAAATGGCTCCACTCGAAGTACTCTTATACGTAAGCATATTCATTTTTCAAAGAAGAGTAGCTTGGTCTAGAAATTAAAATAAATAAGGACATAAACAAATGCATTTTTTTTATTATGTAAAAATAGTTGTTTTTGTTGCAACACGCTGTGGAAATCAACATCGGTGATAAATGTTTTAATATTTGTGTATGTAGATGCATTATAATAACATTTATGGAAACTCGTATTCATTTTTATCACCAATATGGAAAAATTGCTTGAATAACATATTTTTTGGCTCGCGGGCTTGATGAAAGTTAAGAAAAATAGTCGGGACAGTCATCGTTTGAGGGACCAAAAGGGAATATTTTTGAAACATGTTTCTATCCTAAGTATCCCTTTATGTCTACTTCCCAACCTAATTTGAATCACTCCATTTGGATTTGAAACAAAAAGGTTATAACCAAAACATTGACTGGGTGTCTAGTAGGCAGCTAAGGAACAGAGTTGGGACAGTCAGTTTTTAGAGGCCTAAATGACTATAATTTTAAAACCTGTTTATATGGTATATTACTCTATGAATATAGTTTAAAATTCAATTTTAATCACTAAATTTCAATATCGTATGAGAAAGTTATGACCCAAATACTGACTCTCTATTGTTAATCAACACTCTTAAAACTCTGTTTTTCCATATGTTCATTAAAGTATTTGACCCATCATTTCTTCTTATATTCAGAACATGTTTCTATTGGAGATAAATAAATGAATCTACTTTCATTTCCAATTTGAATCATTTCAATCTATCATGAAATGAAAATGTTATGCTTAAAATATCCACTATTGGTCTAAGTTGGGAAATCGAAAATGACTCTGTTATGTAGGTTGTTCTAAGTAAAAATGACATATCATATCATGGAATTTTCAAAACTTGTTTCTATTGGTGATATACCTTTTAAGTAGCTTTCATTTGGATTTGGAATCACTCAAATCAGACGAAAAAAATGAGTTATGGTTAAAACACTGCAAGTTAGCATGATTGGCCACTCCTCTCCCGTAGGTAATAAATTAATTTTACTTTGTTCTTTTTTTTTACATGGATTTGTTTTAAAGATTAACTACTTGCTATTTCTTTTGCATGCTTCTTGGATTATGGGAGCCTGATCACCTCTATTTCTCCATGATTTAATGTTTTATTGCAGGTAGACACTCATTTTTTGCAGGTCCTAGGAATAAAAGAAGTCAATTTATGAACGAGCAATTCTTGAAAGAAATGTTAATGAAACAAGGGAATTTCATCCAATTCATTACCTAATGGATTCATAACAGAAGAAATGGATAATTGATTTCCATTTGAAGATTCATGTCACTGCTGCCAAATTTTTTTTCGAAGAGATCATTTTTTTCCATTGACAAATTGATATTCCCTTAGGAAATAACATCATAGCTATTGTAACTTAATTTATTTATTTATTTACTATTTTAAATAAAGTGTTGTTTCTTTTCTGATTTCTCTTATGTTTTTTTGTTTCAGGTGTTGCTTCCTTCAAAGTTGTAGTTTCTGCTCCGTTGGCGATCGAACAACACTTATTTTTGTGTGTGTGTTATTGTTCAATCGATTGAACAATAACACACACACAAAAATAAGTGTTGTTCGATCGCCAACGAAGCAGAAACTACAACTTTGAAGGAAGCAGCACCTAAAACAAAAAAACATAAGAGAAATCAGAAAAGAAACAACACTTTATTTAAAATAGTAAATAAATAAATAAATTAAGTTGAATAACACTTTTGTGTGTCTTATTTTTTCTGTTCAAACAATTGAATGATTGTTGTTCAATCGATTGAATGACACTTTTGCGTGTTTTATTTTCGTTGTTCAAACGATTGAACGATTGTTGTTCAATCAATTGAACAACACCTTTGCGTGTTTTATTTTTGTCACTCAAATGATTGAACGATTGTTGCTCAATCAATTGAACATCACTTTTGCGTGTTTTATTTTTGCTGTTCAAATGATTGAAGAATTTTTGTTCAATTGATTGAACAACACTTTTGTGTGTTTTATTTTTTCTATTCAAACAATTGAACAATTACTGTTCAATCGATTGAACAACACTTTTGTGTGTTTTATTTTTGTTGTTCAATCGATTGAACAACACTTTTACATGTTTTATTTTTGCTATTCAACAATTAAATGATTGTTGTTCAATCGATTTAACAACATTTTTGTGTGTTCTATTTTTGTTGTTTAAATGATTCAATGATTTTCATTCAATCGATTGAATGACACTTTTCTGTGTTTTATTTTTGTTGTTTAAACGGTTGAACAATTGTTCTTCAATCGATTGAACAACACTTTTGCATGTTTTATTTTTTTTGTTCAAACGATTGAACGGTTGTTGTTCAATCGATTGAACAACACTTTTGCGTGTTTTATTTTTGCTATTCAAATGATTAAACGATTGTTGTTCAATCGATTGAAGAACACTTTTGTGTGTTTTATTTTTGTTGTTCAAATGATTGAAGGATTGTTGTTTAATCAATTGAACAACACTTTTGCGTGTTTTACTTTTGTTGTTCAAACGATTGAACAATTGTTATTCAATCGATTGAACAACATTTTTTGCGTGTTTTATTTTGTTGTTCAAACGATTGTTGTTCAATCGATTGAACAACACTTTTGCGTGTTTTATTTTTGTTGTTCAAATGATTGAACGACTGTTTCTCAATCGATTGAACAACACTTTTACGTGTTTTATTTTTGTTGTTCACACGATTGAATGATTGTTGTTCAACCAATTGAACAACACTTTTGTGTGTTTTATTTTTGTTGTTCAAACGATTAAACGATTGTTGTTCAATAGATTGAATAACACTTTGGGTGTTTTATTTTTGTTGTTCAAATGATTGAACAATTGATGTTCAATCGATTGAATAGCACTTTTGCGTTTTTTATTTTTGTTGTTCAAACGATTGAACGATTGTTGTTCAATCAAATGAACAACACTTTTGTGTGTTTTATTTTTGTTGTTCAAACGATTAAACGATTGCCATTCAATCGATTGAACAACACTTTTGCGTGTTTTATTTTTGTTGTTCAAATGATTAAACGATTGTTGTTCAATCAATTGAACAACACTTTTGCGTGTTTTATTTTTGTTGTTCAAACGATTGAATGATTGTTGTTCAATCGATTGAACAACACTTTTGCGTGTTTTATTTTTGTTGTTCAAATGATTGAACGATTGTTGTTCAATTAATTGAACAACACTTTTGCGTGTTTTATTTTTGCTATTCAAACGATTGAACGATTTTTGTTCAATCGATTGAACAACACTTTTTCATGTTTTATTTTTGATGTTCAAACGATTGAACGATTGTTGTTCAATCAATTGAAGGAAACTTTTACATGTTTTATTTTTTGTTGTTCAAACAATTGAACACTTTTGCGTGTTTTATTTTTGTTGTTCAAACGATTGAATGATTGTTGTTCAATCGATTGAACAACACTTTTGCATGTTTTATTTTTGTTGTTCAAACGATTGAACGATTGATGTTCAATCGATTGAAAAACACGTTCGAGTGTTTTATTTTTGTTGTTCAAATGATTGAACGATTGTTGTTCAATTGATTAAACAACACTTTTGCATGTTTTATTTTTGTTGTTCAAACGATTGAACGATTGTTGTTCAATCGATTGAAAAAAACTTTTGCGCATTTTATTTTTGTTGTTCAAACAATTGAACGATTGCTATTAAATTGATTGAATAACACTTTTGCGTGTTTTATTTTTACTGTTCAAACGATTGAACAACACTTTTTCGTGTTTTATTTTTGTTGTTCAATCGATTGAATGATTGTTGTTTAATCGATTGAACAACAATTTTATGTGTTTCATTTTTTGTTGTTCAAACAATTGAACGATTGTTGTCCAATTGATTGAACAACACTTTTGCGTGTTTTATTTTTTCTGTTCAAACGATTGAACGATTGTTGTTCAATCGATTGAACAACACTTTTGCGTGTTTTATTTTTGTTGTTCAAACAATTGAACGATTATTGTTCAATCGATTGAACAACACTTTTACGTGCTTTATTTTTGCTGTTCAAATGATTGAATGATTGTTTTTCAATCAATTGAACAACACTTTTTATGTTTTTGTAGGAATAATTATGATTTATCTTTGTTGTTCCATCGTCGGTCATTCATTTTTCCATTTTTCTTTCTCTTTTATGTTTTGAATAAAAAAATCATCTGGTTGGATTTGTGTCTAAGATAAAGAAAAATAGTAATATTAATACGATTATGACTCCTAAAGCCTTTTGATGGCCATCTTTATTCCAAAGCTGACATGGTGCATTTATATAGTGACTGGTTGAATATCTTCTCTTTGTACACATCATAAAATGATTTATTATTCTAATACCATGCTAGTTTATCTTTTACACTTTCAAATGGATAAATCCCTTTGATATGATGATATGGGGGGAAAAGAATAACTTTAATTGGCATTTTTTTTATTTACTTTTTACGCCATCCTCGACTCTTAAGGAGTAAATGAGCCACCCTCTCTTTACAATAAAAGAATTAAAATATAAATGCACAACAATGTAACAAGCATTATTTTGAAGCAGATAAGGGATCTCATCACGAGCCAGCCTACTATGATCATAAGGGTGTAACAAGTGACATTCCATTATGGCCACCACACCAAGGTAATGACCTTCTTGATAGTTAAAACCATCAGAAGGACAGGGGGTCTCATCACGAGCCAACCTGATCACTTTGTTATATCCTAGTGAATGGCACTATGATTATCTAGTTACCATGCCAGCATAGTGGTCTCTTTATAGCAATAAAAAACAGAAAACCATCTAAATACTAAATGGAGGACTCTGGCTCATTTTTAGGTTTAAAAAGCAACCCTGTCAAGGCTATGAATGCCTGCTAGTAGCAGTGGCTCTACTTGTGGTATTGAAGTACTATGTTACACCACCAATTACTCTCTATCATATTACCCCCTGTGGATTCATTTCTAAAGGAGACTTTACCATTTGAACAACATTTCTAATTCAATTAGCCAACATGAATGGTAAAATATATCTTTATACACATTATATCATTATTGTCCAAGCACTCCATGACCAGAGATTAACATTTATCACCAATCATGAGTGCATCACTTTTCCACCTAAGGTAAATATCTATTTACATAATGATATAATATCTATTTTATTCTTTTTTTTGGAATTTCAAATATTTTGATGTGTAATTCTTTGATTTCCTTTGTCATATTTTACGCCGCTTTTATTTGATTGGTCGCCTGCATTTATGAATCCTCAATGTCTTTTCCCTTTTTCCTATGCTTTATTGTTATGGACACCCTTTTTTTATTTGAGGGGCGAAGATATGCATTATGGGATAGCGTGTGTAATAATTACCAAACTCCACCATAACTTGCCGATTTGACAAAATATTATTATTGCATTTATACAAAAGTTTTTTCTTATTCAAATTTTTGCATGCAACTTATCTATTGTTGTTCAAAAATAAAATTGTGGATTCAAGAAAATTGCATACAGAGTAGTGAATTGTTTACAAAATAACAACAAGTATGGGGGGCAACTCTATTCGTAGCAAGTCCACATTATTGAAACTAACAGAAGCGGCTTGAGAAACTCGCAGACAGGATGTTCTTGCATGGCTTCCACCTTTTGCATCACATTCAGCATTAGCTCAACCTAGATTAGCTTCAACAAATACCAGTACATACATGTCAATCCACATTTTTTCAAAGGTAAAACTTGAGGTAAAATAGCATAAGTTTTTCATTTATTAAAAATTTAGGAAAATTTCATAAAAATACATTAAGAATTATTTATCATCATTCATTCCACATCTTTACCACTTCCCATTTTTCAGAGATATAGAAGCTTTTAGTTTGGGGGAGCGTTACATTTATTCATTCATTTATTATGACCATGCCATCATCCATCGATCTCCTTATTCATTCTCAAAACCTCTCTTACTACATGTTGTTTTACACCAAGCATAGATTTCAACAATGATTGCAACAACTGCCTCAATTTGTTTTCTAGTATTGCATGCAGGAATGCTAATTCTCTAGTTTGGGGGAGGAATTGCTACACATGATGGATATTTTCTACTTTCTTTCTCATTTAAGGCATACAATTTCATTTTTATATAGTGCAGAAATTGATTTGCATATATCTTTAAAACTATAAACTGAATTCTTGTAATTTTTGGACAGCAAAGAGGTATCATTAAAATACACAAACCCAAAAAAATTGAAGTTAAATTAGTTTGTAAAATTTTAGAAATCATGCAGTGTCACCTATAGCCATTTTTCTTATATCTCATGATCCATGCATCAAAACGATTTGATTTTTTTATTATAGAAGCATTAGTATAATAAAAATCTTCCTGCAAAATTTCAACAAAATCTGGTATGTAGTTTCTGAGAAAATGGTTAATGAAGTTTGCCATTACTTATGTCATATTTTGCTGCAACTTCATATACATATGGTTGAAAGTTAATATGAAAATTATTACGCCTTCATCAAAATTGCTAAAATTAAATATTCATTATTTGAAGAAGAACTCATTTGTTCCATCACTTTCATGACTTGGGATGAACATTTTTTATAGCTTGGTTAATACAGAGGCTTTGGGTTGCATAAGGACATGCAACATATTCAGTTTGGGGGTATGTTGGGCCACTAATTTGTCATTATTAATCACTTTTTAACATCTATTTCATCCATTTCTACCATTCTTTATCACGTCATTTATAATAATTTATCATATAATTCCATTTTATAATTATGTATGCTCTTATGGATAAATATTATGTTTCTCTTTTATTTTTAATAAATTGATGACTATTATGCATGATTTTACCAATGATGGTTTATCAATAGATTTTTTGTAACATCACTCATGATTTTAGCTTTCAAGATATTTTCCAGATTTCAAATTTGATCTCTAACTCATAATTAAATATTCCAACTTAAAAATTCGTTGGAACAAGAAGTGACAGTTTTGCATTAGATATTTCAGACAAATGAAGGAGAATCTAGAAAATCCGAAACATGGGCTTTGTCCAGCACAGACCGAATTAGTTTTTAATGAGAAGTTTTCTAAAATTCGGTATGTATTAAGAGAAACAGAAGGTTCTTCAAAGACGATTTTCTCAGTTTTTTGTTGCAACCGTTTTCCAAATTCTTCCAATTGCAATACCAGATTCGACTTGTTCCAACTGAATCATGATGGGAAGATAATTCAAATCTGATCTTGTTTATTAAGATTATGTAATAATTGTAATGGAAATTATTTTGTAATCAACTTTGTTATAACTTCCCTTTGCTCTTTGTGTATTTAAATGAAAACATAGATCAAGGAGAAGAGGGAGAGAATTAGAGGATAATGGAGGGGAAATGGAAGGATAATTAGGAGATAGGAGATGGAGAATTCTTAGATAGGATGTAGGAGAAGAGATAAGGGATGAGAGATGAGAGGATGAACAATTGTTGAATTTGAGGCAAAGCTAAAAGCTTCATTATGCTGTAATTATTTCTCTCATATGTTTTAATAAAGGAAGTTATCCATTGAGTTCTACATCCATTATTTGTAATCTGATCGGAGTTACTTGTCAAGGCAAAACTGAGTCTTGGGTAGTTGGGCTCACTACCTTGGATGAGGTTCTGCCTTGAACATCTAGAATAGTTTAATTGTGTGCTTTTTTGTTTGGATTTCAATCATTGTTATTTGAAGTAAATTTTCTTTCTTTTAAGTAATTTGTTGTTTGCTGCATTTTCCAGATTTGTTATTTCATCCAATTACTAGATTTCATTTGATTTGTTACTCTAGATTATCATTTGAATTTTGTTGAGTGCAATAGATTAAAATTTCAATTTAGCAACGTGTAGTTTAATTTAGCAATGATTCAAGTTCCATGATTAGCATAATTGTTTTTCCCATCATTTACCTTCTTCGTTATAATTTTAGTTTTATTATTCAAGTCTTACATTTTATTTCTTTTTAAATGAGCTTGATAGTATAGAACACAATCATATAGAACTAGTGTTAGCTATTGGTATTGTATTTTATCGATTGCCTGGAAATAAAAAAATGCTCCTCGGGTTGATAATTAATGTCTAGGTGATTAGTTGTTTTATTTACTTATTAAGAAATTAATTTTACCCAACACACTATATTGAACATAATTAATAGTTACGAAAAAAGAGACTTCATTTGATATTAGATACTAAGGTTGCAGTGCAGAAGGATAGTGGACTCTTTCTTTGTGCAGAGTGCATAAGTGGAGTCGAAATGAGAATACCTGCATTTATGAAATTTTTCATTATTTACGTGTCTGCATAAGTGTGAGAAGTACAAAGTGCTAAGGGACATTAAATGGCTTAATTGTGTGTAATGTAGAAGGGTAGAGAATGTTTTCTTTGTGCACAATTCGAAAGTGGAGTCAAAACTTTTATTATGAGTAGCGCTTCTCTACCTTCACTTATCTATGCACATAGCTCTTGTTGGCATCTCCGCACTTTGCACATGTGGCCACACAACAATGTGTCTTAGGTTTATAGTCTTTTAAGAAGACTTTCCTTGTGGAAATATTTCACTATGCAAAGGAATTTTCCTCTGCACAATGAAAGCTTTCATTCTAAGCTCCACACAATGAAATCTCTGCACAAGACAGATCCAAACAATGAAATCTTTACACAAGGCAGATCTGCACAATGAAACATTGATCCCTGTAAATCTGGATTCCTTGCATGCATTCATAAATGACATTGAATTTTCTTTCATAATAACATTAATTGTTTTTAGCAATTGATAAAAATTTTCTATTACACTATGTTAATTTAATTTAATTTATGTTTATGATTTTCACATTTATAGTTTTTTAACTAGAGCTTTCACTGTCTGGAGGAAGCTTACTCTACACAATGAAAGCTAGCATTGTAAGCTAAAAGCTTCACACAAGGAAGTTTCACATAATGAAACATTGATCCCTACAACTCTAGCTTCCCTACATGCATTCATAAATGACATTAGATTTTCTTTCATATAATACTAATTGTTTTTAACAATTGATAAAATTTATTATTAAATAAATGTGATTTCATCATAAAATTAAGTTAATTAAATTTATATTTATTTTTTTTAGGTTTACTGAACATAGTTAATAATTAAAAGGAGACTAATATCCACCTTAAGATTTCATTGTGTGAATATTGTTAGAAAATTCAAAAGGAAAAAATATTTTCTTATGTTGATAATTACTTGTGATATTCCTAAGTTCTTATTAACTTTGTTTATGTTTTATCTTCTTTTCATCAAGAAACCATCAAATCAAAACATGAAGATTAGGGAAACTGGATATAGGCTCTCAACCAGGGATAAAATCCCTCTACAGGGGAAAATCCAGCCAACTCTTCCATTAGTAGATTCCAATCAAGTTAAGAAAATGCAAGCCCTCATAGACCTAGACAAAGACCTCCTTCAACAACCAAGTCAACCCTTCCTTCCTATAGATGATCCTTTCCAAAGTATCCAACTACCAACTTCACATTTGCAGCTTCAATCCATAATTTGGCCCCCCGACTACACATTTTCATCCCCCAGATTCAGAACTTTGGGCCAGCAGTAAATTCAAAACTTCATCCCCAACAATATCCTAGTAAATTCGCACACGTGAGGGATTGAATGCCCAAAAACTCTATTTATGTCTTCCTATTTAATCGTCTTCTTCTCCGACAATTTCACTCTCTTTCTATTCTTCTCTTTCTTGTATATCAAACTTCTTGTATGTGTCCTCCAAATAGGTCAAATTTCCTCTTATTTATAGCCTTCTAGCTGGGTTGGATAGCCCTAATCCAGGCCAACTTGGTCTGGAGGTGACACATGATCTTTTTAACTCAAAACTAATTATTTTTACATGATACAAAAGCCTATGAAGGGTATAATAAAAATGACAATAACTTTATTGACTCAATAAAAGACCTAGAATCCTTCACTGGAGGCTTTGACCTAGAAATTGTTGACCCAAGCATAAAACCCATGATTTAATAAGTCATTTTCTTTTATAATAAAAAATCATTTTTCTTTCTTTCTTTTGATAATTACATTACATCATGGCTCAAATACAATTATGAAGACCGACACTAGTTACATTCTTCAACAAATATCCCTTTGTAAATGTGTGGAAGAAGATTTCATTTGAGGAATATGAAGATAGGGGATAAGAATAATGCTAAAGAAGGAGAAAGGGTAAGAAAAAAGTGTAGACTATGAAGGGGAAATCAATGATTTCATTGTGCAGAATGCGGAGTGGCGGTCAACGATTTCATTGTGTGGAGTGCAGAGGGACAATGAATGTTATGCACATTGCGGAGGAAAAATGCATGATTTGAATTAACAAATTCTCGCACTCAATTTCTTCGCACACTTTTTCTGTTGCACTTCCTCCATAACATTTCTCCTTCCTCCGGAAAAAATAGAATCAGACGTCCTCCACAATTCATAGAATTAGCCTTTTTTTACATGCCTCTATGTTGCATATTAATATAGTCTTTTGCGGAGTGCAGAGGAAGAAATATTGTTCACACACATTCAAAAGACATTTAATTTAATATTGAATAATAAAAATATTTAATGCACAAATATGAAATCACAAATCCACATAGATAAACATTACAATTCATTCGAAATAATAAACCAACAACTTCAAGTGAGTTGCATAAGTTTATTGTGCATATTTCCAAGTGGTAGTAAACGTTTACATTGTGTAGAGTGTAGAGTGGTAGTGGACATTCTAATTTTGCAGAGCTCCTTATCTTTACACATACTACTTTCACAATTAAATTTTTTCAAGAAAATAAATACAATTAAATAGGTGAGTCTAGAATAATTAAATGATGCTCTGTTTAAAAAATCGTCGCCCAAGAGATCTTTGGTGCATAGATATATGGATTCTTTAAATAAAGTAGATAAAAATACCCAGAGGGCAAGAGGGATTAATAGATATATGGAGGAAGGAGAGAGGGTGCGTGGAAAGTGTGTAATGTGGAGGGGTAGTCAACATTTTCATTGTGCGGAAGGAGAAGTGAACAATGAAATCCTTTCCCTCACTTCGGCATTCCATACAAATTAAAATTTTAAAACTTCCTACACCATGAATTTTGTTTTTGAATAATAATTCTTAGTTTTTTAAGAAGTTATTATTCTTCTTAAGATCAAAACATTTTATATCAAGAAACTATATACTTTGGGAATCTAAATTGCACAAAATCAATATATCAATATGATTTCGAAATACGGAAAAAGCTTTCATCATGCAAAATAGGGAGATATGGGGAAAGTGCAATGAAAGTATTTCTCATACGACCACACTCTGCGCAAATTTAAAATATTAAAACATTCAACATTATTCAAGCTTCATAGTAAATAGAACTTCTAAAATCTAAAAACTCTTAATTACATTTTATTATGTATTTTTGCTAAATGAATGCGTGACATATTATAGGATCTCAAAGAATAAGTCTCGAACATTAAGAAACACAATCATAGTAAAAAACATTGTATCCACATTCAACTTTTAATTATCATAGTTATGATTTAAATAAATATAATACAGGAAACATATATCTGAAATCTAGAACTATTCTCTACCATTTATTCTCAATGTGATTAGAAACATAATATTAGATATAATAAAAAATTTAAAAGCATATCCTCGAAAAATTATATTCTATTAATGTATTTGAGCAATGTAACAGAATTTAGATGTATACAAGATCTTATGAAAAACATTAAGAACTCTGATTTTCAACAGAAGTCGCTTATATTGGTAATGAAAATGCTCAACAACTCAGCTCATGAGCTCATTCACTATGTTATTCTAACATATTCTCTTTAACTATCTTCTCCTGCATTCCAGGGAAAGTGCGTATACAAAATAAATCATAATTAATCTCTGAAACAAAGATATTTAGCAAAATCACATGCAGATGGAAGAGATTATGTAACTGAACCTACATTTATGTTTGATGTCTAAAATAGCTATCAAAATCTTGCTACCTAACTATCAAAGTAAATGTGTTCATCCCAATGGGGACTGATATTAGGCTCCCTGAACTGTAATATGGAAAAGGGCATCGCAAAAGAAAACAAGGGACTACATTGAGAAATTAGACTAGGTGACATTAACACAATTAGAAAATTCTAATAATTAAAGACTAGTAAACAAAAAATGAATGCGTAAATATTTAAGGACACTTACAATATGTGAAAGCATATATAGTAATCATTTCAATATCAATTGTCTGTTGGCTCCATGATGTCTTGAATGATTCTCTCAAACATAACTTCAATGAAATATTTCATTGGATTGATTGTAATCTCTAGCTTAACATGTTGATTGAATATCTTCTTCCCTATCTCCACAGTCTCCTTTTGTAATTGAGCTGTTAAGAAAAACTTATCTTCATTAATACTAACAAAGGTAACTATCCATTTGCTAATTTCTTCTATAGTAAATTTTTTTGTATAATCAAACTTTGTTGCCATTGACTCTTATGGCCTTTCCAATTCGGCTAATAGCGTATCTTTTATGATTAATTCATAATTACATATTATGGGTTTATATCTTGAACAATTTGCACCACCTTCAGAAAAACATCACCTATTCTATTATTTATGCTTTCACATTTAGAAATAGTATTTTCTAGTGTGCTAATTATTTTAGACCATCCAACTTTGATCTGCTTCATTCGATTAGCATTTGGGAGTTCTCTATTTTTTTTTGTCCAGATCATCCAAAATTTCAAGCCTTCGACTAAAATCAAGTGATTTTTAAATAAATGCCTGTCTTTCTTAACATTACTTTTAACCAAATCGACAAATGAGTTGATTTCTTGTGCTAAATGTAGCAAATCATAAGTTACTTGCATGCATGTAATCAATGATTTTTAATCTTTGGCATATATTAGTGATAATATGAGATTTTACTGCATTAAGGAGTTTCATAGCTTTATTAGCACCATGGAATGTGGTGGGAGTAGAAATTTCATATGGTAGTGTTTGTATTGCGAGTGGAGTCATCAACAAAGGAACCAAATTAAGAGCATTTTCTAACTCTTTTATTCTTTCTTTCAGTATTAGGTTCTTTTCTTCCCGTTGGCCAATAGACACTACAATTGCATGACTAGTAGCTTGATGTAATATCATGAATCCATTGGTTGCAATCCCATACACAGCAACACTTATTTCTACTTTATCAATAACTTTTTTACTATGGACCTTTACTTTTTCAATTTTCATTTTTTTATTGTTTTTAAGGGACTTTTGGATTTGGCCCATATAGAAATGTGCATTTTTTCCGGAAAGAATTTCTAATGAGGCTCTTCATCATCTCCGCCAATTGATAATTGACCATGAATCATTTTTTCACTTGCAGTATCTTTTCTCTTTCTTTGACTAGAAGAAGAAGTCAAACTAATTCTGAATGTGCAAGGTGAATACTATTGCGGAGGGTTTTTTCCTCTTTTCTTGTACTTTGTTTTTGTGTAGTTGAATGCTTCTTCACCAATTTCTCTAGTACTAATTTACGGTTCTTGATTTTTTCTTGGAGCATTGTGACTCTCTTCGCTTTGTCCTACAACTCTCGTAAACAAGTTCTTGTATTTAATAACACTTAGATGTGTAGTAAATAGGCCTTCTAAATCAAAGCCTCATCGGGATTAAACTTTTTTAAGATTAAAACAATACAAATACTTTGCAAGATTGGCAATGTTAGTTGTATTCTTCAAAGTTAGTATCCTCCTCACAGGGCCTATACCACACCCCAGGACTGACACATAAACCTTTCTCCTAGACACTCCACCAACAGATCAGATGTGATAACAAGATGGAGTGCACCTTCAGGGATGTAGCCTCCTCATAGTACTTAAGGAGGCCTCAATTCCTCAAGGTCCCTCGGGTGGCTGCGATAATAGGGCAAGTGTATAAATCCCACACTCTCTCTCGGGCCTCCCATGTTAGAAACTAGATCACTACTAAGAGGGGGGGTAAATCAATAATAAAGCCACTGATAAAAAATTTCTCTAAATTATTATTCTTTAAAACCATGCACAAACTTAAGCACATAAGCAAAGATTAGAGCATCAAGCACAAGTAAAAAAATGAAGTCAATCAACACAATAGACACAAATATTTCTGGTGGAAAACCCTCTCTAGGGAAAAAAACCACCCATTGCAGCTATGTTGCTCAAATATTCTATTAGTCAAGAAAATTCTTTACGTAGAGATATACATGGCTTATATCAAATGGAGATTCTTTCTCACATGGATCCACGTACTACCATTCATTGAATGCCACCACGATCAACAATCCTTGTTGGGTTACTCTTGAACTATGATTCGACTCTACAGACTTTGATATGCTGGAAGCCACCATGACCAATGAGCCTCACCTAGTTTCTTTGGAACTATCCAACCACCATTGGAATAAGAAAAATACTCACTTATATTGATTTCACTGGAGTCCTCCAATTCCTCTCCTCTATGTGGTTCTCGTTTCATATATTTTCAAACTAGAACCGAGAACTTCTCAACATGAGCACTACAAAAACATATCATCAAAGAACAATCACAAAAAAATATGCACCACAAACTGCGATCAAACTCCCCACACAATTTCTCCACACAAACTGCAAATTAAACTAAAACTACTCTTGTAATCAAACTCTAATCATCTCCACACTATCTACACAAAATACTGGATGAAACATACTTCATCTCACTACTGCAACACTTGCAAACTCCTTCAGAAACTCTACACTAGACAAGTCACACAACTTGCATACAATCCTCCAAACTCACACTCACTCAATGCATAAATCATTCAACTAAATTGTCAGTGAGATTTATCCAATATATAGATGAATTAAGGTTCTCAACTCAATAATTACCAAGAACTACTGAGCTCCACAACTTTTTTCATATGTTTGATTTGATCCAGATTCAGCTCATTGAATCAATAAAGCCACTAACTCCACTTTCCTTTAGATATTTTCAACTTTGATTAGATTCTGGAGGCCCTACTAACTTTTTCGATCATATGCCAAAAATTTTCAATCAAGAACATTGTTATAATACCAAAATTAGATGAGATATGTGAGGAATGCGGAGAAAAACTCGTGAAAAATCTCAGTCGCATGCACAACATTGAACAAACTCTACTGGAACTCCCTAGTCTCTCCCATATGATTATCTGCTAGAGACTGGAGCCTTTCAATCACTCCCATAGGCTTGACTCCATTTGATTGGGGAAAATGATAAAGAAAAACATTATAATTTCAGTCCAGGACCTCTGCGAATTGATGGATCACCTACTTCAACTCCTGAACACTCCTCCAAGCCTTTATGGCAAGTATGAAACTTATGACATAGGCCAAGGAATCCTGCAACAAGTTAGTGACAAGTAGTTCCTAGTCTTCCAACCTCAACACCAAGACCAACACCTCCATCTGCTCAAACAATAATGGTAGTCTATCCAAACACCTCCAACACCTGTAGAAACATCTGTAACTCTTGTAGCAACGTCCTCAACACATGTAGCAACAACACCAAGTCATCAAACTGCCTCCAACAATGGTAGAAGCACCTCCAAGATATGTAGCAATATATCTAATTCTTCCGAGACATGTAGAGGCATATGCAACACCT
Organism: Pinus tabuliformis; assembly: GCA_031772625.1. NCBI lineage: Eukaryota > Viridiplantae > Streptophyta > Pinopsida > Pinales > Pinaceae > Pinus > Pinus tabuliformis. Next base: position 736,802,642 of record CM062814.1, on the reverse strand, counting down.
GTAGTAGCACTCCAACCTCATGCAGTAGCAAAATCTCCAACATATGTGGCAAGTCAATCATTAAGCTATGGCAAGCCATCATATCATACCTTGCATCCATATCTACTATGCCTCTAAATCACCTCCACTAAGTCATGTCATGAGTATGTTAACATCAAAGCCAACCAACCAGACCATGAATCTAAACATTGCAACTACCAAACACTCGTCACACATCATGACCACTAATCATCATCAGGTAGAATTAAGGCATATGATGAACAAAACCATGACCCTGTTAACACCAATGCCAACAATCTCCCCCATTGGCATTGCTATCAACCCCAACCTGATCTCCAACATCTTAGGTTGATCTCCATATATTGTCTAACACTGAAGCAACAACTTTGAAGATGATCTCTATCCATCCTAATTCTCTCTCCCTTTGAAATCAATGGAAAAGGGCCATGATACAAACACTAAATTGTAATGCCAAATAATGTGTTAGATGAGAGAATTTCTCCCCCTATTATACTCAATACCATGCAGATGAAAACCAAGAATTATCTCCTAAAAATTAAGCATGTGGAACAAGAAAATCTACTGCCAACACCTCTAGCCAGTGCCATGCAATCTTTAAAACTGGACATGCTCCCCCTAAGCATGTAATGAATTTGCAATCAGCTCTCTCTGTTGATCAAGCAACACATCCTCTATCACTACAATAAGCCTCCTTTCCAAGTGCAAGAGACTACTCCTCATGAACCATGACTCCAACTGACTTTGACAAATAATATGCCATGAAGTATAATACATAGAATGCTTCATGGAGAAAATACACGGTTGTGATAAATACATAGGAATGACATATGACTCCTCTACACCTATCGTCAACCAAGACTTCTATGGATCCATGTTTACATTATGCACCCAATGTAGTGGGGCTACACAAAGATATACAAAATAATACATGACTTGGACTTCCATTCCCATACATAGCGAATGACAAGATATTCCAAGGACCATGGGTCTCTCCACGAGAAATGTGCCAAAAAGAGGAAACAATGATAATACATGGCTTTTACAATTGCACACAAAAGTACTCTCATCTATGCATACTCCAATACAATGATAAAACATGCAATACATGGCCTCCATGCAACAATGTATGCTCCATATAGCAGTAGCAATAAATATGCAATACATGGCATGTGCATCAAGTACAAGGCCACCATGATCAATGATATACTCTCTTAATGTGCAGCAGTAACAATAGAAGAACTAGTAGTATCATGTTCTGGTGTATGGCCACTCAACACCTTTGCCATCATCATCCAAACAATAAAGATTTTGTAATAATATCATGAAATCCATGAGCAACCACCACCATTATCCACATGTGCATCAACAACACAATCAACTGATAGCATCATCAATTATTAGCTATGTCATGCAAAACATATGATTTTGTATCTATATGACAATGGCAACAAAACTCCTTTCCTACAATAGACTCATTAGAAGTAAGCATAATAAAGCTCCTCCATTGTGAGCATGATGCCAACATTCTCCATATCCATTTGAAAGCACAAATGCTCCCCCTAAATATGTGATCCTCCTTCAAAACTAAACAATACACATAAAATCAACTACATGGATGTCATGGCATCAAGAATATCAATAGTAACCCAACATGAAACTACTCCAAAGCCAACAACAATGCATATATGGCTTACTTGAATGATGACAATTTGAAAGTAAGAATATATCAGAAATAAAAACAATACTTCAAAGCTAATGAATTCCCCCTGAACTCATGCATCTCCTATAGTATACATATTTTTCTTCATCTACACTTTCTGATATGGCAGCACATCCAAGAATATACATGAAACTTATCATGCAATCATACTCTCCCCCTGAGACCAAGTAAGTCTTAGTTTTTGGTGGGAGTTCCTTGCTACTCTTTTTCTCCCCCAAACTTTCATCTATTGATCCTTATTCTTCTTGTGTTGTTGGCCTTTCATATTTTCCTCTTTCTGATTGGATATCCTATAACACATGGGTAACTTACAATCCTTGGCCTTATAGCCAATATTGTCACACACAAAACATCTAATGTGACCAAGGAACTGAGGAATAGCTTGATATCTTCTGTCGATCTGAATTTTATTCCTTGCATGTGCCCTGCAATCAATAGCCTTATGGCCAAAATCATTCAATGAGGAAAAATAACCATAAAATGGACTATTATACCTAAATTATGGAGATCTTATTTGCATGCATGCTTGATATTGCATATCCTTTGGCTGCTTCTTTTGATGAAATGATTTTATCTCTCCATTACTGCACATTGTTGCTATGTGTCCACGTATTCCATTGTTGTAACATTTTTCAATTATATTCTTCTTCTTTGGCATCCTTCTCTTATTCTTCTGCTTCTTTCATACCTGGTGATTTTACTAATGATTCTCCATTTTCTTTCTATTACTAGTTCCTCCAACATTTTCATATTTTCTTGTTGTTGTTTGAGCACTAGATCTGAGCTGCTTTAACTCTTTCCTTGCAGAAATTGTTTCATCCTTCAATTTCTAGAACTCACTCCCTGTACTAATTCCTCATTCCATTTTCAATTTTTCTTCCTTCTTCCTACTAAGTTTTTAGATCTGAAATTTCTTCATTGAATTCACACTCCTTTTCATCAAACATTTGCAGTAGTATTCACTGATCTTTATTTTTAGCCAAGAGCCTTTGAATCTTTGCTTCTAGTGCCATTATCTTTGATTGATCTTCATATTTGTTATTTCTTTATTCTTTTTGTCCCTCTATATCATTGATTGATCCATAATTGATATCACTCGAAATTTCATCTCCATATTGTGAGCTAGCTAGATTTATTGTTGTAATATGTGTTGAATCCTTTGCATTTTTCTCCATCTCTGAAATTTGTAATTTTCCTCCAAGATACAAATTCTGCAGCCTGTCCAACATCTCTTTTTCAGTGTCACAATGTCTCACATACATGCTATCGGATTTTGAATACTATTCAAAATAATATTTTAAAAAAAAATCATTAGATTCATCTTTAATTCCATACTCAACTAATAGAAAAATATCTTCATCAACGGATAAAAAATATGAATCCATATTCGATCTCCAAGTTGAAAATTTACCTTTATGAAGCATAATAATTCCTTGTCGATCCACTTCGAAAAATTCTACAAAAATCTTCCGAAAGCTCCAACATCCACTCTCCAACAAGTAAGTTGCACCTTAGAGCCCCACTCTGATACCAGTTGCTAGAAACTATATCACTACTGAGAGGTGGGCGGGGGTCGGGGGGGGGGGGGGGGGCAGGCGGGGGGGGTGGTTGTGGGTGGGGGGGTGAATCAATAGTTAAGCCAATTATAACTTTTTTCTCCAAATTATTATTCTTTTAAACCATGCACAAACTGAAGCACATAAGAAAATATTAGAGCACCAAACACAAGGAAAACCATGAAAGCAATCAACACAATAGACACAGATATTTATTGTGGAAAACCCTCTCCAAGGAAAAAAAAACACCCACTGCTGCTGCATTGCTCAAATATTCTATTAGTAAAGAAAATTATTTACATAAAGATATGCATGGCTACTATCAAATGGATACTATTTCTCATGTGAATCTACAGATTACAATCTGCTGAAGGGAACCACGATCAATGATCCTCACGCAGTTAGTCATGAACTATCAATCGACTCTATAGACTGTAATCTACTGGAAGCCACCATGACCAACGAGCCTTGTCTAATTTCTTCCGAGCTATCCAAACACCATTGGATTGAGAAAATGACTCACTTATATTGATTTCACCACATTCCTCCAACTGGTGCAAAGGATAAAACAAAACATTAGAACTTCAGTCGAGCACCTCTGCCAGCTAATGATCACCTTATTCAGCTCCTAAACACCCCTCTAAGCCTCTATGACAAGTCTACAACTGATTACATAGGCCAAGGACTCCTGCAACAAGTTAGTGAAAATAATTTCCTAGTCTGCCAACCTCAACACCAAGACCATCACCTTAATCTCCTCAAGCAGCAATGAAAATCTATCCAAACACCTCCAGAACCTATAGCAACATCTCTAACTCCTGTAACAACATCCTCAACACATGCAAAAAAGCATCAAGTCATACAGCTACCTCCAACACTAGTAGGAGCAGCTCCAACATGTGTAGTAATATCTCTAATGCTTCCAAGACATGTTGAAGCATATGCAACACTTGTAGCAGCACTCCAGCCTACTGTAGTGGAAGCATCTCCAACATATGTGGCAAGTCAATCATCAACCTATAAGAAGCCATCATATCATACCTTGCAGCCATCTCTACTTGACCTCCAAATCACCTTCCTTAAGTCATGTCATAAGTATGTTGACATCAATGCAAACAAACAAGATCATCAAGCTTAACATTGCAACTACCAAACACTAATCACACATCATGACCATTGAACATCATCAGGTAGACATAAGGAATATGATGAACAACACCATGACCCCTATTGACATCAATGCCAACACTACAATACTAACATCCCATGGTTATACCACATTGTATTGGTCTTCCATTTGCTCTTATTCCTACTCCTATTCCCTCTGTTGACATCTTTGCTACATGATTGACATAAAAATACATTAAACTCATACATAAAGCATATTTTTTTTATTAAATGAAAAATGTATTTATAAACATGGAAATATAACTTTCAATTAAAAGAAAAATTCCTTGGTACGCCCAAAAAAGAGTAATGCACCAGCTTTGGTTCACTATCAAACACCATCGCACCACAGATACTGCATACATACATATGACGCGCCGCTTTTGGTTCACATATATACATTTTCATCATTACGCATCTCAAACTTATGCACCAGTGCACACATATAACCTTTTCTCACTAGTACGTAACGTTCAGGTTATTGAACGCACTGAGCTATATTTTCAATACAATTTTCACAGTGCATTTGGTAAATATAAACGCACCAAGCGTAACCTAAAAATGTATGCACCGAAATACAATTTATAGCTTTTCCTGGTGCATTTTCATTTACAAACACACCACACAAATAGTGGTTTGTTAGGTTCATGCACCGAATGACGGTGCACCCTGTAAATTTACAGGGTGCACCACTATCGCTGTGAGCTAAAGTTATCGAACACATTGAGCAAGTTTTTTTTTCAAAAAAAATGGGTTTTTTTACCTAATTTGCATTTCTAATCTACTAAAAATTAAATTAGAGAGAAGCATAGACATTATTTGATATTTGGTTGTCGAGGAGGATTGTTGACACGTAATTAAGAAAAGCAAATTTCACCACCATTTGAGAAAAATGGAAAGCCACACACTGAGCACGGTATGAAAGGACGGTGAGCAAGAGAAGCACTGATGTCTGGACACTTGCATAAGGGAAGAGTGGCACCGGTTCTTCAGAGATCTACAACACTATATATGGTAAAATGAAATTTACAGTTGGGAGGTTTTTTTTTTTTTTATTTAACCCTCTTCCAGTGCATTATTATAACTGCACCAGTGTGTCAAATATCTAAGAGAACCTATTTTTTTTTAATTTAAAAAAACCTATAGCAATGTTTTTGTTAAGATTCCCAAGAGAATTCTAATACATGTACCGCACTGGTGTTTTATTGGACTATGCACCACATTTAAAAAAATAAAAATCTCCTAGCAGTGCTCTTTAGAAGATGTACCGGGGCATTTTAATACATGAACAACTTCGGTGCTTCGTTGGAATATAGGACCACTGTTTTGTTTCAAATTAAAAACTATAGTGGTGCTCCTTGTAAGTATGCATCAAGACATTTTACTACAAGAAGGGATTCGGTGCTATGGGTGTATATAGCACCAACAATTTTTAAACTTTAACCTATATCTGATGCTATCGATTATTCAAGCATCGATGCATGGTATCTTGTGCATGCACCAGGTTGTTATTGTTGAAATATGTAACGAGGTTTGGTCTTCATAATGACATATGTAATCATGATTTTATGTATTTCATAAAAAGAGAAAAATAAATTAATTATTGTCATTCTTGAAGCATGAGTTTCATCCTCGAGGGAAATTTATATTTAGGTCAAGCATCCATTGAGTGCTTCTAGGGATTGTCATTAAGTCTACAAGTCAATTGATTCATTGCCATGTATGGAATACCCATTTGGGCATGTTACATATTGTAAAGATTTGTTTTTTTTAGTCAAATTAGAGTCAAATTGTTGTGTGTGGAGCATGATTGTTCAGAGGTCTTTGTTTCAGCCGGATGTATACCCCATGAAGTTTTGTACACCCCTCCACGCAGGGGGGACTTGTCCCCCCGTAGGGGTCCGGGGGGGCCCATCCCCCCCAGCTGGGGGGTCCGGGGGCTAGTGGTCCCCCGGCGGGGGCTCAGGGGCAGCGCCCCCGAAGCCAAAAATAAATGTAAAATTGCCTTGTAAAAGTATAGTAATTTCTAGTCAATCTGGGTCGTTCATTAGGTGGATGATCTGACGGTAGAACTTATGTTTAGTTTAGGGTTTTTTGCCCTAGAAGGCAAACCCTCTCTTTGTATGAGGGCATTGTATTTGAGGCTGTGTGATAGATGTGTATTCTGTGAGCAAGAAACAGAGAGGTGAGACTGTGAGAGAAAACAGAGGATATTACAGCGGATTTGATGTAGGTTGTGTCTCTTCATTTTGCTGGATAATAGAAAGGAAGGACTGGCTGTTCGGGTGGACGTAGCCCAAACTGGGTGAACCACGTATATCTGTGTCTCTCTTGTTTTGTGCGTTTTCTGTGTTTATATTTCTGCAATATTTTATGTGTTCCATTGCTTCGTAATATATAATTTTCTAACAACTGGTATCAGAGTGAAGGTCTATTTGGCTGATAAACTCGCAGGAAAGAAGGGTTCCTGGTTCGAGTGGGAGCAATGGCGGAAGATGGTAAGTTTAGGGTCGAGAAATTTAACAGCAAAAACTTCTCGCTGTGGAAGATGCATATGGAAGATTATCTGTATCAGAAAGATCTATACCTACCATTGGGCGGAAAAACAAAGATGCCGACGGGTATGAAAGATGAAGAATGGAACCTTCTCGATAGAAAGGCACTCGGAACAATATGATTGTGCCTTGCTGCATCAGTTGCCTTCAACATTTTGAAGGAAACCACGACAGAGGGTTTGATGAAGACGTTGTCGAAACTATATGAAAAACCCTCGGCCTCAAACAAGGTATTTCTTATGAAACGGTTATTTAATATGAATATGTCGGAAGGTGGATCTGTTGCAAACCATTTAAATGATTTTAATACAGTTACAAGTCAGTTAAGTTCTGTAGGGGTAAACTTTGATGATGAAGTTAGAGCTCTGTTATTCTTGTGCTCATTACCAGAAAGTTGGAATGGTTTGGTAATGGCCATTAGCAACTCCGTTTCTGGATCTAGGACTTTAAAGTTTGATGATGTTGTCGGTGCTATCCTTAGCGAGGAAATGCGACAGAAAAGCTCCGGTGAGACATCGGGAAATACTTTGAGTGCAGAGTCTAGAGGAAGAAAAATGGAAAGAGGAAAGAGCTCAGGATATCGCAGTAAATCAAGGAAAGGCAGATCCAAGTCTAGATCGGGGATAGTGTGCTGGAAATGTGGAAAGAAAGGACACCTAAAGAAAGACTGTAGATCTCGGAAGGGAAAAGAAGGAGATGCACAGCAATAAAACAATCATGAAGCAAATGTGACAGGTGAGGTGTTACAAGATGCTTTGATTCTTTCTTTCGAAACTATTACTGATTCCTGGGTGATAGATTCAGGGGCTTCATTCCATGCCACACCTGATAAGAAATACTTTCATGACTATATTCAAGGAGATTTTGGACAAGTTCATCTGGGTGATGATAAACCCTGTAAAATCGTTGGAATGGGTAAGGTTCTTGTAAAACAGCAGAATGGAAACCAATGGCTATTAAAGGAGGTAAGGCATGTTCCAGATCTAAAGAAAAATCTGATTTCAACAGGGCAGTTAGGCGGTGAAGGTTGCGTGACAATTTTCACAGATAAAGCTTGGAAGGTCACCAAAGGAGCCCTGGTAATAGCAAAAGGCGAAAAGGTTGGTACATTGTATTTATGCAATGGTATTTCTAACTCTGTTAATGCTTTAACTTCCAAAGGAGCAGATGCAACATTATGGCATCATAGGCTCGGACACATGAGTGAAAAGGGGATGAAGATTCTTCACTCAAGGAATTTGTTGCCGGGTTTGAAGAATGTTGATTTGGATTTCTGTGAGAATTGCATTTATGGAAAACAGAAGAGAGTCAGATTTCTCAGAGTTGGGAAAGAAAAGAAGAATGAAAAATTAGAGCTTGTGCATACAAATGTATGGGGACCTGCTCAGGTATCATCTCTCGGTGGCTCTCGTTATTATGTTACTTTTATTGGTGATGCAACTAGAAAAACTTGGATTTATTGTATTAAGAATAAATCTGATGTATTTGATACTTTCAAGAAATGGAAAGCTTTGGTTGAGATTGAGACAGGAAAGAAATTGAAGTGTCTTAGATCAGACAATGGAGGTGAATATTGCAGCAAAGAGTTTGATAGGTACTGTTCAGAGCATGGAATTCGTAGAGAGAAGACAATTCCAAGAACACCACAAGAAAATGGTGTGTCAGAAAGGATGAACAGAACAATCATGGAGCATGCAAGGTGCATGAGATTGCATGCAGGATTGCCTTTACAGTTTTGGGCAGATGTTGTAGATACTGTTGTTTATCTAATAAACAGAGGGCCTTCAAGTTCCTTGGATGGTGGTGTTCCGGAGGAAGCATGGATAGGTAAAAAGGTAAACTACTCTTTTTTAAAGCCTTTTGGTTGTGAGGCCTTTGTCCATATTGATAAAGAAAATAGAACAAAGCTTGAGGCAAAGTCAAAGAAATGTACCTTTATTGGATATGGTGTTAATGATTTTGGTTATCGCTTATATGATTATGAAAATCACAAAATTATTAGGAGCAGAGATGTAATATTCAATGAAAAGGTCTTGTATAAGAATCAGTTGCAGGAAAAGAAGCAAGAAAAAGAAAACAAGGAATACACAGTTCTTGAGGAAATCACTGAAAAAGTAAAGGTGCCTGAAAATAATAATAATCAACAACCAAAACAACAACAACCACCACAACAACAACAGGCACCCCAAACACTCGAAAGTGGTGTTAGAAGATCTACCAGGATAAGTAGACCCCCTGAACGTTACTCTCCTTCATTATATTATTTATTGTTGACTAATTCTGGTGAACCCGAATGTTATGAAGAAGCAGTGCAGGTAGAAACCAGGAAGAAGTGGGAGCAAGCCATGAAAGAAGAGATGGACTCCTTAGCACATAACCGGACTTGGGACTTAGTCAGGTTTCCTGCAGGTAAAACAGAATTGCAGAATAAATGGGTTTACAGGCTGAAGGAAGAAGATGGAGGAAAACAGAGGTATAAAGCTAGACTTGTGGTGAAGGGGTTTGCACAGAAGAAAGGTATTGATTTTGATGAAATATTTTCTCCTGTTGTTAAAATGACTTCAATCAGAACTATTTTAAGTCTTGTAGCAGCTGAAGATTTGCATCTTGAGCAGTTAGATGTAAAGACAACCTTTCTCCATGGGGATTTGGAGGAAGAGATATATATGCAGCAGCCACAAGGATATGAGGCGAAAGGAAAGGAGAAACTAGTGTGCAGGTTGAAGAAGAGCTTGTATGGCTTGAAACAGGCTCCAAGGCAGTGGTATCTAAAATTTGACAAGTTTATTTCTGAACAAGGTTATACTAGATGTCACTCTGAACATTGTGTTTATTTGAAAAAGCAAAATGATGGCAGCTATATTATATTGTTATTGTATGTAGATGACATGCTTGTTGCAGGATCTAACATGCAGAAAATAAATGTGCTCAAAATAAAATTGGCAAATTCATTTGCAATGAAGGATTTGGGAGCTGCAAAACAAATCCTTGGTATGAGAATAACTAGAGACAGGAAAAATAGTAAATTAACATTGTCTCAGAATGAGTACATACAAAAGGTGTTGAAAAGATTTAACATGCACAATGCAAAACCAGTTAGTACATCTTTTGGTAGCCATTACAAACTTAGCAAGGAAATGTGCCCAAAGACCCAAGAAGACATGGATTATATGTCTAAAGTCCCATATGCATCAGCAGTTGGAAGCTTAATGTATACAATGGTCTGCACAAGGCCCGATATTGCACATGCAGTGGGAGTTGTAAGCAGGTACATGAACAATCCAGGAAAGGAACATTGGATGGCAGTGAAATGGATTCTCAGATATTTGAAAGGTACCACAAATCAAGCATTATGCTTTGGTGGTTCAAACATCTCCCTACAAGGATATGTTGATGCAGATATGGCAGGTGACAGAGATAACAGGAGGAGCACTACAGGATATGTATTTACTGTTGGAGGAACAACTGTCAGTTGGGTTTCAAAAATCCAAAGTGTTGTTGCACTTTCAACAACAGAAGCAGAGTATGTTGCTGCTAAAGAGGCTAGTAAAGAAATGATTTGGTTACAAAGGTTTATGGGTGAGTTGGGTAAGAAGCATGATATGGGCACGTTATACAGTGATAGCCAAAGTGCCATTCATCTTGCAAAGAACTCAACATTTCATTCCAAGACTAAACACATACAGCTCAAGTATCATTTCATACGATCAGTGTTGGAGGATGGAGAGTTGAAGCTGGAAAAGATACACACTAGCCAGAGTCCTGCAGATATGCTAACAAAAGTTGTAACCAGGGAGAAACTGAGAACATTCTCAGTTTCAATTGGTCTTCAAGGATGGCGATGAAGATGAGAAACAGCCAGGTCCAAAGAGTCATTGTCCAGCAAATGAAGCAGCGGTGGAGTTGCTACAATCATTCTCCAAGTGGGAGATTGTTGTGTGTGGAGCATGATTGTTCAGAGGTCTTTGTTTCAACCGGATGTATACCCCATGAAGTTTTGTACACCCTTCCACGCGGGGGGGTGAGAGGGGGACTTATCCCCCCCGCAGGGGTCCGGGAGGGGCCCATCCCCCCTGGCTGGGGGGTCCGTGGGCCAGCGGTCCCCCGGCGGGGGCTCGGGGGCAGCACCCCCGAAGCCAAAAATAAATGTAAAATTGCCTTGTAAAAGTATAGTAATTTCTAGTCAATCTGGGCCGTTTATTAGGCGGATGATATGACGGTAGAACTTATGTTTAGTTTAGGGTTGTTTGCCCTAGAAGGCAACCCCTCTCTTTGTATGAGGGCATTGTATTTGAGGCTGTGTGATAGATGTGTATTCTGTGAGCGAGAAACAGAGAGGTGAGACTGTGAGAGAAAATAGAGGATATTACAGCGGATTTGTTGTAGGTTGTGTCTCTTCATTTTGCTGGATAATAGAAAGGAAGGACTGGCTGTTCGGGGTGGACGTAGCCCAAACTGGGTGAACCACGTATATCTGTGTCTCTCTTGTTTTGTGCGTTTTCTGTGTTTATATTTATGCAATATTTTATGTGTTCCATTGCTCCGTAATATATAATTTTCTAACACAAATATCCTCCAAGACCTTGTCATAGTGCCTTAAGCAAGTTGGCCTACACGAAATATCAAGTCATCCTCAAGCAAGAAATTCATACTACTAGAAAGCCTATATATAAGAAGGAACTCGACCTCATTTGGACACACAACAAGCAAGTTCTATCTCCTCAAGAAATAAGTTAGAAAAACGACAAAAATAAAGGATAAGAAGAAGAAAATAAAGATCATTTTTTTTTGGATTTGTCTTTCTCTCTTGTGTTATGGTTTCTAAAGTTGCCGTGAAAGTTGAATTGTTGGAAAGCTACAAGGTCAAAGTAGTAGAAGGAAATTTTGGGTCGAATTTGCATAAGAAACTGTCGGATCAAAGTTGCAGAAGAAACTACTAGGTCAAAGTTGCAAAAGGAACTGTTGGGTTGAAGTTGCAGAAGAAAATGCTAGGGTCAAAGTTGTTGTTGTTGAAATGCTGGAAAGAGATCTCACCAAGGAGAAAGGTTATCTTGGTCTTGTAGGGGTCTTTGTTAAGGGTCTTAGGTCTTGGAATTCATCATTTGAATATTCTATAAGAAGAGAAGAATTCTTATGGGTTTTCCTCTTAAGAGGAGAGGTTTTGGCCCTGGCTAGCAACCTACATTTTGTGTCATCTTGCCTCTTTGATATTCATTGTATGGTAGTTGTTTGATGATACAAAACACAATAATAATCAAGTTAAATAAGAAGCTAATCAAGTTAAGTAAAAAGACATCACAAGCAGTTGTGAAAGTAAGAGAAATGTTTTAATCTAGCTACCCTAGATTTCTCAATAGATATAGTACTGATTTAACATTAGGTTGTCATCATAGTATAGAACGAGACTAGGAAAAATGAATTTTATGACTGACATTTCTAAAAATTAAACCCTTTTCTGGTGCTATCGAGTAGTATACGCTTCGATGCTCTTCGTAATTTAGCACGCCATTTTTTAAAACAAATTTGCCACGATGCACCATGTTCTATTTTGCACCAATGCTTACAATGATAATAAAGCACCAGTGCATTTTTAAATTGTATACACACCGTAAAAAAAGCATATGCTAAAACATCCCCCGCCCCCCACCTCCACTAGTGACCTCCGGTACAAACGAAGTTTTGGGCTATTTTTATAGGGGCTTCGGTAAAAAACCTCTGCTGGAAGGTCTTTTCCTTGTAGTGTAACCACAATAGAAGTAAAATTACTAGCATGCATGTGACTACAATGCATAAAACAATAATTAACCATCATACATGCATGCCAAACCTTTAAAATTTCATAACAATATGCATTTAACCCAAGGTCCAGTGTTGCAACCTTGCTTTGATACCGCTATGTAACATGCCACCCCACATTTACTTGATTTTACAAGATCACAAGGGTAAACAGGAGATGAAAGTTAATATGGATGACCTAAAAACCAAGTTTCAGTTATGGAAGTGGAGTCTACCATTCTGAAACTTACTACAACCTCCCAGGGAAACATCCATTTATGATCTATCCTTGAGTTGAAACTATCTTTTCCCCAAGATCCCATTTGCATTCATGCCATGTTTTCCATGTTGTTAGAAGGCTCCAACCGCATGCACAAGCCTTCCTCCATGTGACCACATCTGAAAATCCTTAGTTTTGTGCCTATGGCCATGGATTCAATGTGTGATTTTTAGGACTATCCTAAAGGCCATTGCCCAGGACTTTCCAAAAGCAAGTTTAGGACAATCACAAGTATGCAAAACTTATACTTAGGCTTAGATCTTGCACAAACATGCTAAACACATGATAAACATTTAGACAAACATATGGTGAACATGATAACTACAAGTCATGAATGCATATGTGTTCATTGTCTCATTAATTTCATCAGAGAATCATCAATAAGGCTCACTTCCCTCTCAAGCTAGCTACAATAGCACATGTTAGCTCATACATTCATGTAACCATTCTATAAATTATTGAATCGTGAACAAGATCAATGCCAACAGAACATCATTTAACCATGCCTATAATCGACATTTACCTAGAATGAAGCCATGACAAACCAATCATAAAATCAACACAATAACCAACACAGGTGCTCATTGATCTCAATACGAAATAACACACAATAACGTATGAATAAATCTAACCAAGTCAAGGACTTCCATGTACCACCCAACCCTAGATTGGGCTGAACCAAATCTCTCTTTCAGTCAATCAATCATGTTCCATACTCCAAGCATGAATGTGGGATAACATGGGATAAACCAAAACAAAACCAACAAGGGCTTCCAGAGGTTAAACTACCACAACCCTCAACCACAATGATTTCACCTAAACTAGTCCAAAAATCACCAAAACCAACAGGGTTGGATGCCTTAGAATTTCTTCACCATACTAAGATATATTTTCCTGCCCCCACCGACCTGTCAAGAGTTCTAGGAGAAAACCATATCCACCCTCAACCCTTGGGAATTTTCCTGAGATCACCTCAACCAAGATCTAAAATATATCGGAAATCCAAAGCTTAACCAAAACAAGGAACCCACTACATCATGGCTATCTAGGAAATGGAAAAGGAAAGGATGTACGCCACTGCCAATCCAGAAAAATCCCATGCCAATGACAAAATAAATAAATAATAAACAAATGCATATACCATGTATCAAATCCCAACATGCTAAATTAGACATGCACAATATTACTTGCAAATCCACAACTATTTTCTGCCCTTACTTGCTGTTGTCTGAACTTCCTCTTGTGCTCCCTTGCCTTCATTGCTTCCTTACAAAAACTAAAGCTATCAAAGCTAAAACTGATCAAAAGTTATCAATTGTTTCTCAAATACCCTTTTACCATTGATGCCTAGTGTCTCTTCCTTTTCCTATTCTCTTTTCTTTCATTTTCCTTTACTTTCTCTTTAATTTCCCTTTCATGAATATTCTTGTCTCTTCATCTTCATTTTCTCCTATTTTCCTTTATTTCTTGAATTAATTTCCATTTATTTCCCTTTTCCTTTTGCCGATGCCAATTTTCATAGCCATTAATTAACCACAAGCGACCCCAAATGTGATGTTTTCCCCCATTGAGATTAGAATACGTGTCCCATGACCTTGGCTGATTTTTCCTTTTTACATGGAAATATAATCCATGGTTGTTACAAAAATACTCAATAATATAAGAAGAATATTATAGATAAAATTAATATGACTGCAATAGAGTAGATAAGCGAATCTCATAATAATGGCAGTGGTACACCAACTATAGGTATAAATGTAAAAGGAAAATTTGAGCATAAGCTAGGTCGTTACTGTGTAAGAAATCGACACCATGATAGGAAAATGAAGAAAATATTATGTATCCCTAAAAGAAACACACAAGAGTGCTTATGAGACCTTTCATTTATGCAAACGAATTTGACATTTAGATTTATATGTATGTATATTTATTGGAATTGAAAAGAATAGAACAAGAAATAAATCCTTGTAATGAGAATTGATTATGTGGGTTTCAATGCCTATACCCTAACCCTGAATTACATATACGATGTTTTTAAATGAGAGAGAACAATGGAAAATAGAGACGATAAATAATTACAAAATCATTGAAAAGTGATCACAATACAGTACAAATGGTAAACAAGTCTTTTGATTGAAGAAATAAAGAGCGAAAATTATACATTAAAGAGTTCCTAATAATTCATGGTGCAATGGAGTACAAATATTTTGGTTCAAACCTCATAATCCATCGTGCATGAAAAGAAAACAATATAGGCTACGACATATCTTTTAAAATCACATTTCACAGAGTCTACAAATATTACAAATTGAATGTTGAAGGCCGCAAAATCTAGACCCAACTCCAACAGAGTAAGGGTTTCATAATAACATTACAGTGGAAGACACCACGACATGGGTTATTAACCCTAACCTGGATCCAAACAAGAAAAATATATAAACTTATAAGAACCTATTGTTTTGAATTGAAACCCTTTCTTGCCGTAATGTAACTGCGTGGAGAAAAATAATACCTGCCACAAAACGAAATACAATGGCAATATTAGAATAATAGTATTGGGAAATAATTTTCCAAGAAAGACCTAAATAAAAATACCAAGTTCGAAGTGCAGGGTCAGACCATTATACTAGTAAGGGATAGACTAGGTGTGGCTAATGTTTATCCCTGAAAAACACAAGTGAATATAGAACTCAAAACTCCTAGGAACAAAACTTGGAAGAGAGCTGAGACTAGCCATTTGGTATTTCACTAAAACAAAAGGAAACTTTTAAAAAAACGTATATGGCAGAGGCCATCTCATCTTAGCTGCCAATCTATTTGAAAACAAAAGGAATGGTGTCCAAACCCTGTAGCCACGGAGCCCTAAGGGTATTGAAACTGACAAACCCTTGCATAAAATAAATCATGCAGCTACCATCATAGCAATGACATGAATAAGTTAGAAAATCCTTGAAGAGATAGAAGGAATATAAAAACTATACGATGACCAGAGAAACCAATTATAAATGCACGTAGAAGGTCACTGTAATTACTGGAGGGTGAAAATATCTAAAGAATTGACAAAAACCGGAAGTAATGACATAGTTTGAAAGACTTTCCATTGATATTTGTAAGAAGTTGGACTGATATTCCAAGGAAAAACCTTTGAGAGGACGTAGAAGAGAATAAACCCTTGCAGAGAAAATTTCTTCGAGAAACCTCGAAGAGAATGAGGGTCGGCGACACTGTAAGGGTATGGTGGTACCCTAACCAGTACTCATTTAATCTTTGTCGTCTGATTTCCAATTAAATCTTGACCATTCAACATGACAACACGTACACAATTCCATGAAGGGAATCCAACACGTATACAATTCCACGAAGGTAATCCAACTCCATGTCACTTCTCAAGTTGCATACAAATGTAACACAAAGTAGAGTGTGCAATGGTAATACATATATATTAACTCGAATAACATCAGGTAACGTAATTACGGTCACAACATTCCAAATAAATAATACAAAAAATATAAGGTAAGAAACAAAATCAATGTGAATTCCAATCCAAGGATAATACGACTATGATAAAACATTATAGCTAATATATGTTATATGGAAGACCAAGGCCATAAGGCCTAGCGCCACCATAAATTTAAATTTGTCAATATGCTTGGCATAAATTCGAACAACACAATGACATATGGTCAACCTTTCGTATGTAGAAAAATAAATAATAAAATTAGTCGATCAAGGTTAGAGAAGTAAAAAGAAAACCCTCATAATGGGTCATGGTTACTAGGATATGTTTTCCAAAAGTGCCTTATCCAGATTTAAAATAAAAATAGTAATCATGTAGAGTGTTCTGCATAAGAATTTATAGGACATTTCAAATTTCTACCGTCCATGTTGTAACTATAAAATTTCACACTATAGGAGGACAAAAACTCTAGTGATCCCATGAGACAAATGGTAAAATAATTTTACTATTGTATAATAAGAGACCGTAAATATGGAGTAAAAAAAAATATTGCAATTATTTATGTAATTTAATGTGGTACTTCACTTTTGAAAGGAAGATATGTTACAAGTTTGAGGATTTTGGCAAAGGAAATCTACATTTGGGCATGTTGATAATGTTGGAGAAGGGAATGGACAAATAAAAAGGACAAGAAGGTGATCATCAAGAGAACCAATTTGGGTAAGGACTTGTAGAAAATAACCATTGAATGAGATCTTCATGCTTTGGAGAAACACACTATAGAGAAGTACATCATATCATACATAAAAAAGGAATTCAATAAGAAGTAAAATCCTAGGTGGCATTGCATTGTTGGCCAAAATTTTAGTTCATATATCGCTCATGAGACAAAACACTTCATATTCTTTTATCTTGATTTGGTAGCAGTCTTCATGGTCAAATCGAGATAAGCAAAACTCAAGGTATGCATTTCAATCGAGGACAAGGTTTATTTTTATGTGAATGAGTTATAGGCCAAGGTTGCAACCAACAAATGACATCCATTTGATATTGTTGGAAGGGTGATGATGTATTATAGTGAAACCATCAATGTATTAGGAAGAGGTTGACATGTTCAATGAAGCTATCATGTAATGTATGTTCAATGTAGAACAAATTTTAATATCAGCGTTACCATACACCTAATAATTATTAATTTGGTTGATATATACCGATCGACGTATCTCAACCACATTTACTAATGTGGTTGTGCTGGTCATTAACTTAATACATTGTATTGATTATTAAACCATGTACCATTCAATCTTTAATACATTGTATTAATTATTAAACCATGTACCATTCAATTGATGATGTCGACAAAATTTCACAAAGAAAAATTTGTATGAAGAAATTACAAATGGTAAGTCGAGCGTGCTTTGCACGAAGGCCATGTAGGCCATTTTACTGCTCAAATTAGCATGGAGCCTAGGAGGGAATCCTAAAAGGGTAGCTACTAGGTCAAGCGAAACAAAGGAGCGATAGCCCACTGTCACCTCAACTAATTCTCCCTGCCCTTTACATACTTTTATCAATGGGAGGAGACCCGATATACAGGGAATGAATATATTAATGAGCCAATAAAAGGATGAAGTGTGATTCGTAAGGCCTATTCATAAGGGAGACTCAATTTCATGGTTTTATATCTTGAGAAGCAAGGTATAAGGATCCTTAGGAAGGGCCAAGGAGATTTCAAGGGATATGGTTTTAGAATAAGACTTGTAACGAAGATACCTAGTCCTAGAAATCTTTGTGAAAACTTTCTTTCTAAGTGGTCCTTATGAAATTAACTTCAATAGGTTGCGGGACCACACAGGACCAAGTGGACCCAAAATTAGGTCAAGTAAGTGGAATTGGTCACACAAGGAGGGGTTTGACCTAATTATGGAAGAGAATAGGATCAGTGGGAAAATCTTCTTGGAATAGAATGCAATCATCCAAATGAGGTCACTAGCCAAGGGAAACGTAAGGAAAGAAATGGTCCTTGAGCTAGGGCTTGCTATATGTTGAGATCCCAACATCAGATTTTCTTCAAATTTGGAGGGCCTATAGATAAAATCTCAGCACAGTTGTGGACCAAAAATAGAAGTGTTTGGATAGATTGTGAGATAATTGATGCGCTAGGTGACCTATATAGGCTAGGCGTAGAAAAAGAGGGAGAATAAAGAATAAGCATTGAAAATGATCACCAATGGAGGATTAGTGCCTTGTCCCTTGGGAGAGATGGAGTCAAGGAGAATTTGTAGTTTGGAATAGATTCAATTGGTTAATGAGGCATTGAAAACAATTTCATATGGCATTAGGGCATGAGAGAAGAAACTTCAAGGTCTTTACACTTCAATTTGCAATATTTGATGACTTATCAAGATAAATTTTGAAAACAATTATCTCTAGGAACATTCACTCATTCGTACATGGTCCGTGGCATGATGCAATGCTATAAAAGATCAAATTCCCCCAATTTTGCATAAGAAAAGAAATAAGTTCCAGCCCATTATAACCAAATCCCAACAACATGAATGTGACAAAAGTAAATAACAAGAATAGCATTAAAATGGTACTTACATGTAAGAAAGAGTATATCCAACCATCAATATATGCCAATAGAGAAGCTCCAAGAGAAAATGAAAGACATCCAAACATCAAAATTAGTCCATTCATCCAAACTCATCCTCCAAGAAGGATAGTGAAATTCTCACAAGAGTAGATAACACAATCCAAGTGATGATGATCAAAATGATCCATCACACTTGTATTTATACACTTCCTAATGAATTTGATTTAGCTAATTTGGCCTAATCCCCCCCCCATAAAACAAAATAATGTACATAATATCAAAAATTGTGGTAACAAGCCCACCAAATACCCTAATAATGTAAAGATAAGCCTCTCAAGAGGGTCGAATTATCAACAAGGTGAGTAGTTGGCCTTTGAGGAGACCTCTTAAAGTCCAATGGGTGCCATGATGTAGAAATGGACTCCAAACATAGTGGATAAGGGGTTGGCCCCTTGTTTTACAATCAAGAACCTGGGGTGCTCCCAAGTGGGTATTGGGGCACAAGGACATCCTCATGGGTCTTCAAATGGATCAAATATGCATGTAGACCATCTGTATTAAGGGATGGAGTAATGAAATAAGCCCTCCCTCTGCAGCAGGAGGCATCTTGGAACATCTGTCAAGTGTATGGTGCAATTATGGAGTCGACTGGGCATGCTGGACCAAGTGCATCGTCCTCATTAAAAAGGTGGAACACGAGTAATCAATGAACACTTGTTGTGGATCCATGAAGTTATATCTTCTATGATGGAGGCCCATGGCTCTCGACGCTCACCCTACAAGCGCCAATGTGGCACTCTAGAAGGCTAGGACCCCATATATGGAGACTAAGCCCCCAATAGAGACCCACCTGTAATCCTACATAAGATCCAATGTATCCCCTTTTCCCTCCAATATAACCATTCATTAGAATAATCAAGTAATAAAGCTTACAAGTCATGGGGTCAATGGGGCACATCCTTGTGGCATGCCCTTCCAAAGTGGGGTTTACATGTACAAGTGTCTCCAAGCCCAATAGGGGGTTAACCAAGGACTCTATCAAGTTGTTTCAACCTCTAAACGGGGTGACATGTCCATGATACATCCTTTAAGTAGTAGGTGGAAAATGATATAATAATGGAATGGAGTGGGTATTAGGGGAATCATCTAGACCACATGTCAAGGTTCATGGGTAGCTATAATGAGGGAAGGCCACACCTAGGTATGTGAGTGTAGGAGAGAAAACATTACGGTGCATGAGTTACCCCAATATTTATTTTTCCACCCTTATTCATATGCCCTTTTCATTTTATTGATTTTTCTTTATAATTGCTTGGGCCTCTATGGGATGAGAGCATGAAGTGTAATATGTTGCAGTGGATAGTCCCTTAAGTTGGGGTAATTCATCACCCACTAGGTGTTAGGAAAACCATGGGTTCCTTAATCATAGAGGGGGCTCATATAGGGCCCATAGAAACCATGTTGATGGCCATGAATAAGGGGTAGAGACATGTTTGGTTTTTTCCCACGCACTAAATTTTTATGTCCCAGACATATTTTGCATTTTTTTGTACATTTCCTATTGAGAGTGGCCAAATTATACTTTTTATTTTTCTTTTTAGTTCCATCAATATCTAGGGCATCGTTCTAGGCCTAACCCAAGGTGTGTACAAGGGGATGGGGAGGCTAACCCTATGTGGACCCGATGGACACATGTGGACCCAAATGGGTAAAGAGATGAATAGGGCTAGAATGAGTGGAAGGCGATAAATGTAGGTGGTATCGGGAAGTGTTACCACACAACCAAAATTGAGATTCCCCATGTATTTCCATCCCTAAACCTCATGGCTAGTAAAGGAGATCCCACAGGACTAGGATATAAGGGTAACCATGAAATCAGGAAACAAAATAAGAATACATACCTAACCAACTCTTTTCACTGAATCCCCCCACCAATTCATGCCCAATTCCCATGACAAGTAAGGAAAAGTACTCGACTACCAATGAAATCCATACCTTTGGGGTCAAGAGGCCCACCTTCAAATATACATTTATAACAGATGGGTGAGGGACCGCATGGCTTGCTTAAGTGGCAAAGAAAATGGCACAACGAGCTATCCAGGGGGCTGCAAGGGGCTATTAGTTGCCAATTAACGACCATGTAGGAGAAAAAACATCTCCTATTCATACTATCCACAGATGGTAGGTAACATTTGGCTCCAACTAGGACATGAGCTCTCAGAAAAGTGCATGAATCCACTCGAACAAGAGGCCATGAGAACACCAACAATCTCTTGGTACCATAGACCTATTACCTGCACATATCAAAGGCCAAGCACACAGAGAAACATGTTTTTTTGGTGTTTTATGGTCACCCATGCTTAATGTTAGGCCATGTAAATAAACAAGAACGAAAAATCATTTTCAATGCAAGTTTAATTTAAATTCAGTTAATCTACCATGATAATATCATATGATGTTAGTTCTAATGAAAAAATAATCATGAAACGCATCCTACCCTAACATGCATATAGTAAGGCTAATATTAAGTGTAATCATAGGCCAATGAAATCAACATATTATCATATCAATATACATCTTCCTGTCAGTATGCTTACTCATGAAACAAATCCCAAAGTGAATGTGAACACAATCATAGCGAGGGTGAAGTGGGTGGGAGGTTGGAAAACATGATCTCCATTTGAGGTAAAAGGAAGTCGTAGGAGAAGGAAAATAATTCAATCCATAAGTGTGGGGCTTTCCCTCTAAGTACACAATGGTGGAATTAATGATCACACCCTTAGGAACTACATATCACAATTGATGCTCATAATATTATGCTTTGTAAATTCTGGAAAGGGACAACATATTGATTGCTCAATGGAGTGATTGATTCACAACCTTGAGGGTGTGGGGGGGATGGAGGGATGCATTTAGTGGATGGCTCAAGATGAGGGGTGATGGAATCACTTGTGGAAGACTCAAGATGATGAATTGGAGAAAATCGAAAAGGGGAGGGTGAAGTCTCACATTCAAATTGATTTTCCTTCTCAAAATCATAATTTAAAGGCTCAAGTGATTTGAATATAGACTCACGAGGATAGGTGGGAGCTTTGTCTATTTCATTATTATTAGTATCAAATATTGGGTCTTTTGTAAAAGGAGAATTTATTACTTCGAATTTCCCCATTTCATGCAAGTGAAAATAATAGTTCTCCTTCCCAAGGGTATCGATAGATATGTCGTCATAAATAATTCCCGAGACAAATGGAAGACTAGTCTCAACATCATCCTCCTTTTTAGTATGATAAATGGGAGCAAGATAAAATTGAGTACCCACAATTTCCCATTTCCCCTTTTAAATGTAAAAATTAATCTTCAATTTCAACTTCCAAGGGGCTAATGGGATTACCTTCCCCATGTTTCTCAAAAGGAGAATCGTTAGGACTAATATCCTTGAGAAAGGTAAGGTCAGCCTCAACTTCACTTTCCATAGCCTCATCTTCCCCAACACGTGTTCATAAAATAATCCTTTTCATCATGTGGAATCAAGGGGAACTCATATCTTTTCTCATTATTTAGGTCCCCAAGGTCCTCTCCAACTTCGTCAGATTGATTACACTCTTCCTGTATTCCCCACTTTGATGATGATCCTTCACACTTGAACTTTATTTAATGTCACCTTTGATCATGCAATTGATTAGCCTTTGTGGGGTTTTATGACTGATTATATTATTTTTTAGTGATTAGGTCAGTCAGAATATTAAAAGCACATGTTAAGCCAGTAAAGTCAAGGAGACAACTAGGATCCTTCTCATAGGAACACCACATTATGTAGAGTTTCCTTTCTATTGACCTCTAAAACTTGAGCATGAGTTCCTTATCCATATCCTCCAATAAACATTGATGAAATTCAACATATTTATCAACATCCCTTTTCAGTTCTTGGATTTATTGGTCTTTGAGATTTCCAAATGTAGGACCAAGTTTAATCTCTCTTTTACAGTAGTCCTTTTTCATGATTTTACATACTAGGATTAAAATGGAGTTGCTAGGGTGAATTAAAGTGCCTTGATAGATTCTTTCTTCACCCTACAAATATTAAATTTGAACCTCAATGAAGAGCTAGGGCTTCATTCTTCTAATGGATTTTCCAATAATGATATGTCAATGTGTCATATGGTGAGAGAAACACATGTTTCATGTCCACGACAATGTTGCAAAAATGTTACCGCTCAAATTAGCATGGGTCGTAGGACGAGATCCTAAAAGGGAAGATGATAGGCCAAGGGAAACAATGGATCGATAACCCACTATCACCTCAACTAAGGCTTACTTCTCTTTACAAAATTTCACCAATGGGAGGAGACCCAGTATAAAGGGAATCACTAAATGAATGAGCCAATGAAATGTTGAAGAGTGATTCTTAACGCTTATTCACAAGGGAGACTCAATTGCATGGTTTTCTTGTTTGAGAAGAAAGGTATAAGGCTCCTTCTGAAGGGCCAAGGGGATTTCAAGGGCTAGGGTTTTAGGATAAATCTTGTAAGGAATATACCTAGTCCTATAAATCCATGTGAAAAATTGGTTTCCAAGTGGTCCTTGTGAATTAACTTCAATAGCTTGTGGGACCACACAGGACAAAGTGGACCCAAAATTAGGTCAAGTAAGTGGAATTGGTCACTCAAGGAGGGGCTTCACCTAATTATGGAAGAGAAGAGGGTAAATGGGAAAATATTTTTAGAATAGAATGCAATGATCCAAATGAGGTCACTAGCCAAGGGAAACCTAGGGAAAGAAATGGTCCTTGAGCTAGGACTAGCTATATCTTGAGATCCAAATGTCAAATTTGCTTCAAATTTGGAGGGCCTCTGGACTAAACCTCAGCGCAATTATGGACCAGAAATTGAAGTGTTTGGTTCGATATTTTGTGACATAATTGATGCCTTAGGTGACCTATGTAAGCTAGGCTTAGAAAAAAGGGAGGTGAAAAGAATAAGGATTGAAAATTACCACCAATGGAGGATTATCACCTTGTCCTCTGGGAGAGATGGAGCTAAGGAGATTTTGTAGTTTGGAATAGATTTACCTAGTCAAGGAGGCCTTAAAAACAACTTCACATGGCATTAGTGCATGAGATAAGCATCTTCAAGGTCCTTACACTTCGATTCACAATATTTGATGACTTATCAAGATAAATTTTGACAAACATTATCTCTAGGAATATTCACTTATTCATGCATGGCCCATGACATGATGCAACCCTATAAAATATCAAATTCCCCCAATTTCGCATAAGAAAGGCAATAAATTGCAGCCCGTTATAGCCAAAATCCCAACAACATGCATGTGACAAAAGTAAATAACAAGAATAGCATTAAAAGAGTACTTACATGTAAGAAAGAGTATATCCAACCATCAAGATATGCCAATAGAGAAGCTCCAAGAGAAAATGAAAGACACCCAAACATCAAAATTAATCCATTCATCTAAACTCATCCTCCAAGAAGGATAGTGAAATTATCACAAGAGGAGATAACCCAATCCAAGTGATGATGATCAAAATGATTCATCACACTTGTATTTATTCACTTCCTAATGAATTTGATTTAGCTAATTTGGCCTAATTTCCCCCCCAAAATAAAATAATGTACATAATAAAAAAATTTGGTAACAAGCCCACCAAATAGCTCAATAACTTAAAGATAAGCCTCTCAAGAGGGTCGAATGCTCAACAAAGTGAGTCATTGGGCCTTTGAATAGGCCTAATGAAGTCCAGGGGGTGCCATGATGTAGAAATGGACTCCAAACATAGTGGATAAGTGGTTGGCCCCTTGTTTTCCAATCAAGAACCTGTTGAGCTCCCAAGTGGGTGTGGGGGCACAAGGACATCCTCATGGGTCTCCAAATGGATCAAATATGTCTGTGTACCATTTGTATTAAGGGATGGAGTAATGGCATAAGCCCTCCCTCTGCGATAGGAGGCTTCCTGAATCATTTTCCAAGTGTATGGTACAACTGTGGAGTCGACTAGGCATGGTGGACCAGGTGCATCATCCTCATTCAAAAGGTGGAACACGAGTAATCAATGAACACTTTCTAGGGATCCGTGAAGTTATATCTTCTATGATGGAGGCCCATGGCTCTCAATTCTCAACCTACAAGTGCTAATGTGGCCCTCTAGAGGGCTAGGACCCCATATAGGGAGACCAAGCCCCAAATAGAGACCCACCTTTAATCGTACATAAGATCTAATGCATCTCCTTTTCCCTCTAATACAAGCATTCATTATAATAATCAAGTAATAAATCTTACAATTCATGGGATTAATGGGGCACTTCATGGTGCCATGCCCTTCAATAGTGGGGTTTGGCATGTACAAGTGTCTCCAAGCTCAATAGGAGGTTAACCAAGGACCCTATTAGGTGGTTTCAACCTCTAAAGGGGGTGACATGTCCATGGTACATCCTTTAAGTGGTAGGTGGAAAATGATATAATAATGGAATGGAGTGGGGATTAGGGGAATCATCTAGACCACATGTCAAGGTTCATGGGTAGCTATAATGAGGGAAGCCCACACCTGGGTATGTGAGTGTAGGAGGGAGAAAATCGTGGTACATGAGTTACCCCGGTCTTTGTTTTTCCACCCTTCTTTATATGCCTTTTTCATTTATTTATTTTTCTTCATAACTACTTGGGGCTCTAGGGGATGAGAGCATGATGTGTAATATGTTACAATGGATACCACCATAAGGTGGGGCGGTTCATTGCCCACTAGGGGTTGGGACAATCATGGGTTCCTTAATCATAGAGGGGGCTCATATAGGGTCCATAAGAACTTGGTTGACAACCATGAATAAGGGGTAGAGCTGATCCAAGTGGATATTGGTGGCCATCTGCATATTCCACCTAGACTCTCTAGTTAGTTTCATCCACTTCCTTGTTTATTTCTTCATTTACTATTTTTAGCAAATTTTTGTGTCCTGCACTTCCGGAGCAATTTTGACCCCCTAAACAATGTTTTTTTTTTAAGTTCGTTGCAGGTCAATAGCCATTGGTAGGGACTTGCGGTAAAACATATAGTACTTAGAGAGACCTTTCCAAGAAGGTATCATATGTGCTAAACAAAGATAATATGACCAAGTTACGACCCCAGGAAGTTGGCTGCCCAACTAACCCCAATGGGACCCACAAAATCTTGGTGTTACATCTCCTCAAGTTAGGGTTTTCTCATGTTTTTCAATAATAAATAGGCCCTTGAGCCTCATTGCAACCCAGTTCAGTTGACATGTAGCTGCATATCTCTTCTTACAGATAAGCTACCATCGCCCGAGCTATCTTATTTCCATTTTGTTTGTAAGCATAGTTCAGTATTTTTCTTTTAATGAAATGAAGCATTTTTCTGTTGCATCTCTGTATTTATGATTATATATGTAATTTTTTGCATTCCTATTTAAGTTTGAATCAATGGTATCAACGACAGTTTGTTCTTTATCTATTTTTCTTTGCATGTCCCCAACGAGGTCAGGGTATAACAAGTTAGGGCTCGATCTAGTTGAACTGTTGCAAGATCAGCCTCACAAAACCTGATGACCTCCCATGGCGAAAGAAAATAAACATGAGGGGGCAGGAGATCCTTTCAAAATGTTGCTTGAGGAAGCCTTTGAGCGACAAAGGAACATGATGATGCATAATGATGAGCCCCAAAAATGGATAATTATATGGGCTCATTAGCCTCCTAATTCAACTTAATCCACCATTCTCATTAGTTTATTGCATGTTTTTTATTATATTTATGCTAATAGAGTGAATTGGGTTAGTCATTATGCCAACAAGTCTAATGTGTGCTTTATGCAGTCTTTTTGGTCAATTTGGAGACAAAATCAAAGGTTTAAATGAGCACTGGGCAACCAAATTCGTGGAGAGGATTTTTAGGAAGGTGTCCCCTTCATTTATGGGCCCTTACCTCAAATTCTCCACCGTTACCTCGGAGTTCAAGGGCCACCAAATCAATTATCACAAGGGCAGCCGAGCAAGGGCTAGTAAAGGTGTTGTTAACTACAAGTTTTGGTAGCTGAGTTCCTAAAGTTTAGGAGGGTCGTTTGGATCCTCAATTTGTATAAATAAGAATGCTTAGGGTCTCATTTCAGTTAGTCACTTTGTAGGCCGAAGTTAGCTAGTTGACAGTTTGATTTTAGTCATTTTTTAGTCTTTTTTTAGTCAGTAGGTTAGCACTCTAGTGTCGCTCTGTTTTTGCTCATTTGTGGAGCCTTTGCTGTAAACATTTCTGTGATATGGTTATTTTCAGAATAATGGAGATCAGTTGCATTTTGCCTCAGTTTTGAGCTTCTTTCTGGGAGCCTGTATTTCTTGGGGTTTGGCCCAACCCAAGTGCCAGGACCTCATCCGTGCACTGTTATATGTTTTTCTGCTGTCTTTAATTAATTTCTACTAGTAGGTTACAACCTTGTTTGGTCATTTAGTTCATTTTTGCTGATAGAAATAGTTTCTTATGTTTTAAGTTGATTTAATAGGTTAATAACAGAGAAGATCTTCAGAAAAAGGCTATCAAGCACCTCTGATCTCACCTCAGTGAGACCATGAGCAGGGACCAAGGTGTCCTTGCTGCCACCAAAAACATTGTCTTTTCTTTATCATGCAATTATTAGTGTTAGATTCTCATTTGCAGAAGTTGATACTAGTTGTGATTACATGCTCAGATCCATTCTTGTTTGGTTTCCATAGTTGATTTATGTGATTTGCTGCCAATAAACTATTGTGCATCATGCTTATGGTTTCTAGGTCAAATTAGGTTAAAGTAGTTAGATCTTCGGTTTGCATAGCCTTTGTTGATCAGTTTTGGGAAATAACGTCCAGAGTACCTATGATACCTCCTCATCTATCCTTACCCCATCCATGCAACCTGCTTCGTCCTCTAACTCAAATTCTTGCCTCTCATTTGCCACGTTTTCTCATTTTGCCCTAGTTTCTACATTCTTGTGCATCATTGCTCCCTCCATCCTTGAACAAATTCAATCACTCCTTAGCCTCATTCACCAGGTCCTAGACCCCTTAACATCCTTATCCAACCTCCATTTCCACTTTACCACCATTTTTACTCCATCAACCCTCCAAAATCCTCTTTTCGGAACATCCTGTGGAACCCCTACAGACTTCCTATAGAAGCTCACGAAAGTGGTTTATTGATAGCCAAACTCTGTGAAACTCTCTAGAAGGGTGCTAGGGACTCCTTAGGCCCTCTTCGAACCTTCCCAACCTCTTGCAAGCATTTTGTTTCGCCAATCCACCTCTGCACAGTAAAAAACATTTAAAGCACATGCACAATAATTCTGCCAACTTACTCAAAAATACAAAAAGATGTTTCTTTTCAGATTTCACTTCAAAAATAGCTTAGTCACATGCATTTTACCTTTCTAAGAGTCAATGGCATTCCTTTCTGTAGCTTTCATCATTTTTCTTGCACCAGTAGGGTTAGTCGGTAAAACTAGGGTTTGCTATGGTTTGCATTTCCTTTCCGCTTTCAGTTTCTTTCTGTAAGTAGATTAGCCCCCTTTGAGTTATTTTTCATCCATCAGTTAAAAAGCTTCTTCTAAGAGCTCATAGAAGTTGGCTTAAGCTCCTAGCAAACTTGTGCCAGCTAATCAAGTGACAGCCGCGGCAAGAGCTAGTACTTGTGCATATAGCACTGTCGCTTCCAAATTTGTTACGAACTACCAGGTTGATAAAATTAAAGAAGGGAGTTCCAGGAGTTGTAGCATTATTGCTGCAATACTGGGGCCCACCATCTTTTAGGCACCGTTGTCGGGGAAGCGTCAGATTATTGGTGATTGCTTCTTTTCTTCTATTTTCTACTACAACCTTCTGCTAAGTAGTTTATTTCAGCAAGCATAGAGTAGATTGTTTCATTTCCATTCTGCAATTTCATTTCCACAAAAGTAGATTAGACATTTCCTGCTTTCATAGACTAGCATTTCAATTCCGCAATTTCATTTCTGCAAGCGTAGATTAGCATTTCAATTCTGCAAGCGTAGACTGGCATTTCATTCCTGCAATTTCATTTGAGCAAAATAGATTAGTCCTTTCCTGCTTTCATTTCAATTCCACATTTTCGTTTCAGCAAGATAGTTAGTTGCAGTTCAATCTATTTAATTTTTTTAGGTACAAGCAGAAAAAAGCAAAAATCAACCAAAAAGATTTCCTTTCATGCCTTGTAGGAGTAGAAATAATTCAGAAAAATGATTACACAACACCCCCACTGCTTCACACAACCAACCTTCTCCCTTCTTCGATGGCTATGATTAAAGAACCCTTAGGTGGACCGCAAGACATATTTGAAGAACCTCAGGGGAAGAAGAAGAAGAAAACATTCCTCTAGAGCAAATGGCTACAAATAGAAATGTTGGGACCAGTACCTTGTCCAAAAATGAATTTGCAAATCAGATGGAAGATTTCAAGAGTGATATGAGGCAGTTTCTTGCCATGCAATTGGGACCTTACGGATCCAAAGGAAGAAAGAGGAAGCCAAGAGGGCTTTGGCCATCTTTTGTCCCAGGTGCACTAGAAAGCATCCTAGGAATGAATGTCCATTTCACTCCATAGAAGTGTGTTTTGTCTGTGAAAAAGACCATCCTACATATCAGTGCCCTTCCTTAACCAGAATCAAAGATGCATATCAGAGGGCAAAAGGAGCCACTAAACCACTCTATTATCTAAACCAAAGGAGGCCACATGGACCCATACCTTACCAGCAAGGAATGCACAAGACATCCCATACCTATTACGACCCCTATTTAGCCAGTTCCATGCCTTCTTGGGGTCCCCCTGCTCATCCTTCCTGGTCCACACCCCCTCCTTGGTCGGATCCATCTCCATATTATGCCCGACCAGCTGCTCATTCATTTCACTCTTATGCTCAGCCACAACCTCAGTGGAATGCACCTCATTAAGGGTGGAGGCCCCAGTACAAATCTCCTCCCACTCCTTTGCCTCCACCACCTTCTCAACCGCAACCATCGCCTCCTCCTCCACCAAGGCAACCCCAAATGCCTGCCCAACCACAACCCCATCCACATCCATCTCAAATATACACCCCCACTCAACTACCCGTACCACCATTTCCAAATCCACACATTGGAGTAGCTCAACTCCATTACAATGCTGAGGCACAACATGTCCAAACAACTCCCCTTGAGCTCCAAGATATTCACCATAGCTCAAGAAGAGTATTGGAGGAAAGAGATTATATTGACAACAGTGAAGGATCACATCCAGAAAAAGAAGATTCAAGAGAGGAGATCAAAGAACCATGGGCTGCACTTGATGAAGAGAAGAGATCAGAATCAGAGATCGAGAAAGCTCCCTCATGGTTACCATCAAATCCTCCATGTAGTCAAGAGAAAAATCAGAAAAAAGAGGAAGATTAGAAGGTCATGATAGAAGGTGACATGAAGAATGATCCAAATCAGCAAGAGGACCAGGGATATCAGAGCCATATTGAGATATGGTTCCAGACAGTCACTAAGTTGCAGTAGTACTCTCTTCCTTAGCTATGTTTGATCCCTTAAAAGTCAAATCATTTGGTCTCTAAAATATGGATAGCTGTCAAAGAATGCATTTCAAGCCTCCACATCATTTTGTCTCTAATCTCATTGTGCACATGGCTCCATTGGAAGTATTCTTATACTTGAAAATGATTTTGTTTTTCAAGTAGGGTAGGATAGAAAAAAAAAAATTAAAAAAAAAGAGAGAGAAAAAAAATGAAAATAAGAGGAAAATAAAAATCTAAGGTGAAAACCTCCTCGGAGGCGCCTTAGATTGGCTCATTTATTGAAAACCTCCATGAGGTGGTCAATGGGTTGGAAAAAAGAGAAAATAAAAAGAGAATAAAATCCCTGGGTGAAAACCTCCCTTGGAGGCACCCAGGGCAGGCAATTAGGGTGAAAACCTCCATGAGGTGCCTTAGTTGTTTTCGAAAAAAAGAAAAAGTAAACCTAATTTCCATTGAATAATTGCAGGTTGTAGCAAGGACATTGTAGGTTAGGAGGATCACTTAAAACAAAGACAGAGGAAGTTCTGTGTCTTCTACACTGTGTCTTCTATAGGAAGCCTACAAACAAGCCAAAATTGATCTTCGAAGAGGACCAGAAGGCTAGGAATATGTCCATGAGGCCTGAAAGCATCCATGTTCCCATCCCTCACCCTTCTCCATCATTTCTTCCATCTCATTGTGCTTCTTTCCTCAAAACTGCGTGTTTTACAGGAAATTCCTGTAGAAATTACAGGATTTCTACAGGAAGCTAGAAAGGGATTTCAAAAAGGCAGTTTGGCAAACATGATAGCTTCCTCACGGGTTCATAAGTCCTCCTACAATCCTCAAACCTCTCCTCCATCATTTCCATGCCTACATCACAGCCCAAGCCCATTTTTTCTTACCATGCAAAAAATACAAAATGCTTGGAAGCAAAAATGCATAGTGCTAAAATTTGTTTCTTTCCCTCACGTGAAAACTGTGAATCCATTTACAAAACCGTTTTACGGAGAGTTGTATAGGGATGATGGCAACATGCCCGAGCAATTTCAGCCAATTCCGGTGCGCAGTTTCCAAGAAATCAGCCTCCATCACCTTCAGCCATTTTTGCATTTTCTCCATATTCGTGCATTCGTTTCAAAATCTGTTTCATGGGGAGATGCACATGGGTGATAGTAACTTATCCAAGCAGTTTCAGCCGATTTCGATGCACGGTTTCCGAGAAATTGATCTCTGTAATCTTCAGCCATTTTCCTTTTTTCTCGAAATCTGTGCATCCATTGATCGCAATTTTTCTATGGGAGGTGCATAATGCTGATAGGAACATGCTCAAAAAGTTTTAGATCGATCCGGTCTATTGTTCAGGAGCAATGGAGAAAATAAGTCGTTGCCTTGTAAAAATTCAACATCAGTAGCTTGAGGGTGCAAGTCTGAATGTGGAAACAAATTCATGCGGCTTAGATCCGGCTAGAGGGTACCTGCACAAGAAAAATGGCCATGAATCAGCAACCAAGCCATGATGCAACCACAAAAACAAATGCAGCAGCAAAAAGCACCTCACAGCAGCCACATTCGACTTCCAGGTACGTGACTAAACGCGTTCCTCTGTTGCATGAATCTAATTTAAGAAATGCATGAATGAATGAAATGGTGGGATTCAGCCAGAAAGCTAGCCAGTTCGATTGCACTCATCCGGGGATCGCCAGCGCACGTGTGTAGTCATTCACGGAAAATTAAAAAAAAAAACAGACAGTGGTAGAGATTTTGAACTCCAGTGCAACTAATGGTAAGGGATTCCAGGCAGAAAAAATCCAGTCCCATGATGACACTGCAGTATGCATGTGGCCACGTACACCTAGCCACCTCATCTTCTCACGTGAATCACGCCAAAATTAAATGATGCTCAGCTAAAACTCTCACCACTCTTTGTTTAACTGCGGTCACAACTGAAGCACACATCCACCACCTCTAAATCAGTTAACCAGTGGTCCTCTGCAAGATTCCTACCTGATTTTTCGAGATTTCTGCCATTTTTTAAAAAATCTCCCGCCTAGCAGGCTCTATAGGAAGCGCAGTTTCGTTCTACAGGAAGGATTCTACAGGAAACGTAGAAAACAACCATGCGGAAAGAAAACCTGGGATTTTCAGCGAATTTCAAGCTCAAAACAAGGTAGGATCGGGGAAACTTCTTTGTGCATGATTTGTTGGTGCAAAATGGTGAATTGAACACAGCATTAAATTGAAAAATGAGAGAAAAAAGTCTGCCTGTGCATTGAGAACAATGGAAGTCTGCCTGCATGATTCACTGAGTTTACCCATTTTTTCTTCTGCATCCGAAATCTCCTCATCAGTTTTAAAAAAGAAAATAAAAAATTCCCTTGCAAGGAAAGACATGCAGCAGTAGAGACCAACCTGTGTGTGTGGAAAAACTTGAATTTACATATCTATCAATGTGTTGAAAAAACCAATGTCCTTATGCTCTGCTCTGTAAAAAAATTTCTTTCCTAAACAGACAAACCAATTCGAGGTGACAACAGTTTTAACACAAGGGAATTATTGTCATTTGATGTTGTAAAGATCACATGAAAAATTCCTTCTTGGGTTCAAAAAAGACCGAATTTAGCTGTCTTCTATTTCGGTGATTGACTGCGTTTTTTTCCCACTTGAGCATTTTCTTTTTTTGGTTAAAATACAAACTCAACACCATGCCAACTGAAGAAATTGAGAAGAACATTGATGATCCGGATTTAAACAGGAATGCAATAAAATACAAAGATAACCATAAAGACAGATATGCAGCGGAAATAATACCTCATTTCATTACTGTAAAATACTGAAATATGCTTACAAACAGAAATGGAAATAAACCAGCTAGGGCGATGGTAGCTTATCTCTGAGAAGAGATGTAGTGGCTACATGCCTCTGAACTGTCTTACAATGAGGCTCGAAGGCCTATTTATTGTTGAGAAACAATGGAAAACCCTTCACATTCCAAAACCTAACCCTAGAAGATGAAACGCCAAATTGTGGGCCTCATTTTTGGGTAAGTTGGTACATCAACTTCCCGGGGTCGCGAATTGGTCATACTATCTCCATTTGACGTGCATGATAGCCCGTTGGAAAGATCTCTCTAAGGACTACGACGGAAAGGACAATTTTTAGGCAAAAAAATCACTGGCGGTAGATTTCCCAAAAAACATTGTTTAGGGCCTCAAAACGGCTCCGGAAGTTTAGGACCCGAAAAACTGCTAAAAATAGTAAATTGTGCTATAATTAAGGAAACTGAAAAAACTGTAAGAATCACTAGAGGGGATCCAAGTGGAATTAGTGGGTGGCCACCAATATCCACCTGGATCATTCCTCCCCCCTTAGGAAGCAATGGTCCCCATTGCGTTGAGTTCCTCCATGAGATGAGGGAACTTCTGCTGCACTTGGTCCCTAGTGAGCCACTTGCCCTGGTGAAGGAGTTGTCCTTCTTTGACAACTCGATACAGTTGTATATTCTACTAGCAAGTGTGCTTGATCTGTGTGTCCATGATCCGGTCAGTTGCAGATTGTTCCATGCAAGCTGGATTTAACTCTGTGGGTGTGAGTTGTTTTGCAATGTCGAACGTGTCTAGCAATGGTGGAAAGTATGGCCGAAGGCGGTCGACATTGAACACTGGGTGCAGGCCAAGGAATGGGGGAATGCTAAGTTCAAATGCATTGTCTCCCACAGCCTTGGTAATGGTGTAAGGGCCATATCGGAGTGGTCTGAGTTTCCGATAGGCTCCTGTAAGGCGTTCCTTTTGCAAATGCAACCAGACTTTGTCGCCGACTTGAAACTTGTGTGGCACCCGATGTTGATCATGTCGCTGCTTGTACTTGGCATTTGATTTCTCCAGAATGTCATGGACCTACTGGCGAATATGTTGGATGTGCTCAATGAAGTTGTTTGCCTTGTTTGTTTCAGATTGGACATGAGCAGAATCTGCGTGAGTAGCTGCAAATGGCATGGCGACATTGATGGGACATAGTGGCTGGAATCCCAATCCCACCTGAAAAGGGCTGTGGCCAGTCGAGCTGTGGAGAGCCTGGTTGTAGCTATGCTAAACATAGGGGAGGCTCTCGTCCCATGTGCGTGGATGCTTTGAGTTGTACATGCGCAGAATGTGTACGATCATCCTGTTGACGACCTCTGTCTGGCCATTAGTTTGAGGATGGAAGGTTGTGGACTTAGTGAGTTTGGTGTCCAACATCGACCAGAGGCTAGACCAAAATGTACTGAGGAACCTGTTGTCCCGCTCTGAAATGATAGACTGTGGGATCCCAAAGTGTACCCACACTCGTTCAAAGAAGAGTTTAGCAGTGGCTTCTGCTGTGATATTCTTCTTGCAGGCCGCCATAATGGCCATCTTCGAGAACCTGTCGACGACCACAAAAACACAGTCATTT
This sequence comes from Pinus tabuliformis, assembly GCA_031772625.1. NCBI lineage: Eukaryota > Viridiplantae > Streptophyta > Pinopsida > Pinales > Pinaceae > Pinus > Pinus tabuliformis. The sequence continues at coordinate 736,767,554 of CM062814.1, read as the reverse complement.
CCATGCCTAGTGGAAGGAAGGCCTGACATGTAATCCATGGAGATGGATTCCCAAGGTCAACTAGGGGTAGACAGCGGGATATAGAGGCCTTGCTTCTTGATGGTCGGTTTGGCAATGGCACAAGCAGTGCATGATCTGATGTACTTCCCGACTTCCTGTCAAACATTCAGCCAATAGAAATATTTTTGCAGTACTGCCACTGTTTTTTCGACCCCAAAATGCCCAATAGCCCGACTGTAGTGTGCTTCCCAGATCATCTTGGCGCGCTCGCTTGATGGAACACAAAGGTGACCCAGGTGGCATAACAGGTTGTCTTGGAGGTGAAAATCTGGAACATGCTGACCCTCCAAGAGTGTCTGGTATGTGTGGCCTAATTCCGGGTCGCTTTTGTAGAGCAGTGGCCAATTAGAAGTCTCGTGTACACAAGAGTTGAGCACGGTGGTTAATGCCATGATCGATGGTCGACTGAGGCAATCTGCAACATTATTGGTGCTGCCCTTCTTATACTTGATATTCAAATGGAACTGTTGCAGGTATGTGGACCAATTCTGATGGCGATCATTCTGCAATTTCCCTTGGGTCTGTATGAACTGCAGGGGTCGGTGGTCTGTGGATGACCGTTTCCTTCCCCAAAATGTAATGCTTCCATTGTCGGCAGGCCTGCACAATGGAATACATCTCTTTGTCATAAGTGGGATACTTCCGAACTGTGTCTGAAAGTTTCTCACTGTGATATGCCACTGGATGCCCGTGTTGAGTAAGGACTGCCCCAATAGCATAGTCAGAGGCATCTGTCTCGACCTCAAATGGTTGTTGCAAGTCTGGTAATGCCAGAACTGGTGCTGTGCAGAGTCGATCTTTCAACTCTGTGAATGCCTTCTGTTGAGATTCAGACCAAATTTTTTTTTCTTTCGCTCCTCCCTTGGTGACTTTACTCAAGGGCCAAGTGATATGAGAAAATCCCAACACGAACCTGCGGTAGAAGTTGGCAAGGCCTAGAAAGCTGCGAAGCTTTGTCAGAGTGGTTGGAGATGGCCAATCCCGAATGACTTGGATCTTGGCTGGATCCATGTGCACCCCCCGTTCATCAATAATGTATCCCAGATACTGAACCTGCGTCATGCCAAAAGTGCATTTCTCCAAATTGGCACATAACTTGTGTTGTCGCAGTGTTTGGAGAACCTGTCGAATGTGGTGGAGGTGCTCTTCCCATGTCTTGCTAAAGATCAAGATGTCATCCAAGTATACCACTACAAATGAGTTGGTGAATGGCCGCAAGATGTTGTCCATTAGCCTCATGAAGGTTGCAGGAGCATTCGTCAATCGGAAAGGCATAACCAACCATTCGAAAAGGCCCTCCTTGGCTTTGAAGGCAGTCTTCCACACATCGGAGGGTTCGATTGGTACTTGGCGATATCCTGACTTCAAATCGATCTTGCTGAAATATTTTGCCCCTGTTAGTTGGTCCAGGAGGTCATCAATCCGTGGGATTGGGTACCTATTACGGACAGTGAACTTTTTCAGTGCCCGATAGTCAATACAGAGTCTCCAAGTCCCATCCTTCTTTTGCACCAGCACGATCGGGCTCCCACAGGGCGATGAACTCGGACGGATGTGACCTTTTTGCAGCAGCTCTAGAATCTGCCTCTTGATTTCATCGTTCTCCAGAACAGAGCGTCGATAGATTGGTCCATTGGGCAGCGGCGAACCTGGGGTCAGATCAATGGAGTGCTTGACCTGACAGTGCAGAGGAACCCCTGCGGGGGAGGTGAAGATTTCCTCATATTCCTCCACGACCTTGTCCATCTGTAGTTGTCGTGCGGAGGGGCCCTGTCTGGAGGTCGTGGCCACCGTCTTCTTCTTTTCTTGAGGGCGTATCATCAGGAAAACAAATTTCCCGGTTTTGGAAATGAGCTTACTGCATTGTTTTGCAGTAACCAAAGAGATGGCGGTAGGCGGTGCTACCTCTCGTATCCTGTACATCTTATTTCCCAAAGTAACAATAACAGCACGGGGCCTTGACTCATACACATCATGTCGCCTCCACAAGTATGGTTGTCCTAATAACACATCACAAACTTCAAGGGGAGCAATGTCACATAATACCTCATCCGTGAAGGGCTTGATGTTGTATGGACGGCGACATTGTTGGCTCACGCGAAGATCCCGTCCTTGGTGCAGCCACCCGATGATGTATGGTTGTGGATGTGCTGTGGTCGGTAAGCCCAACCGTTTCATGACCTCTGCCGAAATGAGGTTCTTTTGGCTCCCACTATCGACAATGAACTGTAGCGAGGATCCCTTTACCCACATCTGGGAGTGGAAGAGACGCTCCTCCTCCTCTGGATCTTCAAGTTCCTCCTTCTGGATCTTCGTGGTGGCAACAGTGGCGTTGGGATCCGCATCGATAATCTGCTTCCCTTTGTCATTCCCCTTATCAGGTTCTGACTCAGAGTCAGAACATGCATTTGATTCTGAAACCTTTAGCTTGGCCACCAATGACTACTTGGCCCGACACTCACTTGTGTTGTGAGTGGAGCTCTTATGGAACTCACACCACTTTCCGGTGTCCTTTTTTGGCTTCGTGGCGCTGTTCTTTGCTTGCAGCTTTGGCGAGTTGTCTTGGGCCGCCCCGCCTTGGATTTGTCCTTTGTTCTGCGGTTTGGGGGCACCTTTCCCTTGTTTCAGATTCACAGACATAAAGTCTCGCTTCTTCTGTTTAAACTTTTTCTCGACCTTGACGGCATATCGGTATGCCATGCCGAGCGAGGAGATGTTCAGGAATTCTATTTCTTCTTAGATGTACTTGTGCAGGCAGCCACGGTATTTGAGTACCAAATGCTTCTCTGTATCCTTGATACCCAACTTTGTGCGAAGGGTATGGAAAATATTGGTAAACTCTGGTACGTCTTGGTCCCTTCCCTGCCGTAGCGTGGTCCACTTTATGTATTGATCCTCATAGCTTCCGACAGGGTAGTACTGCTCCTTGATGGCATCTCGGAATGAATTCCAAGTCGGTGCAACTGAAAATAGTGAGCCTGTACTTTCATCCTTCTGCTCGCAGTAGGTTTCCCACCAATCCTTGACGTGGGGGGCTGCTTTGAGAAGAGCGAAAATAATCTTTTCCCGACTAGAAAAATCATGAACAGAAAAATAACCCTCTAGCACATTTAACCATTTATCGATGGCATCTGTGTCTATCTGACCCTCGAATATGGGGATTTCAAAATTAACTTGTACGTTAAATGGTGTGGCGTTTCCAGAGTTGCTGTTGGAAGCTGATGCGTCGCCCCTGAGTAGACGCTGAAGGATTTGGACAAAGTTGTCCATCATCGCGTTCCTTTGTCGCTCGAGGGCTTCTTCGAGCAAGATTTTGATAGGATCTCCTACCCCCTCGTCTTTCTTTTCATCCGCCATGGGAGGCCGTCGGGATTTGCGAGGCTGGTCTTGCAAAGGTTCAACTAGTTCAAGCCCTAACTCCTTATATCCCGACCTCGTTGGGGACATGCAAAGAAAAACAGAGAAGAAAAGCAGACCGCTCTGATACCACTGATCCGGATTTAAACAGGAACGCAATAAAATACAGAGATAACCATAAAGACAGATATGCAACGGAAATAATACCTCATTTCATTACTGTAAAATACTGAAATATGCTTACAAACAGAAATGGAAATAAACCAGCTAGGGCGATGGTAGCTTATCTCTGAGAAGAGATGTAGTGGCTACATGCCTCTGAGCTGTCTTACAATGAGGCTCGAAGGCCTATTTATTGTTGAGAAACAATGGAAAACCCTTCACATTCCAAAACCTAACCCTAGAAGATGAAACGCCAAATTGTGGGCCTCGTTTTTGGGTAAGTTGGTACATCAACTTCCCGGGGTCGCGAATTGGTCGTACTATCTCCGTTTGACGTGCATGATAGCCCGTTGGAAAGATCTCTCCGAGGACTACGACGGAAAGGACGATTTTTAGGCAGATAAGTCGCTGGCAGTAGATTTCCCAAAAAACGTCGTTTAGGGCCTCAAAACGGCTCCAGAAGTTTAGGACCCGAAAAACTGCTAAAAATAGTAAACTGTGTTATAATTAAGGAAACTGAAAAAACTGTAAGAAGCACTAGAGGGGATCCAAGTGGAATTAGCGGGTGGCCACCAATATCCACCTGGATCAATTGATGAGGGAGCACAAGACATTCAAGCAAAGGGAAAAACAGAGGAAGAACAGAAGGAAAAGAGGAATTTGATATGATCGTTGAGCATGAGACAGAAAAGGAGACAACAACAAAAACAGAGAGGGTGAAAAAGGAAAAAGGTTGAGAAGAAAAAGGCCAAGAAAGCCCAAATGAAAGTTGTCACAACCAAAGCAACCACACAAAAATTAAAAGGAAAGACACATCCAGTCAAGTAGACTGAAACAGTTGACACCGGACTTTCTACAGGAAGCATGGAAATAGAGCAGCAAAAGGAGAAATCACCTAAGATTTTAGCCAGGGAGGCAGCAGCTATGCTAGCTGCCTTAAGCACATCTCCAAAGCAAAAAGGGAAGCGAAAAAGGGAGCCTTCAGTATTTTAAGGCAAGAAGGAGCATGCGGATAAAAACTGGCAAACCCCAGCCACAATCAAAAGAGCCAATTACGATTGTGGACACCCCAGCTAAACAAAAGGAAAGGTCTCCTTCAAAGGCATCCATCAACTATGAACGGGGAAGCCCGAAAACGTCCACCTGGAGAGAAATGATTAAAATGATGGACACAAAGACCTCTCTACAGGAAGCTGAGACAGTTCTACAGGAAGTTGAGAATTCTCTACAGGAAACTCAAGCTAAGCTAAAAGAGATCGAGAAATTGGAGGAAAAGGCGGCCAAACAATCACAGGAAGAAGGAAAGACAAGGAAACATCTGATGAACAACAAAGAGAGGACAAGCTGCAGGCTGAGGTTGAGGTGCTAACAAAACTGCTACAAGAAAAGGAGCACAGGCAGTGGGAAGAAGCAAAGAGAAAAGCATGGTTTCATGACCGAGAAGAGGACATCACTTCAGAATCTTGGCATGACAGGGAGGCCACCAGGGCCATCAAAGATGAAGAGATAGATTAGTTGCTCAGAGGATGAGCAACACTTTCAATAGGGGGTGATGATGAGCCCCAAAAATGGATAATTATATGGGCTCATTTAGCCTCCTAATTCGACTTAATCCACCATTCTCATTAGTTTATTGCATGTTTTTTATTATATTTATGCTAATAGAGTGAATTGGGTTAGTCATTATGCCAACAAGTCTAATGTGTGCTTTATGCAGTCTTTTTGGTCAATTTTGAGACAAAATCAAAGGTTTAAATGAGCACTCGGCAGCCAAATTCGTGGAGAGGATTTTTAGGAAGGTGTCCCCTTTATTTATGGGCCCTTACCTTGAATTCTCCACCATCAGCTCGGAGTTCAAGGGCCACCAAATCAATTATCACAAGGGCAGCCGAGCAAGGGCTAGTAAAGGTGTTGTTAACTACAAGTTTTGGTAGCCGAGTTCCTAAAGTTTAGGAGGGTTGTTGGGGTCCTCAATTTGTATAAATAAGAAGGCTTAGGGCCTCATTTCAGTTAGTCACTTTGTAGGCAGAAGTTAGCTAGTTGGCAGTTCGATTTTAGTCATTTTTTAGTCATTTTTTAGTCAGTAGGTTAGCACTCTAGTGCTGCTCTGTTTTTGCTCATTTGTGGAGCCTTTGCTGTAAACATTTCTGTGATATGGTTATTTTTTGAATAATGGAGATCAGTTGCATTTTGCCTCAGTTCTAATATTCTTTTTTGGAGCTTGTAGCTCTTGGGGTTGGGCCCAACCCAGGTGCCACGACCTCATCCGTGCACTGTTATATGTTTTTCTGCTGCCTTTAATTAATTTCTACTAGTAGGTTACAATATTGTTTGGTCATTTAGTTCATTTTTGCTGATAGAAATAGTTGCTTATGTTTTAAGTTGATTTAATAGGTTAATAACATAGAAGAGCTTCAGAAAAAGGCTTTCAAGCACCTCTGATCTCACCTCTCCCTCAGTGGGACCATGAGCTGGGACCAAGGTGTCCTTGCTGCCACCAAAAACACTGTCTTTGCTTTATCATGCAATTATTAGTGTTAGATTCTCATTTGCAGAAGTTGATACCAGTTGTGATTACATGCTTATATCCATTCCTTTTTGGTTTCCATAGTTGATTTACGTGATTTGCTGCCAATAAACTGTTGTGCATCATGCTTATGGTTTCTAGGTCAAATTAGGTTTCAGTAGTTAGATCTTCGGTTTCATAGCATTTGCTGATCAGTTTTGGGAAATAATGTGAATAGTACTTGTGATACCTCCTCATATATCCTTACCCCATCCATGCAACCTGCTTCGTCTTCTAACTCAGATTCTTGCCTCTCATTTGCCACGTTTTCTCACTTTGCCCTAGTTTCTACATTTTTGTGCATCATTGCTCCCTCCATCCTTGAACAAATTCAATCGCTCCTTAGCTTCATTCACCAGGTCCTAGACCCCTTAACATCCTTATCCAATTTCCATTTCCACTTTACCACCATTTTTCCTCCATCAACCCTCCAAAATCCTCTTTTCGGAACATCCTGTAGAACCCCTGCAGACTTCCTGTAGAAGCTCACGAAAGCGGTTTCTTGATAGCCAAACTCTGTGAAACTCTCTAGAAGGGTGCTAGGGACCCCTTAGGCCCTCTTCGAACCTTCCCAACCTCTTGCAAGCATTTCCTTTCGCCAATCCACCTTTGCACAGTCAAAAACATTTAAAGCACATGCACAATAATTCTGCCAACTTACTCAAAAATACAAAAAGATGTTTCTTTTCAAATTTCACTTCAGAAATAGCTTAGTCACACGCATTGTACCTTTCTAAGAGTCAATGGAATTCCTTTCTGTAGCTTTCATCATTTTTCTTGCACCAGTAGGGTTATTTGGTAAAACTAGGGTTTGCTAGGGTTTGCATTTCCTTTTCGCTTTCAGTTTCTTTCTACAAGTAGATTATCCCCCTTTGAGTTAGCTTTCATCCATCAGTTAAAAAGATTATTCTAAGAGCTCATAGAAGTTGGCTTAAGCTCCTAGCGGACTTGTGCCAGCTGATCAAGTGACAGTCACGGCAAGAGCTAGTACTTGTGCATACAGCACCATCGCTTCCAAGTTTGTTACGAACTACCGGGTTGATAAAATTAAAGAAGGGAGTTCCAGGAGTTGCAGCATTATTGCTGCAATACTGGGGCCCACTAGATAAATTTGCCCAGATCCTTCGACATCTACCCACAGGTGACGCATATTCATCTAGCAGCCACTCTGGAAGCGCCACTCCTTTTAAGGTACAAGTTAACTTTGATATTCCCATATTTGAGGGCCTAATAAATGCAAATGCCATAGATAAATGGTTAAATATGTTGGAAGGATATTTTTTAGTTCATGACTTTTCCAATCAGGAAAAGATTACTTTTTCACTTCTCAAAGCCACCCCACATGTCAAGGACTGGTGGGAAACCTAGTGTGAACAAAAGGATGAGGGTGAACCCTCTTTGTTCTCAAGTGCACCCACTTGGGATTCTTTTCGAGATGCCATCAAGGGACAATATTACACTTTTGGGAGCTATGAAGGTAAATACATAAAGTGGGCCACACTATGACAGGGAAGGGACCAAGATATGTCAGAGTTCACAAATATGTTCCATACCCTTCGCATGAAGTTGGGTAACAAGGATACTGAGTGGAATTTGATATTCAAGTACCGTGGCTGTCTAGACAAGTACATCCAGGATGACATGGAGTTCCTAGATATTTCCTTGCTCGGCATGACGTACAGATACGTTGTCAAGATTGAGAAGAAGTTTAAACAAAAGAAGCATGACTTTGGATCTATGAATACAAAGCAAGGAATAGGCACCCCCAAACCATAGAGCCAAGGAGGGGCTACCCAAAACAGCCTGTCGAAGCTGCAAGCAAAGAACAACACCATGAAGACAGAGAAGGACACGGGAAAATGGTGTGAGTTCCATAAGAGCTCCACTCACAACACAAGAAAGTGTCAGGCCAAGTAGCCACTGGTGGCCGAGCTAAAGGCCTCTGAATTAGACATATGTTACGACTATGAATCAAAACCCAATAAGGGGAATGTTACACTAAAAAATGTCACCATGACTATTTGCAGTTAGTATGGCTCCATCCACTGTCATACTATCCCCCTTTGCAAGTCTCATTCCTCTGCTTTCCATGTCAAACTTCAAGAAAGAGAGAAAAGTCATTTAAAAGTCAATTATCTCTGGTACGCAGTTTCTCTTAGCCTCACCTGTAGGTACGCAACCCAAGTTCACAAAACCTGCGTACTTGTACGCTCTGTATGTAAAGGGATGGGTGCGTACTCCTGTAAAGGTCAAAAGGCGCAAGTTTCACTCTAAAAAAGTTACTTGTGGTCATTTCTAGAGTCTTCTAGAAGCATGTTTGACGTGTATGAAGCGCCTCCAGATGGTTCATGTATCCCTACCAAAGAGGAACTTATCCCATCAATAGGGGAGCTATCCCATCCAAAGAGGGGCTTATCCCATTGATGGTGGACCTGAATAACTTCCTCTAGAGCACTATAAATACAGGCATTGGGCCAAAGGGAGGGGAGGTTGAAAGCTGAACATTCCTAAGGGTAGATGCTGCTGGAATTAGGACTTCCTTGTAGAAGCTTGTGAGGAGAGATTACCATCTTTACTTGTTTCCATTGGGAGGTGGGTGAGCTGATCAGAGTAAGGGAGAACTCTTGTGGACGCTGGGAGGAGCTTGCACAACACCAAGGCTCAGGTTGTAATGGTTCCTTTTGTTACCTTTTAATACAAATTAGTCCATTCTTCTCAACAATTTGTTATTAATGAGTTGTTTCATGTACTCCTTGGTCTACATGTTAAATATGTTTTATTTTATGTGATATTCAGGTGCTATTTAATCGTTTGATTGTTGGTGAATGCAGGTTTCGAAGGGAAGGAGGAGCTCATCTGGATCAACGAAGCTGGACTACTACAACAGCGTTGGATTACAGGTAGGATCTAAACACTTGATTTCTCATATTGTAAAAGCATATTTAGAGAAGGATTGCTCTTATTTGTCTTGTTTGTCATTAGAGAGTCTTAGGCTTTCTAGGAAGGTCGGTTGTGTCCGCACTAACGACTCTTTCCGCGTGACAAAATGGCGACCATACTGGGGACTTTTCCCTTTCCTTCCATCAATGCAGACCCTTCATTTGCATCCATTCATATGATTACTTCAGACGCTATTATTTACGATGATCCTTGGATTGTCCCATCTGAATCTGAAATAGACTCCTTCGGTAATGCAATGCCTTTGAGTCCATATGAAATTGCTTATGAAGCCGTGCAGTCTTTTTCCGACTCTAGTTCAACCCAATTCGACCAAATGAATGTGGTCCGTGAAGAATCATTTTTTACGTCAACCTCGGAATGGATAACGTTTCCCGAAGTTGTGTCATCTGACGAACAACTTCGCGAAATCCTAAGTGTAGACGATCTACCATGGGAAGATCTTCATCATAGATCTTCATTTTTACCTGAGGCTGATGACTTTGGAAATGATTTTTCATCAATTTTTACAGCTGAATATGTCAAAGACGCTCAGAATCCCATGAAACATCCTGATTCAGAGTTGAATTTGGGAAACATTTCCCAAACTATTGCCATTGACATTTCAGTCAAAACCGGAGTTATTGAAAACATTCATATAGGTGCCTCGTGTACATATAACGAAATTCAAACATACAAGGTCCTATTTCAAGAATTCCACGACGTGTTTGCCTGGTCCTATGAGGAAATGCCAGGAATTGATCCCTCCATTGTTGTTCATGAAATCAAGACCTACCCGGACGCTAAACCCGTTCGGCAACGTCTGCGTCAAATACACCCTAGGAAAGCGGCTGCGATTAAAGCAGAAGTCGAGAAGCTGTTGAAAGCAGGTTTCATTTATCCAATCCCGTTAACAGATTGGGTATCGAATATTGTTCCGGTTAACAAGAAACAAGGAACAATAAGAATATGTATCGACTATAGGGATATAAATCGTGCTTGTCCAAAAGACAACTATCCTACACCCTATATCGATCAAATAATTGATGATTGTGCCGGCAATGAAATATTTTCCTTTATGGACGGTTTTTCCGGTTACAACCAAATCAATATTCTACCTGCCGATCAACCAAAAACGGCTTTCATTTGTCCTTGGGGGACGTTTTCTTATTGCAAATTACCTTTCGGACTTAAGAATGCCGGAGCCACTTTCCAACGGGCAATGTCTTACGCGTTTCACGACATCAAGCACATTGTGCAACCGTATCTCGATGATTTGCCTGCTCATTCTTTACATCGGGCTGATCACCTTGTCCATTTACGCGCTATTTTTATGAGGTGTCGGCATTATCGAATTCGGTTGAACCCACACAAATGTGTCTTCTGCATAGAAGTGGGACGATTGCTAGGATTTTTCGTTTCAAAAGCCGGTATCCGCGTCGATCCCTCGAAGGTCGAAGCTATCATCAAATTTCCTCCTCCTTCGAGTTTGTGCCAACTCCAAAGTTTGCAGGGGAAAGCAAACTTTTTAAGTCGATTCATTCCTAACTACGCTGAAGTTACAAAGGGTTTCACCCGGTTTTTGAAACAAAACGCTCAATTTTCTTGGGATGAGATAGCTCAGAAATCTTTCGATGCACTTAAGCACGCGTTAACCCATGCACCGTTGCTGCATCCTCCCAATTACAACCAGGATTACTTTTTGTATCTCGCCGCCTCCCACTCCACCATTGGAATGGTCTTAGTTCAGGAAGACGAATTCGGAACGGAACATGTGATATATTATCTTAGTAGGATGTTAAATCCCACTGAGCTAAAATATTCACATGTGGAGAAATTGGCCCTGGCAGCTGTGCAAGCTGTCCAGCGTTTTCGTCATTACATTATTCTCCGTAAAACTACAGTGATTTCGGATTGCAACCCTATGATCTATATTTTGACAAAACAATTGCTTGGGGGCAAGTACTCCAAATGGATTGTTATCCTGCAGGAGTTCGATTTGGAGTTTGAGAAGTCCAAGTCTAAGAAATCCTTAGTTTTTGCGGAATTGATGTGTGACTTCTCGCGTGCTGACACGGAAACTGTGGCAGAGGAACCCATTGCGGACGAATCTCTATTTCTTATCAGCACTTTAGATCCGTGGTATGGGGATATAATCGTCTATCTCCAAACCCAATCCTTTCGGCCCGAAGCTTCAAATTCGGAACGCCGGAAAATTCGATTCCAGTCCCAACAATACAGAATTATTGGAGATACTCTTTATCGTCGTGGGGCGGACTTGGTTTTTCGTCGTTGCTTAACTCAGGAAGAGGCAGAAAGGGTTTTGAATGATTGTCATTCTAGAGCATGTGGCGGTCATATGTTTGGGTATGCCATAGCCCAGAAGGTGTTGCGTGCTGGCTATTTCTGGCCGTCCATGTTTAAAGATTGTATCATTGCGGTCCAAAAATGCCACAACTGCCAAGTGTTTGATCGCAAGATGCACGCACCACCTGCTCCTCTCCACCCTATAATTGCCGTTTGTCCTTTTGCTAAATGGGGTATCGATTTTATTACTTGTAACCCTCACTCGGCCGGGGGGCATGCGTATATCATCCTTGCGGTTGATTATTTTACTAAATGGGCCGAGGCGATGCCTACATTCGAGGCAAGCGGCAAAACAGCAACGATTTTCGTATTCAATCATATTATTGCTAGGTTTGGTGTCCCACAAGCGATAATCACTGACCATGGGCGCCATTTTCGAAACATTATGATGACAGAACTTACAAGCCAGCTTGGTTTACGCCATGATAGTTCTACTCCTTATTATCCTCAAGCAAACGGTTTGGTTGAATCCATCAACAAAGTTCTTGTTATCATGATCCGACGAATCATTGGTATTCATCGGTCGAATTGGCATAACATGTTATTCTCAGCACTTTGGGCGTATCGAACCTCAGTAAAAACATCAACAGGGTTCACTCCTTTCCAACTAGTTTATGGTTTGGAAGCAGTGTTGCCCATTGAATGCGAAATCCCATCACTTCAAATGGCTATCGAATTACTTCCAGCTACTTCCGAAGAGGAGAAGCGTCTATTATACTTAGCTAAATTAGATGAGACTTGACGTGACGCTACTTTGGCAATCGAGACTCACGCAAAAAGGATGAAAGCTCAGTATGACCGTAACGTGACCCCTCGTAATTTTTCGGAAGGAGACCTAGTGCTATTATATGATCAAGCTAACGATAAATTAGGTGCTGGAAAATTCGTTCCCATGTGGCATGGGCCCTACATTGTCAAGCGGAAGTTGGCAAAAGGGGCCTATGAGCTGGTAGATTTTGATGGGGACTCTTTGGGTAAGCCCAGAAATGGACTTTACCTAAAGAGGTATTATGCTTAAATGGTGGGTATGGAGATTTAGTTAGTCCTAGTTAGGTTAATTTTCTTTTTAACTGGTATGTTTGCTTAGTTTAGGCTGTGTGCTTAGTTTAAAGAGTGTGTTTTTGTCGTTATTCTGGCTTATCTTGGTTTTACTCTTGATATTGCAGATGTCGACGCCTCTCCAAACGTACATTGGATTTGCTGATGGTGCTTGTCGTAGTACACGGAATATCTCTTCCGCAGCTTGGGTTATCTATTCGCCCTCTAACGAGTTAGTTTCTATGCATGGGGTGAGCCTCGGTCAAACAACAAACAACATTGCAGAATACAGTGCAGTGATTGAATTATTATCTGAATCTATTTCATTTGGGATTCGGAGTTTGATAGTGAGGTTAGATTCTGAACTCGTTGTATTACAGCTTAATAGAGTCTATGCCATTAGAAATCTAGTGTTATTAAGATTGTTTTTGAGGGTGCGTCTCTTGGAACGTGAATTTGATTACATTGAATATCAGCATATTCCAAGGTCTTTAAATACATTAGCAGATGCAATGGCGTCTCGAATGTTAAATAGACATTTGTAACAATCATAAATGTAAATTTATAAACATTTCATCACACATGTTTAACAAAATAAGCCAGTAATAATGATATATATAGATAGGAGTGTGTCAAAAATATACATCGTCTTCGATCATAGGTTGAAAAAACACCTTATGATCGGCAAAAATGATAAGTACAAAAAACCAAAAATGTCATATGTGTCTACAAAAGTGACTAGCCAATCACTGGTGGTGCTCTCTATACGAGACCACTGCCCGCGCTACCCTACACAGGAACCTCCTGAAAGGTCCTGGGACTGCGACCACGTTGCGCTGAAGTCGGATAAGAATGTCATCTATAGTGGTCTCTGGTATATCCGCCGTCAGACGCTCTAGATCCTGTTCCAGCTCGGCTAAGGTCTCTGCGGCCGCATCCTGTGGGGCTGATGTTGGTACAGCTGGTACTCTCCTCTCAAAAGCCTAGAGGTTGGCCGGACGTCGTGGACCTACATCTGCATTTTGAAAATTTGTGCTGTCAGTTTTGAGACGATATATAAAAAACAAAAAAAAAAATACATAATTTAAAACTTGTGAAGAATGAAGTACCTCTATCGTCCCATTGTTCTCCCTGTGGAAGAACCATGTCTGGATCATTGCGAAAATCCATTCCGGCATACGGAAAATCCTGAATCGCAAAGACCTGGCCCTCCAGCCAGTGAAAGTAACCATCAGGAAATCGAACAACTGCTGCTCCCTCGTCAGGATGTCGGGCCATTACCGCAACCCATCTCGTCAACTTAGGCTCCCGAGGAGCCCCAACTGGAACTGTAAGATGCTGGGGGATCAGCATTGGAACTCTCTCTAGGGCAAAGCTCATGACTAAAGGCCCATATCCAAAGGTCTTCAGTTGTCCTCTCTTTGCCCTGGTTAGTTGGCCCTTCATATTGGCCAACACAACATCGCACCAGTTGGAAATGGTGCCTTGGAAGCAATCTATAGCCATCCGCATTTGGGATCCAGTGGCTATGTGCAAAGCGGCAGCGCCGCAGAGTCTGGTAACTGTAAAGGCAATTACCATGAGTTCAGGTCAGGATATATATTTGATTTCTATCCCCTTCTCCTGGTTTTGATTGTTGCACCACTCTAGCCGGAGACTAGCAAGGGATTGGCCACCCGGCCTAGTCCCGAATAGAGAGAGTTTCTCGCCCCTGTTAGGCAAGCCAGTGAGAAAGTATATGTCGGAGGACTCTATCTCGAGCTGGTTTTCTCCGATGTAAAAACATTGATCCTGAATATTCCACCTTTCAACCAGCCACTCTAAGAATGGCACCTGGGCCCTCATGCCAGGTATAGCCCAGTATTTATAGAGACCGCATGCCTTTAACGCATCAATAGAAGGTTGATGACCTATTGCGGCCAAATCAACGTCTTTGTGCTCTCTTTCACGCCAATCCAGCATGGTGAGTGACCTACACACCAAGAAACAATAGTTAGAATTCATTAAATAAAATTTGGTTGGTTGAAATTGGAGTTTGGGGTTTCAAAATGCGTGTTTCACGGGGTACGCACCCCGCGTTCAGAACACAGAGCGGCGGTACGCAGCTGGTCTGAAGGCGGGCTGCGTACCCCGACCTTTTTCCTATATACGAAAAAGTCGGGGTACGCAGGTCGCCCATAGGGCACCTGCGTACCCCGAGAAACATATTTTAAAACCCTAAACCCCCTAAAAAAATCAAACTAAAACTTGAAATGAAATTCTAAACGGATGAAATTGAAGAGGAGGATGTTGTGAAATACCTGAAAGAGACGGCGCTCGATTCTGACGGTCGGATTCTCCGCAAAGTCCACGGGAAGTTTTCTTGTCAAAAGCCCTTTTCTCAACCTCAGCAGTAAAATGGTAAAAATGACATGGTAAAAGGTCTTTTTATAGGTTTTTTGGATGAATGAATGCTAAGTTTGTTTATTTTTCACCATGAAAGGACGTTTTTCAATGTATTTTTACCCATCTTAAACAGGTATGAGTAATGTGTCATTTTTGTGCAGGACAAAAGGACTTTAGAATAAAATCATCATTTTTCACGAACCAAAACATCAGAGTCATCTTTTAAGCTCTTTTCTGACTCCTAAAACATGAAAAGATTGCCGAGCATTTCTTTTACACTCGTTAAAACGGAACTAAAAGACGGTCCCCTTATAGCTCTTTTCTGACCGTAAAAACAGGAAAAGATTGCCGGGTTTTTGTCGTTTCAAACTCGATACGGAAATAAAACGACGTGTCCTTGATCGCTTTTTACTTTTCAGGTCAGAGACACTAATCATGAAAGTACTCCTTGGTCGCGAGATCAAGCGGTTCTCTCAGGTATTATTTTATACTTTTTCGGGCTTGGGAGACACAAATTTACGAAAAAGTTCACCGTGGAGTCTTCTTTAGTTTTTTCAGACTCTCTAAAAATGAAAAACGCAAAGTTTCTCCTATACTGGACTTGTTAAAATTTCACAGTAAAGGACCTGTTCGATTACAAACAGGAACGGACCACTCCTTCTTAGGGTCCGAATCTAAACTAAGTTGGACTCATCCGAAGGATGAGCTTATAATCAAGCATATGTTATCCTCCTCAAGCTTGTAAAAAATAAAGAGGTACTTGCTAGAAATGGTGGGGGAAAGAGAGAAGAATGAACTAATTTGTCATCCTTTGTTACAGAAGAACCTTATCACCGCTCTTGAACATGACACTTTTCATTCACCTGGGTTGGGAAATCCTTTGCCGTAAAAGTTGATCAAACCACTTTGAAAGTCTTCAACCGTTTCCGGGTATTAACTTTGGGTCAATCGTCACCAAACCATTTGTCGTGTCGTTATGTGTTCAAGAGGTCTCTGCAAATAAACCATTCATATGCAAAATACTTGTCATCCATTTGACCATCCCTGAGTCAGTCCTTACAGCAACATTTCTTCAACTTGAACAATGATTTCGTGTTGTGGGCTTGCCTGCAACGAGTCGCTTTCTATCGACATCAGCACATTATCTAGAAAGATGACTTAGAAATCGTCAGTACCTTGAAGGCTGCATGCATCAATGGCAGGTTTCTCGCCTTTGACGACAGTTTACATCATTGACTTTCGATCAAAGGATTCCGTGACATGTTCGACATCAACTCATTCATTCACATTTCATGGATTGTACTGGGTACTTTGAGAACCATTGACATCACTGGTGGTCTCTCTCACACTTGTTAACGGTTTACATCATTGACTGGTAATCAAGTGGTTTCTACCATGTTCGACATCAACTCATTTATTCGCATGGATAGAATCGTACCAATTCGGGAGGTAGAAATGAAGACCCTGGATCTAGTTTCCACCATCCAGGCTGCGAGGAGTTTTGTATTCATTATACAGTAGACTAATCATAAACAGATGGCTGCGTCCATACCGTGTCTACAAAAGTCTATGATTGTGATGTACTGCGAAATCATTCTTGTATCAGAGCAGTAGTTAGATTGTTAGTTAAAGTTTTCAATCTGAGTATGGGAATGCCTACCTCAGCGATGATATCATCTTATATATGTATTTTGTGTTGAATATTTGCAGGTTCTGACCGGGTCCTCCACAAGATACTCCTTGAAATGATAAAGTACTTCACCCTTCCTAGATCATAAAAACCCTAATCTACTACAGGCTTCGCACTTTAGGGGGCAATCTGTTACACTAAAAAATGTCACCATGACTATTTGCAGTTAGTATGGCTCCATCCACTGTCATACTATCCCCCTTTGCAAGTCTCATTCCTCTGCTTTCCATGTCAAACTTCAAGAAAGAGAGAAAAGTCATTTAAAAGTCAATTATCTCTAGTACGCAGTTTCTCTTAGCCTCACCTGGGGGTACGCAACCCAAGTTCACAAAACCTGTGTACTTGTACGCTCTGTATGTAAAGGGATGGGTGCGTACTCCTGTAAAGGTCAAAAGGCGCAAGTTTCACTCTAAAAAAGTTACTTGTGGTCATTTCTAGAGTCTTCTAGAAGCATGTTTGACGTGTATGAAGCGCCTCCAGATGGTTCATGTATCCCTACCAAAGAGGAACTTATCCCATCAATAGGGGAGTTATCCCATCCAAAGAGGGGCTTATCCCATTGATGGTGGACCTGAATAACTTCCTCTAGAGCACTATAAATACAGGCATTGGGCCAAAGGGAGGGGAGGTTGAAAGCTGAACATTCCTAAGGGTAGATGCTACTGGAATTAGGACTTCCTTGTAGAAGCTTGTGAGGAGAGATTACCATCTTTACTTGTTTCCATTGGGAGGTGGGTGAGCTGATCAGAGTAAGGGAGAACTATTGTGGACCCTGGGAGGAGCTGGCACAACACCAAGGCTCAGGTTGTAATGGTTCCTTTTGTTACCTTTTAATACAAATTAGTCCATTCTTCTCAACAATTTGTTATTAATGAGTTGTTTCATGTACTCCTTGGTCTACATGTTAAATATGTTTTATTTTATGTGATATTCAGGTGCTATTTAATCGTTTGATTGTTGGTGAATGCAGGTTTCGAAGGGAAGGAGGAGCTCATCCGGATCAACGAAGCTGGACTACTACAACAGCGTTGGATTACAGGTAGGATCTAAACACTTGATTTCTCATATTGTAAAAGCATATTTAGAGAAGGATTGCTCTTATTTGTCTTGTTTGTCATTAGAGAGTCTTAGGCTTTCTAGGAAGGTCGGTTGTGTCCGCACTAACGACTCTTTCCGCGTGACAGGGAATAACACACAGAAGAAGATCATTGATGTGGAGCCCATTGCCACCATGCCACTACCAAGATCCAGAAGATTGGTCCTAAATATCCAAAGGAGGGGGAATGCCTCTTCCACTCACAAATGTGGGTGAAGGGTTCTCCGTTGCAGTTCATTGTCAACAATGGGAGCCAAAAGAACCTCATTTTAGAATAGGTCATGAAGTGGTTGGGCTCAAGGAATAAAACACATCCACAGTTGTACAAAATCGGGTGGCTTCACCAAGGACGAGATCTACGCATCAGCCAGTAGTGTCTCCTTCCCTATAACATCAAGCCCTTCATGGATGAGGTTCTATGTGATGTTGTTTATCTTGAAGTTTGTGATGTATTCTTAGGACAACCATACTTGTGGAAGCGACATGTTGTATATGAATCTAGACATTGCTCTGTGATTATTACTTTTTCCAATAAGTTGTACAAGATACCATAGGTAGCCCTGCCTACCATAATCTCTTTGGTCACTCCAAAGAAATGCAGTAAGATCATTTCCCAGACCAAGAAATTTGTTATCCTCATGATTCACCCTCAAGGAAAGAATAACGTTGTGGCCATGGCTTCTAGGTAGGACTCCTCTGAATAACAAGAAAAGATGGATAAGGTCGTGGAGGAGTACACAGAAATTTTCACCTCACCTACAGGGGTACCTCTACACTATCAGGTTAAGCACTCCATCAATCTAACCCCAGGTGTGCCACTGCCCAATGGACCGATCTATCGATGCTCTATTCTGGAGAACAATGAGATCAAGAGGTAGATTCAGGAACTATTGCAGAAAGGGAACATCAGGCCAAGTTCATCACCCTGTGGAAGCTCGATTGTATTGGTACAGATGAAGGATGGGACTTGGATACTTTGTATTGACTATCTGCCACTAAACAAGATCATTTTCTGGAATAGGTACCCAATCCCGGGGATTGATGACCTTATAGACCAGCTCAAGGGGGCTAAATATTTCAGCGAGTTTTTTTTGAATTCAGGTTATCACCAAGTGCTTATCGAACTCTCTGATGTGTTGAAGTCTACCTTCAAACCCAAAGACGACATTTTCGAATGGTTGGTCATGATGTTTGGATTGACAAATGTCCCTCCAACCTTCATGAGACTGATGGAAGACATCTTGTGACCCTTCACAAATTCATTCGTGATGGTGTATTTAGATGACATCTTGATCCTCATCGAGAGTTTGGAAGAGCACCTCCATGATATTTGGCAAGTCCTTCAAACCCTATGACAACACAAGTTGTGTGCTAACTTGGAGAAATTCACTTTTGGCCTGAACTAGGGTGTACATGTGGACCCATCCAAGAACTAAGTCATTTGGGATTGGCCAGCCCCAACCACTCTAATAGAGCTCTACAACTTTTTGGGTCTTGCCAATTTCTACCACAGGTTCATGTTGGGGTTCTCTCATATCACTTGGCCTTCAAGTCAAGTCACAAAGAGTGGAGTGAAAGAAAAGTTTTCTTGGTCTGAAACCCAACAGCAGGCATTTTCTGAGTTGAATCATCGCCTCTTCTCTACACAAGTGCTCAAATTACGAGACCTACAACAACCATTTAAGATTGAGACAAAGGCCTCTGACTATCCTATTGGTGTGGTTCTTACTCAGCATGGGAATCCAGTGGCTTACCATAGTGAGACACTTTCAGACACAGTCTGAAAGTATCCCACATACAACAAAGAAATGTATTCCATTATGTAGGACTATCCTCAATGGAAGCATTACATTATGGGGAAGGAAACCGTCATCCACACAGACCACTGACCCCTACAGTTCATACAGACATAGGGCAAGTTGCAGAACAATTGGCATGAGAAATGTTCCACCTACCTGCAACCATATAAACATTAAGTATAAGAAGTGTAGCACCAATAATGTCTTTTATTGCCTCAGCCAATCACCGATCATGGTGCTAATCAGTGTTCTCGACTCCTATGGGCACAAGACTTTGAGGTGGCAGTATATTTACAAGTGTGATCCAGCATTCGACAACACATACCAGACACTCCTGGAAGGGAAGCAAGTTCCAAATTTTCACCTTCAAGATGTGTTGTTATGCCACCTTAGACACATTTGTGTACCTTCAAGTGAGCGTGCCAAGATGATTCAGGAGGCACACTATAGTCGGGACACTAGATATTTCGAAGTAGAGAAAATAGTGGAAGTATTGCAAAAGTATTTTTATTGGCCAAAACTTCATCAAGATGTTAGGAAGTACATTAAATACTGCACCACCTGCGCCAATGACAAACCAACCATCAAGAAGCAAGGCCTGTATACTCATCTTCCTACTCCTAGTTGGCCTTGGGAATCTATCTCCTTGTATTACCTGTCAGGCCTTCCTTCTACTAAGCACAACAACGATTGCGTTTTCATGGTTGTCTACATATTCTCTAAGATGGGCATCATGGCGGCCTGCAAGAAGAGTATCATAGAAAAGGCCACTTCTAATCTCTTCTTTGAATGAGTGTGGATACACTTTGGGATCCCATAGTCCATTGTCTCAGATCGAGACAACAAATTCCTGAGTGCATTTTGGTCCAGTCTTTGGTTGATGTTGGATACAAATCTTACTGAGTCCACGACTTCCCATCCCCAAACTGATGGCCAAACAGAGGTTATCAACAGGATGATCATACACATTTTATGCATGTACAACACAAAGAATCCATGCATGTGGGTTGAAAGTCTCCCTTATGCCCAACACAACTACAACAAAGCTCTCCATAGCTCAACAACCCATAAACCCTTTCAGGTATGGCTGGGATTTCAGCCATTATGTCCCATTGATGTGGCCATACCATTTGCAGCCACTTAGATAGATTCATCTCATGTCTAGTCCGAAGCCAAAAGAGCTCACATATTCATTGAGCACATTCAACACATCCACCAGTAGGTCCATGATATATTGGATAGAGCCAATGCTAAGTACAAGCAACACCATGATCAACATTGAGTGTCGCATGAGTTCTAGGTGGGTGACAAAGTTTGGCTACATTTGTAGAAGGAGCGCCTCATTGGACCCCACTGCAAGTTTCACCCACTCTGATATGGACCATACACCATAATCAAGGATCTCAGTGACAATGCCTTCAAGCTCAGCATCCCAGTGTTCCTTGGTCTACACCAAGTGTTCAACGTAGACCGCCTTTGGCCATACTTTTCACCATTGTTGGACACAACCAACATTGCAAAACAACTCACACCAACAGAGCTCAACTCAAACTACATAGAATAGGCCACAATTGATCAGATAATGGGAACATAGATAAATAACACTCGCCAATAGAGGAAACAACTATATCGAGTTGTCAAAGCAGGCCAACTCCTTCACCAGGGCAAGTGGTTCACTAAGGACCAGGTTCAATAGAAATTTCCTCACCTCATGGAGGCTTTGCACACAATGGGGAACATTTCTTCCTAAGGGGGGAGGAATGATCCAGGTGGATATTGGTGGCCACCTACATAGTCGACCTAGACCTTCCAGCCAGTTTCACCTATTTCCTTATTTACTTCAGCATTTACTATTTTTAGCAGCTTTTCGAGTCCTAAACTTTCGGAGCAATTTTGACCCACTAAATGAAATTTTTTTTAGGCCTACTACAAGCCCATAGCCATACATAGGGGCCTTTGGTAAAACTTGTATTACTCAAATATACCTTTCCAACAAGGTATCGTACACGCCAAACAGAGATAATATGACCAAGTTACGACCCCAGGAAGTTGGCTGCCCAACTAACCCCAACATAGCCCACAAAATCTTAGAGTTACATCTCCTAGGGTTAGGGTTTTGGTTTTTTAAATTTTTCTCATGTTTTTTAATAATAAATAGGCCCTTGAGCCTCATTACAACATAGTTCAGTTGGCATGTAGCCATCGCATCTATTCTCATAGATAAGCTACCATCACCCGAGCTATCTTATCTCCATTCTATTTGTAAGCATAGTTAAGTATTTTTCTATTAATGAAATGAAGTGCTTTTATGTTGCATCTCTGTATTTATGAATATATCTGTAATCTTTTGCCTTCATGTTTAAGTTAAGATCAACAGCTCATGTTTGGCTTTTTCCCAAGTGCTAAATTTGTATGTCTCGGACATCTTTTGAATTTTGTGGTACATTCCCTATTGAGAGTGGCCAAATTATGCTTTTTCTTTTCTTTTTGGCTACATCAAACTTTGGGGCATCATTCTAGGCCTAACCTAAGGTGTGTACAAGGGGAGTGGGAGGTTAACCCTTTGTGAACCCGGTGGAAACATGTGGACACAGATGGGTAAAGAGATGAATGGGGCTAGAATGAGTGGAAGGGGAGAAATGTAAGTGGTATCGGGAAGTGATACCACACAACCAAAATCAATATTTCCCATTTATTTCAATCACTAAATTTCATGGCCAGTAAAGGAGATCTCACTAGACTAGGATACAAGGGTAACCACAAAATCAGGCAACAAAAACAAGAATACATACCTAACCCACTCTTTCTAGTGAATGCCCCCACAAATTCATGCTCAGTTCCCATGACGAGTAAGGAAAAATACTGAACTATACCAATGAAATCCATACCTTTGGGGTCGAGAGTCCCACCTTTAAATATACATTCATAATAGATGGGACAAGAACCACATGGTTGGCTCAAGTGGCAGAGAAAATGGCACATTGAGCTATCTGGGGGGTTACAAGGGGATACTAGTTACCGGCTAAGGACCATCTAGGAGAAAAAAATTCTTCTATGCATACTACCCACAGGTGGTAGGTAACATCTGGCCCCAACTGGGACATGAGCTCTTGGAAAAGTGATTGAAGCCAATCGAATAGGAGGTCATGAGAACACCAACAATCTCTTGGTACCTTAGACCTGTTACCTACACATATCAAAGACCAAGCACACAGGGAAACATGCTTTTGTGGTTTCTTATGATCACCCATGCTTAATGTTAGGCCATATAAATCAACAAGAAACAAAAATCATTTTTAATGCAAGTTTAACCTAAATGCAACTAATCTACCATGATAATATCAAATGATGTTATTTCTAATGCAAAAATAAGCATGCAATGTATCTTACCCTAACATACATATAGTAAGGCTAATGCTAAGTGTAATCAAAGGCTAGTGCAATCAACATATCATCATATCAATATGCATATGCCTATCAGTATTATTACTCGTGAAACAAATCCCAATGTGAATACAAACACAATCACATGGAAGGTGAGGTGGGTTCAAGGTTCGAAAATATGATCTCCATCCGAGGTAAGAGGAAGTTGTAGGAGAAGGAAAATAAGTTAATCCATAAGTGCATGGCTTTCCCTCTAGTTACACAATGGTGGAATGAATGATCACCCTTAGGAGCTTCCTATCACAATCATTACTCATAATATTATGCTTTGTAGATTCCGAAAAGGTAAAACATATTGGTTGCTCAATGGAATGACTGTATTCATGACCTTGAGGCTGTGAGGGGGAAGGAGGGATGGATCTAGTGGATGGATTAAGATGAGGGGTGAGGGAATCACTTGTGGAAGACTCAATATGATGAATGGGTAAAAACAGAGAAGGGGAGGGTGAAGTCTCACGTTGAACATGATTTTCCTTCTCAAAATGATAACTTAAAGGCTCAAGTTATTTGAATATAGAATCACAAGGAGGATAGTTGGGAGCTTTGTCTATTTCATCGTATTAGTATCAAAGATTGGGTCTTTCATAAAAGGAGAATCAATTACTTCCAATTGCCCCTTTCATGCAAGGGAAAATAAAAATGCTCCTTCCCAAGGGTATCAATAGATATGTCGTCATAAATAATTCTCAGGAGAAATGGAAGACTAGTCTCAACATAATCCTCCTTTTCGATATGATAAATGGGACAAATATCAAATTGAGGACCCATAATTTCCCATTACCCCTTTTCAATGCAAAATTAATCTTCAATTTAATCTTCCAAGGGGTTAATGGGATTACCTTCCCTAGGTTTCTCAAAAGAAAAGTTATTGGGAGTAATATGCTTGAGAAAGGTAAGGTGAGCCTCAACTTCACTTTTTATAGCCTCATCTTTCCCAACACACGTGTCCATAAAATCTTCCTTTTCATCATGTGGAACTAGGGTGGAATCATATTTTTTCTCATTATTTTGGTCCCCAAGGTCCTCTACAACTTCATCAAATTAATTCCACTCTTCCTATATTCCTCGCTTTGATGATGATCCTTCACACTTGATGCTTCTTTAATGTCATATTGATCGTCCAATTGATTTCCCTTTGTTGCAATTTATGAATGATTATAATATTTTTCAGTGTATAGGTCAGTTAGAATATTAAAAGAATAGGTTAAGCCAACAAAGTTAAAGAGACGACTAGGATCCTTCTCATAGGCACGCCCCATTATGTAGAGTTTCTTTTGTATTGACCTTGGAAGCTTGAGCATGAATTCCTTATCCATGTCCTCCAATAAATATTGATAAAATTCAACATATTTATCAACATCCCTTTATAGTTCTTTAATAAAGGTGGGAAAACAACAACCCTGGTGTATACCTTTTTACTTTTATTCATTTTTCTTCATAACTTCTTGGGGCTCCAAGGGATGACAGCATGATGGTAATATGTTGCAGTGGATATCCCCTTAAGGTGGGGCGAATCATCTCCCACTAGGGGTTTGGATAATCATGGGTTCCTTAATCATAGAGGGTCTCATCTATGGCCCATAGGAACTAGGTTGATGACCATGGATAAGAGGTAGAGTTCATGTTTGGGATTTTCCCATGTGCTAAATTTGTATGTCTCGGGCATCTTCTACATTTTGTGGTACATTTCCTATTGAGAGTGGCCAAATTATGCTTTTTCTTTTCTTTTTAGCTGCATCAACCTCCGGGGCATCGTTATAGGCCTAACCCAAGGTGTGTATAGGGGGAGGGGGAGGCTAACCTATGTGGACCTAGTGGACATAGATGGGTAAAGAGATCAATGGGACTAGAATGAGTGGAAGGGGAGCAATGTAGATGGTATCAGGAAGCAGTACCACACAACTAAAATCAATATTTCCCATGTATTTCCATCCCTAAATCTCATGGCCAGTAAAGGAGAACCCAAGAAACTAGGTTACAAGGGTAACCATGAAATCAGGCAACAAAAACAAGAATACATACCTAACCCACTCTTTCCATTGAATCCCTCCACTAATTCATGTCTAGTTCACATGAGAAGTATGGAAAAATACGCGACTATACCAATCAAATCCATACCTTTGGGGTCGAGAGCCACACCTTCAAATATACATTCAAAATAAATGGGTGATGGATGTTTGGTCAATTTAGTGATGTCTAAATTGCAACTTTTAAATGTCAACCCGGGGCTCGTAAGCTGATGAAGTGAGGTGTACTATATGTACTTAGATAACCTTTTCTAGATCTTTTGTCGTTTTTATCTTTTTAGTTTGTTTTTTATTGTATTTTCCTAATGAAATGTGATGGAGATGTAATGAAGTGAGTGAATGTGTGTGTGTGTGTGTGTGGCGACTTCTAAATGATTTCTTGAAACTGAAAGAGTATTCTAAAGAAAGCTTTGAACAACAACTGAAATGAAATCAACTTTTAAAGGAAAATGAAGGCATCAAATAAAAGACTAATGACCTTGGCCCAGTATCTATGCTGCTGCAAGAAAAATGAAGATGAAATCTATGTCAAGTCTAGCTAAAACTAAGCAATATGAAACTGAAGTAAATCTACATAAAAGAAAGACTAATCACAAATACTTTAACTTCTTCTTAACTTCTTGTCCTTTAACTGAATATATCATGTGAGAAACAGTCAAAAATAAGCCAAGCAATTGTGAGTTCTTGAGCAACTAAACCAAGCTGTGTTAGTGATATTTTGGTCTTCAATAAAGATATTGGATTATAGAGAAGAAACCATCAATAAGTAAACAACTTGATGCCTAAAGTAATAAGCAACTATGCAACTTAAAGAAATGATAACAAAGAAATAAAGGCTGCAAAACAAACAAGGTCAGCAACATAAACAAGATGATCACAAGTGTCACTAGCTGTGAAAGAGAAAGAAAAGAAACTGTCCCGGGCACGCCTAAGCAATCTGCAAAACACACTGATCAGTCATGGAAAAGTGCAGAAATATAAATGAGCAGAATTCAACGTTTATATACAGCTATTGTACATGATCGAAACACAGCAATCAAAAGCATTCTGTACAACTATTATACATGAAATGATAAAAAGAATGCAGGAAACTAAAAGCACTGTACAGGCCTTAAGTAAACAGGGGCCCTCTGCCTACTCCAGCCAGCTCAAAGATCAATTACACGCTCAAATGGAGAACAGTCTTCTCATATATTACGTAGCAAAATAGAAAGTACAGTGGGGTTCAAAATTACATATCAGCAGCTAACTAATCAGCGTTCAGATACGCTTTATTTATAGCAGAAAAACAAAACTAACTTAATCACAAACTACGCTATTCTAACAGCTGTGTGAAAAACACGTAATCTAGCACAGTCCACAGATTTAGGCAACGGTCGAGGTGGGCATTAAATCTCCTATTGGATTCGTGTTCCCCATCATCTGCGTGGCTGAGGAAGAGGCCAGCTGTGCTTCACGTGCTCTAAAACCGAACACACAGAGCCATGCCACCGCCAATGACTTTTGTTGACCGTAGTTTCCCCCTCGTTGACCATGGGTGTTTATAACTGATTTGGCTGAGCTGGAAGGACACACACCATGTCCTTGGTTCCACGCACTTGCCCATGTGGCTCTTCTGACCGGAGGACACCTGGATCATGCCGTTTAAGAAAACAGCTGCGGAAACTGGGATCAGCTGCGAAAACCCTGTGTGAGCTGCGGAAAGTGCAGGTCTTGAACCAAAATTCTAATCCAACAACACAGTCATTAGCATAATTAATAAACCATGTGAAAGTCCTAAAATACAATGATTTAAGAAATTTGATGGAGGAAATGAGTGACAAATGAGGGAAATGAATGAAAAAGGAGGCTGAGAGGATGTGAAAAGAAGTGCAGGTCTGAGGCTCAACATACCCCCACTGTGAGGATGTTGCATGTCCTCATGCAACCAAAACTTTTTCAGTATTTTTCAGTCCATGTGCTCAGATGCTTCTGCCAAAACATCCAGCCTTCTTCTCTTTCTCCTTGTTGCCAAAATTGTCCTTGGTTTTCTGACTAAATACTTGAATTTCAAATTGATCAAGGTCCTGCTCAGTTTCTTGCATTTTCTCTTCAATTTTCTGTTCTTCTTCTGCCAGAGTCCTAGGTGAAGCATGGTGTTGTCATGGACAATCTTGTCCACCTTGCCTTGTTCTTCAATGCTTCGTTTTCCTATGTAATATGCCGGTTCAGGACTTCTAGCTCAAACACCTCTTGTTTTAGAGATTGGACTTGTTCCTCAAGAGGAAATATAGTGCTTGGACCTGCAACTGATTGCTCCAAGGTCTCCAAATAATTGTATGCCTCCTGCTGGTCAGGGTCAATGTTAGGTGTTTGTCTTGGCCTAAACTCGAATTCTTGAGGACTGTTTTCTCTTTCTTGGAAGGGACTTTCCTCTCGTGGTGGACTTGGCTCAATATCTAGCTGGATTGGAGTCTTTTCAGGTGTGCCCAAATCAATGAAATGTGACTGTTTTTCTTTAGTCACACTCTTCTTTTCTATAAGTCTACTGCTTCTTCTCACTTGTACACTAGTACTCTTTTGCTGACTGCTTTGTTTTTCTTTTTGTTTCTTCTTTGAGAGGGCAGTAGCTTGGAGTTGTACTAGTCTATCAGCCAAGGTTTGATAGTCCTCTTCTATTGAAGGTTCAGGGGATGAATATGATTCTTGGACAACAGTTTTCCCTTTATCCTTTTTCTGTTTCTTGGTTTTATCTCTCTCCACTTCTTCTTCTTGAGTAGTCTCCTGAGTTTCTAAAATGGGAGGATCTTGGGCTGCAATATCCTTTTTCATTCTCCTACTTCTTTTTGGGACTCTAGGAGAGCTGCTAGCGGAAGCTTCAGTTACTTCTTGAAAATGATTCCTGACTAAAAACTTTTCCCATGTATCATTGTTGTTTTTCAATTGGTCCTCTATAAGAATTTTAATGAACCCATGATGGCACAAGTGAGGTTCAATATTGCCTATATTCTTTTGGACAGTAGAACTCATTTTTGTTAGGCTTCTTAACAGAAAATAGGGTAAATTGATGGCATGGCCCTCCATGAAGTTCATCATAATTCTAGCATGGTACATATACATAGTGCCAAAGCGGCCCTCACATGTGATAAACGTTTGAACTAATAACAAAAATGCAGTCCATTCTTCTTTAATAACATGTACAGGAATCCCTTTGGTGAATATTGAAGTGTCCATACCTGGATTCTTAAGCATATTTTTCCATTCCTGATCTTCCACCCCTCTGTTCTTGAACCATCGGTCTCCCACCATAGGTAGATTAGTTGCTATTGCTATGGAGTTCTCTGTGACTGTGAATTTCAGATCTCCTACTTCCACAGTATGTCCATTGAATGAACGAGCAAACGTTTTCGTTACCTCCTTATCATATCCTTTGA